>OZ010719.1:22384512-22460803 GCA_963932345.1 Ophion ventricosus
AGAGAGAGAGAGAGAGAGAGAGAGAGAGAGAGGGACAGAGCGAGAGAGAGAGGAGGATGAAGGGACGTGTCCACTGTAATATACTCGGAAGTCAACCCTTCGCAGTTACTGATTGTCATTAGGCTGCACGAGAATATCAAGAGTTGAATGCACAAGACAAGAGAATTATGGGGGAACGTCACTTTCAAGCTGCTGGAGTAATGCTGACGATGTCGTTGTCGTCTTCTACCTCGTGCAGCATACTCTCTCGTTACCTCGGTGGCTGTGAATCCCACTCGCATTCAACACCCACGGACTGTCGTCCAAACCACCACCACTACCAGCACCCACATAGCCCACCCTTCGCATCAGGCGGTACATGCATAAACGGCATTTATGCAAAACAAGAGACAGTGTAAAAGAGAGAGAGGAGAGAGAGAGAGAGAGAGAGAGAGAGAGAGAGAGGAATTGAGAGATACAGAGAGAGAGAGAGAGAGAGAGAGAGAGACAGGATACAGACATTAATGTAATGCTCGGTTTAACTGGGTGACTATTATACCATGGAAATTACCATTCGCAAAACGGCCAACCATGTATTTGCCCGAGTATGTGTTGCACTCGATTTGTCCCTAGGGACTTCGAGATTTCCTGTGGGAACTTTGCAGGGGCTAGAATGAAAAAGGCTGCAGGCGAAAGAGGAAGAATAAAAGTAGAGAAGGGCGATGGCTTTTTTTTATTCTGACAATGTCGAACGTTAAAATCTTTAATTATTATTATGAGCTCGCGAGGCGAGAACGATAAAGACGAAAAAATGAGAATAGCGATTAATTATGTATTCTTCGTGCATTGCATCCTGCACGTTATAATCGGCGTACTTTGAAATTAACATAACCCTTGATACTTCAATTATGTGATCGGTGAACGGGAGCTCGGAGTAAAAATTTTCATTATTATTATCCATTTATGCTGGCGGAATGAAAAAAAAAACGCTGACTGCATTAATTTTCGTTGGGTGCAACGTAATATTTTTCTCGTGAATCTTATCTAAAATAAACGGTCTCTCTTTAAGGGGCTATACCACCTTGGCGCTTGAAATAATAGGTATAAAAATAAATAAAAAACATTTCACGCGACTATTCAACATATAAAATAATTTTTATTTTTCGCAATTACATTGTAGTTTTCAAACTAAAAAAAAAAGTAAAAAATCGCCGAGATATAAGTCGTCTAGTAGGATCCTTTTTTAACAATCCTTCCCGATGTTCGAATTTTTTTCTCTGTCGGACATTGTCTGACAAATAATTTTAAAAAAGGTTCTTGTAAAGAAAGGTAACAGCTAAAGTGTAGCATAGGGAAACATTGAAAAAAAAAAATTGTAGCAATGTCAGCTGTTTGAAAAAAAGGATTTTTACCGAAATTTTCGGTTACCCAAACAAATTAATAAACATTAACGCGGCTTCCAATTTAAAAAATCATATGCCACATTCTGCAAAATATTATAAAGAATGCGTGGTATAAATTTCATCGAAATCGGTTCAGTAGATGTCGAGATATTTTGTCCACCATTTTGAAAAGAGAATTTAAAAAATTGATTCGTTTTTTTAAATCTGTTCATCAAACTATACAGTAATACCCTGAAGTTACGTGATAGGTGGGACCGAAGGTGGAAAAATCCTTTAAGTCGTACAACTTTTAAGTTGCACTGCTCAACGGGGCCAACTTTTCATATAAAAACATACAAATTTTGTTTAATTGGGACCAAAAACTAACAAAAACACCAGTTGCAAAACAAAAAAACCCGTAACTTCGTGAGTCGCGGTAAAGTAAGTCGAAATACCGTAAGTCAGGGTATTACTGTAATAAATTTATGAAAAAAAAAAATGATTTATACAGGTTGTCCCAGGACGGAATGTCCTCCCTGAAATGGGGGGTTGGGGGTGAAATTCTGAGTCGATTGATATAAGCATGTATGGTTCCCAGATCAACCCCTGAATTATTATTCATTTTTAAAGACGGGCCAATCAGGCGCGCCCGATGAGCGGGCTTACGTCGATGAGCGATACGCACGTGTAGTGGTGCCTGGCGGAGCGGTGCTCCTACCGTGCTGAACCATACATGCTTATACCAATCGACTCAGAATTTCACCCCCAACCCCCCATTTCAGGGATGACATTCCGTCCTGGGACACCCTGTATACCTATTTTTTGAGTGCCAAGGTGGTGTAACCGCTCAATGCTCATACTCAGCAAATTAAAAAGAAAATTTGTTTTCTGAGAAAACGTTATCGAACTAGAAAAAGTAACTAAACTTTTATTTTCCAAGTTGAGAGACAAATGAAGTATGTGTAATTTTTTCGAATAGCCTTATAATAATATAAACAAATAAAAGATATAATGAATAATATATTGGGAGTATAAATTAATTCGGTCCGTTTTCAAGACATGGCTCTGGCTGTTATGAATGTTTCATAGTGACAGCTGATTTCGGTGGGTTCAGAGAGGTTAGATATCTGTCAATAACACTCAGTTTATATCGCTTTGAGTTCCATGAAAAACCTTGTTTTTTACAAATTTTATGTTAACTAAGCAGCATTTGCGGGAAGTTTTACTTTTCTGCTTTAATTGGAAGAAAAGTGCAGCTGAAGCGCACCGAATGCTTGTTGAAGTTTATGGTGATGATGCTCCAACTGATAAATCATGTAGGGAATGGTTTCGACGCTTCAAGAACGGTGATTTCAGCGTAGAAGACAAGCATCGCCCTGGACAGCCAAATGAGCCAATGAACTGCTACAACCTGGCAATTCCATTACGGGCGATCGGTATAGACTACAATTGGTTCGTTAGAGCCGTGCATTACGAGAAAAACGGCCGGAATACGAGCAAAGACATGCAAAAATTATTCTTTTGCATGACAACGCTCGGCCTCATGTCGCAAAAGTCGTAAAAAAATATTTGGACACGCTCAAATGGGATATTTTACCGCACCCGCCGTATTCTCCGGACATTGCTCCTTCTGATTACTGGTTGTTCCGACGGATGCGGCAGGATTTAGCAGGTCACCGGTTCACTTCTTTCGCAGAAATCGAAAATTGGCTCAAAACTTGGATCGCCTCAAAAGACGAGACTTTTTTTCGAGATGGAATTCGAAAATGCCCTGAGAGGTGGGAAAAAGTAGTAGCCAGCGATGGACAATACTTTGATTAATCTATTCATACCTTTTATTTTGAAATAAATCCATTTTTTACCACAAAAAAACGGACCGAATTAATTTGTACTCCCAATAGAAAAAAATCTACAGAAAAACGCCTTGGCCAGACTACTACCTGAAGTATCCTATATTACTCCACCTTCCCCCCTATAATGTGTGTATATTTGTACATTCTGATCATAAGAATTCCGAGGTGGATCCTGAAACTGAAGCATGAAATCGACTGTTGGCAGAGAAAAAGATTTAGAAAAAGATTTATTTTGAAATAAATGAATTTTTTACCACAAAAAAACGGACCGAATTAATTTGTACTCCCAATATATTATATGAATATAAGGTGTAGTAAAAAGAAATCCATTATTTTCGCATGAAATTGAAGGCTTTATTTAGCATAGTTAGAATGATCCGATTTAGGTCTAATATGCGCCGTTTTGATCGATAACTTGTTGCCACTTTGAAGGTAATTTCATTATGCCTTTCTCATAGAAACCCTCATCCCTATTGGCAAAAAACTGGGACAGTCGATTTTCACAAGCTTCTCTTGAGGCGAATTTTTCACCAGCAAAATCATTCGCCATAGACAGGAACAGGTGGTAATCACTTGGTGCCAGATCCGGACTATAAGGTGGATGCATAAGAACCTCCCAACCAAGCTCCCGGAGCTTCTGGCGAGTCACTATCGATGTGTGTGGCCAGGCGTTGTCCTGATGGAACACAATTCCTCTCCTATTGGCCAAAGCTGGCCGCTTCTGGGCGATTGCTTCCTTCAGACGATCCAATTGTTGACAGTACAGGTCCGAATTAAGAGTTTGGCCGTAGGGGAGCAGCTCATAGTAGATGATTCCCTGTCAATCCCACCAAACACACAGTAAAATCTTCCTGACCGTCAATCCTGGCTGGGCCACCGTTTGCGCCGGCTCACCGTGATTCGACCACGACCGTTTTCGCTTGACGTTGTCGTAAGTGACCCACTTTTCAGCACCAGTCACCATCCGCTTTAGAAATGGGTCGATTTTGTTGCGATTCAGCAGCGATTCGCAGATGGAAATTCGGTGCATGAGGTTTTTTTTGCGTTAACTCGTGTGGCACCCATACATCGAGCTTCTTTTTGTATTCAGCCTTATTCAAGTGGTTCCAAACGGTTTTTTGTGCAATGTTTAGCTCCTGGGTAATCGAAACAGTGCTTACACGACGGTCGGACTCGACGATTTCCATTATTTTATCGACATTTTCGACAATTGGCCTTCCAGAGCGTGGTGCATCTTTGACATCAAAATTACCGGAACGGAATCGACGAAACCAATATTGCGCGTGTTTGGCTGTTACAGTATCAGGACCATAAACGCTATTCACATTTTCAGCCGCCTGGCTTGCGTTTTCGCCTGTATCGAAGAAAAACTGTAAAATATGGCGTATTTTCACTTTGCTGGTGGCCATCTTTGACGCGCGCTAAAAAAATATTGAGTCAAGCAATCACAAAACTGTTTGAAATGTTTATTTTAGTACGAAATCTTATCTTTCTAACGCCGTCTAGCGTAATCCGATCGCACTTATACAACGCGAGATACAGATTACTAAAGCCATCTATTGCAAAAATAATGGATTTCTTTTTACTACACCTAATATATGCAAATATATTATACAAATATAAGATATAACAAATAAAGATATATAATAAATAAGAAGACAAATAAAGAATTTATCATATATTCGAATAGCACAATGGCCATTCGGTTAGTATTTTCTTTTTAATTAATATCGCTTTGGGGTGCAATTTGCGATCTGTGCGTGCGTATAGCCGACGGTAATTGTGACTCACCGGAGACGACCGGCGTATTATTGCATCCAATTAACATCGTTATTGCTAGCCCACCTGCGTTAATAGACACGTCGAAGTACCCGGTTATACTTGTTGGTACTGTATCCTCATCTTCGTACGGTTTCCTCTCTACCCTCCTTCATTGCTTTCATTACCTGCTCTACTATTACGTACCTAGCAACAGTGTGTACACAATGGGGTACGGCTATCGAAATGCATAATTGGATAAGCACGCACTCGATTCTCACGATATAATTCTCCTCCCGTGTGCGCGAGTCTATCGATTGCCTTCAATTCGACATTTTTCATTGAACATTCTCGCCGGGAACGACGACGAGCAATAATGATTTTTCGTGAATTTCGCTGATGATCATTGTTTTCAAATATATTTAATTCAATTGCACACAAGTTTCGAAACTTTTATTTGGGCACTGGAAGTTTTCATATGCCATGCACGGGCATTGTAACGTGTTTTTTCATGTGGATTGTACGCGTACCTGTGGCCTGTGGCTTTTATGAAAAATACAATGTTTTGCCGAGAATCGAAAGTGCTTTAAGGGGGCAAATACATGTAGACGACGAAAAAATAATTTTCATCATTTTTTTCCAAAGGAACGAAACGGTTTATATTTATGGTATGAAACTTTACGTACAATTTATTACGTAATTAAACTGTTCAAATAAAATGTTTAATTAAAAAATATTTGCAAAATGGCAATATTAAGGCCATTCCAGGTAAATATGAGCCAAGAATTCTCAGTATTTTAACATCCAAACGCTGAACTTATACCTAAGAAACATTTAAAAAATTGAAAATAAAAAAATAGGACACTTCGGAACAAAAAATTGAAATTTTACACATTTTCGTTATTTTTTGGGATAAAAAAGTACTTTTCAAAAATGATTTTTATAAAGAAGTAGATATAAGTTCAACGTAATATTGTTATTGAGTTGTGTGTACAATTTTATCACGATTGGTCAACTCGTTTTGAAGTTATGTTGACTATAAAATTAAAATAATGTAGTTTTTGGAAAAAAGTGTCCAAAGTTCCGAAGTACGAAGACTCAACGATGTCAGTTACTTACCGGCTAATTACTTAGTTTAACACCGAATTTTTAAGGTGTTAAACTAAAATTTTACGTAAAAAAAATCGACTTTTTGTTGCGGCTACATGTATTTCCATTAATGGATCCATCGTTTTTAGAGGCAAATAAAAAGACAAATGCAAGCTCGAGCTCAAAGTTCCCATAAGTTTTACTAAGCGTTTGGATAAGCGTTTTGATAAGGAAAAACTAAAATCTAAGCAATTTGGTATCATTCCTTGTGAAAAAAATGTGGATTTAGTTGCAGTTAAGCTTTCACTGATCCGAGTCAAAATTTATAGCCTCCTCTAAACAATCGCAAGACCTATTTCTTTTGTAATGCACAAGCCGCTAGCCTCCGTTGAACCTACCAAACCCCATTTGTCCAGTCCACTGCCATTAAAAGGCCTCTATTTGGTCCAGTTTAGCCTCTGTTGGTCTTCCCAAACCTTCTTTGGACTCCCAGTTTCAGTGAAACGTGCAGAAAATCGATATCTCCTCCATCAACACTCCATTGAGGCCTGATCGGTAACCCGTTTGATGACGAAATAAATACGTTTTCACTGAATAGAGTCTCCGGAGGATCCTCGGTGCGTCTACAGTAGGCTAAATGGAGAGTCCAGAAGGTCTACATTGCGCCTACAGTAGGCCAAAAGAGGGGCCAGTAGGTTCTGCGGGAGCGCTCGAAGTAGGCCCACCTGAGGTTTCGCAGGTTCAGTTGCGCTTTGCATTGGCCTCCTTTGAGTGACAATGTCAAGTTTCTACCATTCGGGAGGTTCATCGGAGGCCCTAACATTGTATCCTCGTTTAGATACCCGATAATCCGCTATCGCCAATCTCTGTTCGCTGAAGCCTCTTTTGGCCTGATTAAAAATTGGATTAAAAAAAGATCTTGCTTTGTACCAATGTGGGAAAAACTTTCTGTAAAGAGCTTCAATGTAGCTTCAATCTACAGAATAGATACATTTTCAAGTGATCGCAAAATGATGTATGACATCTTAAAAATCTACGAGGGCAGGGCATTTCTTGTCTGGGCTTTTTAAGACTCGTGTCTCTCCACCTCACTTGTTATGCACATTTCGACGCATTGCAGTAGATTCTCAAAGGCTACGGTACACAAAGTACACGTATCGATTGCCGCATCAAACGTGTATATATACGTATAGATCGAAGAAAAATGTATAGTAGCTGAATTCTGACGAAAGTCGTCTCGATGCCAACGACTCTCTCTCTCTCTCTCTCTCTCTCTCTCTCTCTCTTTCTCCTCTCCTTTGCTTCCACCCCCTCTACTTCTCTTCCTTTTTTTTTATCAGAGTCACTCCATGACTGAGAGAACTGTTCCGTATAGATGGAAGGGTGAAGACCTTTGGCAAAAAAGTCTGTCTCGAAACGCGGCTTCCCGTTCCGGAAAAAAGCTCAGTGTCGATACCGCGTCAAACGTCACACGCCATTCTTCGCCGCGCTGTGTATATTCCATACCATATATATACCAAGTCAAAGAGTTCCTTTGTCAGACGAAAGAAAAGGAGGTGAAGGTCTCGAAATATACTCAGAGGAATTCCTACTCAGAAGGGAAAATAAAAAATGGCAAAACGGAAATCGAAGCATTCTTCTTCGCTCACTCGCTCCGACACAAATATATGCATATGCATGGACGAGGCGGAAGAATCGAAGTGAAGAAATTCATTTGAAATCAAGTTTGAATGTTGAGTGAGAATTACGGTCTCGAACGTCAGCAGATGCGAATTTCATTTTTTTATGAAATTTCCGACCATTTATCACGTGAAGTAACGATGTTTTTCATTTGCAATTTTATTACGGCAGTCCGTTTTAATTCACTTTGATTTTTTTCCCTCGTTATCAAACATTTTGTCGAATTGAATGCTCTCGTGCAGAAATTTGTTGGGCTGTTCCAAGATCCTACCTACACTGCCGAAAAAAAAATTCATTTACCAGGTGCACTAGTATGAAATGCGGATTTCAGACAACAGATGGTGCACGAATGCAGTTTGTGCAATAAAGTTTTGACACTGCGCCATTTTTTTGTGTCATCAACAAGTGTCAGCCGCGCACAAGTGATAAATTGGAAAAGTGTGTGCATAGTGTTGTGTTGTTGTGTTCAATATGTCGAAATTTATACCGAACAAAGAGCATTCGCGGACAGCATTAATTTTTTTTGCAATGCCTGCCCCGAAAGTGCGATTTTCGATTGGTGTTTAGCCTGCGGAAAGTGGCTTATTTCTCAACGATGCTTACTTTCCCGCACTAGTGCGGGAATGCGAGACTTTCCCGCACTAGTGCGGAAGAAAATCTATTTATAGCTCACTTTACCGCATTGATTCACGAAAAAACGGTTTTTTTCACGGTTGATAGTTTTTTGTTCTACGATTTTGGACCGATCGAACAAACTTGAATATAGCGACATTCATGTGATATGAAACGTCAACTTATCACAGTTGACGTTTGAAATGTGAAAAAATAAGAATTGGTTATGGTTATTGGTTATTGGTTTTGTTGAATCTTAAATCCCACTTTCGAGACAGTCATTGCAAAAAATAATGTATGGGACATGTGCGAAAAAAACGAATGACATCGCGCGTAAGTTGCCGAATTCGCCTCGACTTATGGTGCATTTCTCACTCATACTCGTGTGGTTATAGCACTCGCCTTCGGCTCGTGCTGCAAATCACACTCGTATTCGTGTGAAATGCACCATAAGCCTTCGGCTCATGCGGCAACTTCACGCGCGATGGAATTCGTTGTTTCCCGCACTTGTAGCATAAATTACTATTGTTTTCATTTGAAGAAAACTGCTGCTGAATCATACCGATTACTTCGAGAAGCTTCTGGTGAACATGCTCCATCGCAAGATACGTGTGAACGATGGTTTCGGCGTTTCAAAAGTGGTGACTTCAATGTTGCAGACAAGGAACATGGAAAACCGCCAAAAAAATATGAAGATGTGGAATTGCAAGCATTGTTGGACGAAGATGATTCGCAAACACAAAAACAACTCGCCGAGCAATTGGGCGTTAGTCAACAAGCTCTTTCCAATCGGCTACGAGAGATGGGAAAGATTCAGAAGATCGATAGATAGGTATCACATGAGTTGAACGACAGGCAAATGGAAAAGCGAAAAAACACATGTGACATTTTGCTCGCTCGGTACAAAAGGAAGTCGTTTTTGCATCGTATAGTTACAGGGGATGAAAAGTGGATTTATTTTGAGAACCCCAAGCGCAAAAAATCATGGGTAGACCCAGGCGCACCATCCACATCGACCGCAAGACCGAATCGCTTTGGCAGAAAGACGATGCTCTGTGTTTGGTGGGACCAGAGGGGCGTGGTCTATTATGAGGTGTTAAAACCTGGGGAAACGGTTAATACTAAACGTTACCAACAACAATTGACCGATTTGAACCGTTCGCTGCTTGAAAAAAGGCCAGAATACCGAAAGAGGCAACACAAAGTCATTTTTCTTCATGACCATGCTCCATCACATACGGCAAAACCGATTCGCGACACGTTGGAAGCACTCAGCTGGGAAGTTCTACCCCATGCGGCTTACTCGCCAGACTTGACTCCTTCCGAATACCACTTGTTTGCGTCGATGGGTCACGCACTTGCTGAGCAGCGCTTTGGTTCGTACGAAGATGTGAAAAAATGTCTTGATGAATGTTTCGCAGCGAAAGGGGAAGATTTTTATTGGCGTGGTATTCACAAATTACCCGAAATATGGGAAAAATGTATAACGAGCGATGGAGCATACTTTGAACAAAGCACTTTTTATCATTCTTCCGAATTTAACGTGTTTTTTTTTTTTTTTAGAAAAAAAATCCGCATTTCATACTTGTACACCTAGGGTTCAATTTTTATAAAATTGTTATACCTATTTTTCCGAGCACCAAGGTGGTATAACCCCTTAAATTTTGTAGATTCCTATCAAATATATAATTTTAACTCCGTATTAATAATAAATACGTGAAATTAATAATAAAAAAAAATCGTCGCAATTACGTAATCAGCCAGATTACATCAGGCTGCGTCTGTAATTGTGATTCCCGTAGGAGCAATCCTATCGTCACTCAAACAGAAGGAGATTCCCTGTATAGACACTCGACGGTCTCGGAGGCGATGGATCTCTCGCCGACAGGGTCAAAGGGCTTTGTGGCCCCGCCACGTATCGCTGGAATTTTGGGTAATTGACCAGGCCTGATAGGTCGCACAACGTGACAGCTTATTACCGTAATCGCATGAGCTCTGCGGAGTCCATGTGTGATCGTAGGCTTTGATGATCGGACAACACTATTTGATGACCCGGTTATATATTGACGCGTGGCATTATCCATTCGAAAAGATTTCTCCGATCCTGTGAGCGTGTCGAACTCATCACGAGGCGTTGCGAAACGATGGAATTTTTCAATTGTCTTTTTCATCCCGTTAAAGTAGCGATGGCAATAACACTTGGAATAAAAAGTATGCAAGGTAAAATACACTTTTCAATCAAGTAGACAATTTCAAGAATATGCTTGTTCACGATGATGTTTCCGCAAAAAAGTCGGGTGTTAGAAAATATTTTCATCTTAGCTTTTCTACCCTCATCAGCCATGCGAAATTTACGTATGCGATTGAAAAATTATGGGACATGACATTTTTACGCGATCGAAAAATATCATCGTTGTGCTGTAGGAACATTGAAGTTGAATCTATTTTTCTTTGATCCAATATTTTTGATTATCTGCAATTTTTGTAATTTTTTAATTCATTATTTTATTTTATTATTCTATTATTATCTTATAATTTATATTAGTTTATATTATTATATATTATATTTCATTATATATTGAAGGGTGACTCAAAATGACCTGACATTTTTAATTGTGCGTCATTTTTTTTGTGGCGAAAATAGAGTACAAATTTTTGATAACTGACATCAGGAAGTATTGAGGTTTAGTCTTGGAGAATTACACGATCGAGCAACGAATAGAAATTGTGAAAATTCTTTCGTTGGGGTTTTTTTAAAGGAAAAGTGTATGCCAATGATACACAGACCAGTTCGGAGCTCAAGGAAACAATTGGACGCGTCATTAAAGAAATTAGATCGCAATTATGCCAAAATTTTATTGAAAATTTCGTCAAAAGAGTGAACGTTTGCAAGCAGGGCCATTTATCAGATATTGTGTTCCACACATAACCTCCATGTTTGTACCTTATATTAAAATTGAAATATTCGTACTTTTCAAATAAATAATACGTTTTATTAATACATTAAAATGTCAGGTCATTTTGAGACACCCTTTATATATATATATATATATATATATATATATATATATACACTACCGGCGAATAGATTCCGGACAAAAGTGTAAAAGAGTGCCGGAACGGTTTTCTATGCCATTTCGCCGGTAGTTCACCTAGGCCAATTTAATAAACGGCATTTTAAAGAGGAGGGATTTACCTTCATTTTGGCTTTTTTCAAAAAATTTTACGATTTTTTTTTTACAATTAGCACCCGGTTTTGAAAACGACAATTTTTCGTCGTTTTTTTGTTCCTTTTTGAGTGGACCCCGTTTGCAGTAAAAAAAATTTTTACGCATTTCTTTGACCAACATCATAAAGGGGCGTGTTTACTGTGTTTACTTAATACTGTGTTTAAGTTTAATTAACCCTGCAGTGACCTTCAAGGTCAAAGGGGACCGGTGACTTAAGTACATATCTGTACATAACATTTCCCGCTCTATCGATTGCCGATGTCAAAAAAGGGGGTTCCCATTTGAAAAACAAAAGTTGACCTTGAAATACCCTTGAAGGACATCGCCAAGGTCAAAATGAAGATCACCATTGCATTCCTTGGGAAAAGTTACTTCAAGAACAACCTTAACATTTTGGAAAATTGTCTTACCTGCGGAAATATTCAGCCGCCCCGTTACTTTTGTGACACCCTGTATACATATCGATATACGGGGTGGACCATTTGACGTGACCACCCCAAACATCTCCGTTGCCTTTAGAGTGACGAAAAAAATCTCAGAAGGTAATTTGATTCATTTCAAAGGGCTGATATAGTGGTGAAAAATTCATTTTTGTCAAGGTCATAGTTTTTGCGTTCTCAAGGTCATCAATGGTTTTTCAAATGGGAACATGTTTTTCTTTTATTAGCTGATATTCAGACGAATTCAACGACATATGATATCATGAGCTTGAAATGATTTTTCACCAAAATACACGTGTAAAAACGGGAAATCGTGATGGTATTGACAATAAGAATATCCGTATAATGTAATTTAATTTTTTATGCAGAAAATTTATTGTAACAAGTGTTCGAAGTGACGGCCATTAACTTCGACACATTTTTTAAGACGTCGGATGAATGATTCTCTTAACCATCGAATAGTTTCTGGTGTGATAGCGGCGCAGGCTCTTGTAATTTCTTCCCGCATGTTCGCTTGATTGTACAAAACCATTTTCGATACGGTTATTACATGTTACTTTGGATGGATACACTTGTCTACTGATTTTAATATTGGTAGATGGCAAACATTTTTCACTCTACTACAGTTTTACTACGTTACAATGCCAGTATTTACAAACATCAGAAACATCTCCGACTATTGACATCATTGTATCCGTTGGATACAATTCCATGTCTCGTGAATGCCCATTAAAAGGCACCAAAGTGCGCACCAAATAAATGTCAATCGTAAGAAAGCAAAGCAAAATATTTGATTCTTTGTTACTCGATTAGAAAAAAAAATAGAAGTAAGCATACGTAAGAAAATTTATCCTTACAATATAGCTGCTACAAGAGTGCGCAGTTTTCTTGCGCACGCTGACGTCTCAATTTTTTTTCTTCCTCCTCGATATTTCTCTTTTCGCGCCTCCTTTATCTCGACGCATATGCGAGTCCTGCGTAACGCTCGATTTACGATTCTTCCGTGTCTGATACGTTCGAAAGTGTATGAAAAAAAAAAATGGCCGTAGAGAATGAAAAATAAGAATGCGAAGGCAAAAGAGGTGCACGAGCGACTAATGCTTCTCGGCGAGGGACGAAGTCTCGCGAACCCTTTCCGGAGTAAGATGGAGAGCAGGGGGTGTGAGGAGGAGTGCTCTCATGACGACGTTGAGATATTTGCGAGCTTCTGCCGAAGACGCTAATGTGCAAAAAGGTCGAGAGAATACGCCCGCTTGCCACAAGCAAGAAAAGTACGATGGGAAAAGAGAGGGGAAAGGGAGAGCACAGCACGACGACTCGTAATTTTGCTAAGGGGACTTTGCGAACGTTGCAGGGATGTTACTAGCAATATGTGATGTTACGCGCATGACTCATGTTCCATCTGAGAGTTCTGCAGCACTTAAGATTTTTCCTCTCTTCTGTATTTGCGCCTGTCTTCATCAATAAAATCAATTTTTTTAATGTCGACTCCCAGTTCGTTTCATGCCAATGAAATTTTATTTAAATCGAGCCAAATTTATTTCGCAAATAAAAATTATTTAAGTCATTTGAATTTATTATGCAATTTATATGTTTTGCAGCTAAATGCGTAAAAAAATTGAACAAATACAGTCGAACCTCGATACAACGAATCTCTAGGGAAGAGCAAAAAAGGTCGAACCTCGATACAACGAATCTCTAGGAAAGAGCAAAAAAGTTTGTTATATCTAGTTTAAGGCGGGATCCTGAATTAGCCGGTTCGAAAAATCGATATTTTGAGGAATTTTTTTCGGGTAAAAAAAAAAGCAAGTTTAGCGAAATTTTCAGATTATTTTATTACTTGTCTGAACATAAGAAAACAATTTTTTTTAAAGAAAAATATCAACAGGCAACCGATTTTTATGCACATTCGTGCCACTGCTGTTTCCATGCGGCGTGACAAATGGAGCTCGTAATTTTCATCTGAAATAAAAAAACCAAAAACCATTTTAATTGTGACATATTTTTCTTCTATATGAACTAAAAAAACGAAAAAAATGTTGAAATTTGAACGTTTTTTCGGGTTTGAAGTAGAAAATGTGCTTTTTGTGAAAAAAAAAATTATTTCAACTTGCTAAAAAAATTGTTAAGAATTTTTTTTTCGACAATGTTTTTAGTTCAAATAGAAAAGAAAACGATACTGAAGCGAACAAGCTTTGGTTTGTTTCGATTGGACTTCTAGTTTTTTTGTAATCAGGTACGCCAAATTAGAAAAATCGTAAAAACGAAAACTCGAGAAAACGGGCTCCCGAGGGAAGGGAGCGCGCGCCCTAACTGCCCGAGCGCCCGTATACCTGCTCGACACTCCACTACGTTCAGTGCTGTATCTTTGGAAATATTTCGAATTGGGCTATAAAACTTTGTCTAGACATTCTTAGATACATCAGGAATAGATTTAAACAATAAAAAAAAATCGATTTTTTGGACCTTCTAATTCAGGATCCGGCCTTAAGTTATATCGAGGTCATGTTCCAAACAATTCGTTACATTGAGGTTTCAATATTAGGTGTTGGAATTAATTCGTAGCGTTTTACAAGAGATAGCGTAGGTAGTACAGTATTTCGTTGTTACCGACAATAATGTATTCATTTTGAAACAGCTATCATGAATGTCATTTGCTGCCATAACCTCTTTTTGAATCGTAAATAACAACACTTTATAATTTATTGAATATGTCAACATTTGTGCCGAATAAAGTGTTTTTGCGGGGAGTTTTACTTCATTACTTTAATATGAACAAAAGTGCTGCTGAAGCTCATCGTATTTTAGTGAAAGTGTATGGTGAACATGCTCTAGCTGAGCAAACGTGTCGGAAGTGGTTTGCACGGTTTAAATCTGGTGATTTCGACTTGGATTACAAGGAGCGACCTGGCCAGCCGAAAAAATTTGAAGATAATCAGTTGGAGGCATTGCTCAATGAAGACTCATCTCAAACACTTCAAGAATTATCTACATCATTGGGAGTTGACTTATCAACGGTAGGAAAACGTCTTAAAACTTTGGGCATAATCCAGAAGGAAGGACATTGTGTCCCATATGAATTGAAACCAAGGGACATTGAGAGGCGTCTTTTGACATGTGAACTGCTGCTTTAACGGGAGAAAAGAAAAGGTTTTTTGCATCGAATTGTCACTGGTGATGAAAAATGGATCCATTACGACAATCCGAAACACAGAAAGCCATGGGTTAAGCCCGACCAACCATCAACATCAGTGGCAAAGCCAAATATCCATGGGTCTAAGCTCCTGCTCTGCATTTGGTGGGATCAGAGGGGTGTGATTTATTATGAACTGCTGAACCCGAATGAAACTATAACTGGGTATCGCTACCGACTGCAATTGATGCGCTTGAGCCGTGCATTGAAAGAAAAACGGCCGGAATACTCCGAAAGACAAGACAAAGTCATTTTGCTGCACGACAATGCTCGTCCGCACGTCGCAAAACCGGTACAAACATATCTGGAAACACTTAAATGGGAAGTCCTACCCCACCCGCCGTATTCTCCAGATATCGCTCCTTCTGATTACCATTTGTTTCGTTCGATGGCTCATAGCCTGTCTGTTTTGCGACGAAACTATTAACGTTATCTAGTGGTATTCTTTGGTAAAACATAGCGCCCCCCCCCCCCCCCCCCCGCCAGTCAAGACATGATGGCAGTGTGAACGATGCACTTGTTTTGACGGAAAAAAAAAATTGTGAGCTGTTGATCTATGGTAAGGTTGACTTTAAACTTAGGGAACTTTTATTGTATACTGTCAGTTGCAATCATTGTTATGTTTGTGGCTTTATAATATGCTCAATTTGCGTTAAAATTAGAATTTTTCGTTAGTTATCGAAAATGACGTTTTTTTTTAGAATTTGCAAATTTCCAGGAAGATCAGGCAAGGTAACTTGGAAATACATAGTTTCAACAGTGTCTCAGAAGCCAAAAATGTATTTTAAATACCACTACCATGTTTTCCTCGCTTAAAGGTGCGACTAGACAGACATTAAAGTAGCACTTTTAATCGCTAGAAGTTCGAAGAGGGATTAAAAGTATACGGTTCATCACTTTTCGGACTTGTAAGGCTCCAAGTTTATGTAAAATATATTAGTAATTTGTTGTAGTAATTATATGGAGCAATTCTTATTGTTATAAATAAACAAAGAATATAAATAAATAAAGCATTATAATCTCGGAATATGTTGAAAATCATATAAATACTGCGTTTAGTGTCCTTGGGGGGGGGGCTAACATAACCACCTAACCTCGGCCACCTAATATTTGACCGCTGTAAATGAAGAAGAGGCGTATACAGAGTCTAACTCATCTTTTATTGGGAGTACAAATTAATTCGGTCCGTTTTCAAGAGATGGCTCTGGCTGTTACGAATGTTTCATAGTGACAGCTGATTTCGGTGCTTTCAGAGAGGTTAGACATCTGTCAATAACATTCAGTTTATATCGCTTTGAGTTCCATTAAAAACCTTGTTTTTTACTGTGTTGAATATGTCAAATTTTGTGTTAACTAAGCAGCATTTGCGGGAAGTTTTACTTTTCTGCTTTCATTGGAAGAAAAGTGCAGCTGAAGCGCATCGAATGCTTGTTGAAGTTTTTGGTGATGATGCTCCAACTGATAAATCACGTAGGGAATGGGTTCGACGCTTTAAGAACGGTGATTTCAGCGTTGAAGACAAACCTCACCCTGGACAGCCAAATGAGCCAATGAGCTGCTACACTTGGTGATTCCATTACGGGCGATCGGTATAGACTACAATTGATTCGTTTGAGCCGTGCATTACGAGAAAAACGGCCGGAATACGAGCAAAGACATGACAAAATTATTCTTCTGCATGACAACGCTCGGCCTCGTGTCGCAAAAGTCGGAAAAAATATTTGGAAACGCTCAAATGGGATATTTTACCGCACCCGCCGTAATCTCCGGACATTGCTCCTTCTGATTACTGGTTGATCCGACGGATGCAGCAGGATTTAGCAGGTCACCGGTTCACTTCATTCGCAGAAATTGAAAATTGTCTCAAAACTTGGATCGCCTCAAAAGACGAGACTTTTTTTCGAAATGGAATCCGAAAATTGCCTGAGAGGTGGGAAAAGTAGTAGCCAGCGATGGACAATACTTTGATTAATCTATTCATACTTTTTTTTTGAGATAAATGGATTTTTTACCGCAAAAAAACGGACCATATTATTTTGTACTCCCAATATTTCCTGAGTCTTTTTTCCTTTCAAATGAACTTTATCACTGCGCGATACTCGGTTTTCTCCGTTCTTGACAAACAACGTCAGCTGGCCACTTTGGAAGAGTGCCATAGACAAAATAATTATCAGAATGACTTGAAATTTTTACGGTTTACATACATCAAGGCCATCTATCAGGCGGCGAAAGAATTTCTCTTTTACTATCACTTCTTGTTGATAAGGCGGGAAACTTTGCAAATGATCCTTGTATTGTGCCTACGTGTCGACTTTTAAGAATTTTATATCATTTAATTATATAACTAATATGATAAATTTTTATAACAATCAATTAATAAATCAATATATAATGAATATATTCAAATAAATCAATATATTTTAACAAATATTAATATATTCAATATTAATCATTATGCAATATTATATGTACACTAGTGGAATTAATTCTGGACACTTTTATGAGAAATTAGCTTTTTTTTATTTTTACGCAGATATTCTGCTACGCCGAAATGATACTTTGATATTTTTATATTTATCTATAATAGCCCTACATAATATTTGCACATGATTAGTTTTGTAAATGTAAAGAAAATTACACATTACGAAATACAAAGTACAAATTTTCAAAATATTTCAAAGTGTCCAGAATTAATTTCACTAGCGGATGTATATACACTACGCGCAATAATTAAAGGATCAAGAAAAAGATCCAACATTTTTGGGCCATTTTCAAGCAGCTGTATCTCCGCGAAAAATCATCGGACAGCAAAAATAAAAAAAGGAAATTGAAGCTAAAACGTTCTAGTTTTTAGATCCTGAGATCCAACATTTTTATCATAAGCGGTTTTCTAGTAATCTCAAGAAAACCAACGAACGAAAATTTTTTCAAATTTTTGCCTGATTTTCAAAAGGTCCACGAACGTTAATAAATTTTTTTCAGTCTTTTTACTTATTTTTACTTAATTTTCATATAGTTTGATTCTTTTTCTTTAATTTGAGTGGTCCGCGAGCTCTGTACGATGATTTTTCGCTGAGTTATCGCCGTTCAAAGCAAAAAAGTCATTTTTGACTTTGGTAATCAATTACTCGGGAACTAATGATCGTACAGAAAATTGAAGGAGAGTTTTGAAAACTTTAAGGTATCCTCTACGAAGCCTGTTCATTGATATACGATAATTTTTTTTTCGTTGCAAGAATGGTCATTGAAAAAAATGTACAAAATGACGTATTTAGGGATTTTTGCTTAACTTGCCATAACTCTGCAAATAACGGATAGACTAAGGATCATTTCGGTTTTTTTTCAACTTCAGAGTATCCTTGATAACCCCACAAAAACCAAACTTCTGCGATTTTTCTTTCATTGTATTCTGCAACGTCATAATTTACGTTTTTGTTAAAAATCAATTAAATGATCATTTCACCTTGTTTTTATTGATTTTTCAAAGTTTAAACTTTTTTTTCATTAATTATTGCATATGTTTAGCGATAAAAAGAGTGAATAATTGTAAGGTGATTACCGTCATAAAAATAAATTATATTAGTTACACAATTAATTAATATGAAATGAATAAAAATCGTAGATACCAAAACTTTCACGAAAAAAAAATCAATGTTCAGTCATCGAAACAAAGTGATCCTAGTTTAATTTCATTAATTAGCATGAATAGTTATTCATAATCCTTGGATCCTACGATTTCGTCGATTCCAAGGATTATGAATAACTATTTAGCATACTAGACGTGGATTTACGTCATTGAAGAGATGCAAGAGCGTAGAACTTGAATATATAGTCGAAACGTGTCGCGAGGGATTGCAATTGAGTGGACGTTGAACGTGCGGGCGCCCGGGTCAACTAATACCATCATAAACTTGCACACGCCCATCCCACCCCCCCGCCCCTCTATGCCGGGACGTACATATATAGTATAGGGTGAAAATGGACAGAAGGTCATATCTAGTGACAATTACGAAGTGAAACAATGGCGTGTACGCCCTTCATATTGTCACGATATGAGTATAGCCGTAGCCCTTTTGCAATACGCGAGCTCGGCACGCACGTCTCGCTGCGACTGGCATGAAACATTTCAGGGTGCATTACCGACGATCCGGAAAATACGGTCGAGCTGGCGTCCATTGAGTTCGGGGACTCTCGTGTATCAATTATTCGGGCAAGCATGCCGGTGAATTATTCATTCAGGTTGCAGGAGGTTGAGGAAATGGACCGTACTTGAGACGGGGCGCGAATATACCCCAGTCTTACGGGAATATTCCTCCTCTGTACGTGCCCCCCCCCCCCCCCCCCCCCGCCGCCAACCCGCCCACCCGCCGTGTTTATAATTGATGTATATAGTGTTTGATATACCACTTTATAAACCGCACGTGACGTTAATCCTTCACCGTTCATCTTCAACTTCTGTACGTGCACGACGACCACGATGATTTGCCGGATTCTATCGAGATTGAATTTTAATCAAATCTGTCTACCGCAAGTCGGTTACTGAGATCAATGCCGTCCAACATATTGGGTGAAGTAAAAAGTTCTGAGCGTTTTCCGCTAGATGTCTTTAGTGAGCCATATCTCACGATGTATACATCGCATCGGGTCATACTATACGGCGATTTAAAGGTGACATGACGCTTCAAAAAAAGTTCTTTGACAGTTTTGTGTTTGGTGAAGCCAGTTGTGTGTTACAGCGTTCCAAAATGAAGGTAAAAAAGAGAAACTTCGATACATTCTTCAGTACCACTACGACCAAGGTGAAAAGGCGGAGCTGGCGGCTAAAAAAATTTGTGATGTTTATGGACCCAATACAGTATCGAATGCAACAGCAAAGCAGTGGTTCCAACGATTTCGTTCTGGTAATATGGACGTCGAAGATGAGGCACGCTCTGGTAGGTCAATCGTCGAAAATGTCGATAAAATCATGGAAAACGTCGAGTCGGACCGGCATGTGAGGACTTATTCCATTGCCCAGGAACTGAAGATTAGCCAGAAAACCGTTTGGAACCATTTGCATAAGGCTGGTTTCAAGAAGAAGCTCGATGGTATGGGTGCCACACGAATTGACGCAAAAGAACCTTTTGGACCGAATTGATGCCTGCGATTCTTTGCTGAAACGTAACGAAATCGACGCATTTTTGAAGCGGATGGTGATTGGCGATGGAAAATGGGTCATATACGAGAACAACAGCCGAAAATGATCGTGGACCCAATCGCGGTGAGCCGGCCCAAACGATCGCCAAGCCCGGATTAACGGCCAAGAAGGTTTTGCTGTGTGTTTGTTAGGATTGGAAGGGAATCATCCATTATGAGCTGCTCCCATCGGGCCAAACACTCAATTCGGACCTCTACTATCAACAACTGACCAGATTGAAGGAGGCGATCGACCAGAAGCGGCCAGAATTGGCCAATAGGAAGGGTGTTGTGTTCCATCAAGACAACGCCAGGCCGCACACATCTTTAACGACGCGCCAGAAGCTCCGAGAGCTTGGATGGGAGGTTCTATCGCACCCGCCGTATAGTCCAGACCTGGCACCAAACGATTATCACGTTTTCAAGCATTTGCAAAATTTTCTTGATGGTACAAAACTGGCCTCAAGAGAGGCTTGTGAAAATGAGCTGGTCAAGTTTTTTACCAATCGGGACGAGGACTTCTTCAATCGCGGAATTATGAAATTGCCTTCAAAATGGACAAAAGTTATCGAACAAAACGGCGCATATTTGATCTAAATCGGATAATCCTAAGTATGTTCATTTCATCCTCGAAATACAGCGAAAAAACGCTCAGAACTTTTTACTTCATCTAATATATTTAAAAGGTGCAAAACCCTTTACGCCTAACACCCATCTCAAATATTACAATCCTCCGTTTTTTAAGGAACAATAAATTCGTACAAATTTTCATGGCTTGTCGTATCTGGAATTCTAACGGAGCAAACCCTTAATGCTTTTAGCGGAATCGAGAAATTTAAGAAACAAGACGATTGCAGTTTTTTAATTTCATTTTTGTTTGACTGAAATCGGTCAACTGCTTGCGGATCTGCAAAATCAGCCCTTGACACGCCTCTAATTTGTAGTTTCATCCCTTAAGGGATTATCACAGTGTAACAGGTCGAAAAATAGCTAACTCGCGATTTTTTTTCTATGCTCAAAATACGCTAATCAGTCTGATTTTCTTTATGTCCAATCAAAGCACTCGTGAAGAACAGAAAATAAATATTTAAACGTTGATTTTCATTTTTTTTACACTTTTTTTAACGGCTGAAAATGTCTTCGAAAAAAAGGAGTCCTCACGGTGTACACGGTTGTGGTCGTAAATATTCTCTGAAACAAAATTTGTAAAAAGATTATTAATCAGTATGAAAGATTAATAATGAGTATCTTGCTATGAAGGTTTTTTTTCATCAAAATTGACAAAATGACAGCGGTTTGAAGAAAAAGTATCGAATTTAGCCTATTTTTTCGACAGTTTTTCATTTAAAAAAATATGAAGATTAAAAAAAAGCTTCCATAGCAAGATAAAGAATGGCGTGAAGAATGTTGTGTCAACATTTGAAACGGCTAGCTTGAAAATTCTTCCTTTGAGAGTGTACACCGTTTCGAAAAACGACATTTCGAGAAGTGTCGAATGAACAAGTAAATTGTCCACTTACGATCAATCGGCGATGCCAGGTCCATGCTTATAACCGTCTATACTATCAGATAATGCAAAAAAATCATTTTTTTTGAAAAGTTTTCACTGTTTTGATTACTTAAAACAGTTTTTCCACCGATTAAAAAAAATATCTAATATTTTTAATGCTCTTATATATACAAGAGTGGAATTAATCCTTGGCACTTAATTTTTTTTGTTGTTTAAAATCCGTACTTTGTAATTATCAAGTATAATCATACGTTGTAATTTTTTATTGAAATTTTTTCTTAACATTTACCAAATGAATCTGTGTGAATATTAAGTAGAACTATTTTTTTTTAAATTATTTGTGCCATTGTACGTTTCATTTATTTCCCACCTTATTCCATTTATTCCCCCCCCCCCCCCCTTTTATTATCAACACTCCACTTTTTATGAACAAATAATACAAAAAATATATTAAGTAGAACTATCTGGTCTATGCATAATTCCGTAGCAAAAATCGAGTAAATTTTAAACGTAAAATATTTACACAAAAAAGCGATTTTAATCAACTAAATAAAGGGTGTCTCAAAATGACCTGACATTTTTTATTGCGCGCCATTATGCCAAAATGTTATTAAAAGTGTTGTCAAAAGAGTGAACGTTTGCAAACACGGACGAGGCGGCCATTTATCGAATATTATGTTGCACATATAACCTCCACATTTGTACCTTACATTGAAATAAAAAATATTCATACTTTTCAAATAAATAATACATTTTATTAATAAATTAAAATGTCAGGTCATTTTGAGACACCCATTATGTTCCATTCTGTTCAATGACTTTCTGCCATCTCTCCACGAGCTTCATCATCCCTCTTTCATAGAAGTCCTGAGATCTTTTGGCAAAGAAGTCATCGAGTGGTTTTTCAGGAGGTCCAGGGAACTGAAGGTTTTATTAATCAAACTGTTCTGTTGCGTCCGGAAGAAGTGATAGTCTGAAGATGCAAGGTCCGGACTATACGGTGGGTACACCAAAACATCCCACCCAAGCTGCGAGAACTTTTGCCGGGTCATCAGAGAAACGTGCGGCCTAGCGTTTTCCTGACGGAACACTAGGCCCTTTCTGTTCGGGAATGCAGGTCGCTTCTGATGGATTGCTCGCTTTAATTTGGCCAGTTGCGAGCAGTACTTGTTTAAATCAATCATTTTGTTGGGTGGCAGCGTCTCACGATAGACGATTCCTTTCCAATTCCACCAGATACAGACCATGACCTTCTTCCGGTGTGACCCAGCCTTTGCGACCGTCTGAGAAGCCTCCTCGAGCTTCGACCATGATATTTTTCGACTGACATTGTTATAGATGATCCACTTTTCATCGCCACTAATCATTCGCTTTCAAGATGGTTTATTTTGATGATGTTTAAGCAGAAAATCACTAGCTGAAATTTTCCCCATTTAAATTCTTTTCATTCAGTTCATACGGCACTCAAACATCAAGTTTGATCACCATCCTAAGTATCCGTAAATGTCTCGAAACCGTTGATTAATCAATGTTGCGGTTATGCCCGATCTCTGTAGTCGCTAAATGCCGGTTGGAGTCGATTAAAGCCTTGATTTTATCAGCATCAGTAGTGACTGGCCGACCGGAGCGAAAACCATCCTGGAGATCAAAAACTCCACAACGAAATTTTGCAACCCACTTCCGACACATACTTTCGCTTACGGCATTCTCTCCGTACATGGCGCATATCTTTTTGTGAGTTTGCGATGCGTTTTTGCCTTTTCGGAAATATAAAACCGAAATGCATTGAAAATACACGTTCTTTTCCTTCCTTGTACAGAATATAATCAAACTTCCTATACGTCACGCATCTCGATGGATACTTTTTGAAAATGTCGGCACGACTTTCAGCTTTCACTTAATTATACAACACTTTATATGTTCATACTTGACGTACGTATAAACGTAGAAACAACTGCGAACGCCAACTTTCGGAATTTCGCTAAGGAATTATGCATAGACTCAATATTAGAGATTAAAATAGAAACATTACATTATCATTTCGGCATTGCAGAATATACACTTTTCGCGTAAATATCAAATAAAGCTAATATCTATTAAAAATGTTCAGAATTAATTCAACTACTCTACATGAGTTTCACCAAAATCAAAGGTGCCCGAATCAAAATGTATAGCCTCCGCTGAACACTCGCAGGACCCATTTCTTTTGTAATGCATGAGTCGCCAGCCTCCGTTGAACTTACCAAACCCCATTTGTCGAGTTCAGTGCCATGAAGAGGCCTCCATTTGTTCCAGTGTAGCTTCTGTTTGTCCTTCCAAACCTTCTTTCGACCTTCAGGTTCAGTGAAACTCGCAAAACAGGCCTCCTTAATCTGCTTTCGATCTCAAGTCCGTTGCCTCGACCTCACCTAATCTGCTTTGAGCCCAAATTCGATATCTCCTCCATCAACAATCCATTGTGGCCTGATTGGTAACACGTTCAATGACGAAATAAATACGTTTTCGCCGAATGGAGAGTCGGGAGGGTCTACAGTAGGCTGAATGGAGAGTCCGGAGGGTCTACGCTCGAAGTAGACCCACCTGGGGTTTTGCAGGTTCAGTTGCGCTTTGCATTGGCCTCCTTTGAGTGACAGTGTCCAGTTTCTGCCATTTGGGAGGTTCATCGGAAGTCCTAACGTATTGGTATTCCAACCATTGTACCCTCGTTTAGGTACCCGATAGTCCGCCATCGCCGATCTCTGCTCGGGGAAGGAGGCTTTTATTTTGCGGGTTGCACGCGGCTCGGAAATTTTGACTCGGGCGGACACCGAAGTGATATTTCTTGTCAATATCTTGGTTCAAACATGAATGATGTTCTTTTTTATCATTTTTCTCTACATCTGAATATAACTATATGATTATTTTTCAAATATTCCGAGGAATCACGTCAAATGATGACAAATCTATAACATTTTTCCATTTCGACAACTCTTCAATAACTGTTGGAGTATAGAATAGAGAATATCGTCAGGAGTATGCGCGGCCTCGAATTGAATACGATATCATCGTAAGACTCTCGCACGCCGTAAACGAGATTATCAAAGGCGATGGATTTTCCATGAAAGAAGAGATTGGATAGGGGGATGAACGCGAAAGTGAAAGAGTAGAGTGAAGAAAAAAAAACGTGAATAGAATTTGGGAAAAGTCTGCCAGGGAGACTTTGCTACATCTTCGTGATATCGGATGAACGTGAGCGGGGGTTCGATACGGCGAACTTATGGTTCTGCAGTGAACGTAGAAAGAGAGTACTAAACTTTGATTGTGTTGGGGACAATAGAGTGAGGCTTACGCTTCTCCTGGTTAGAGCTTCGTTTCGCGTTCCATGCGATACATCGGGTCATCGATGAGTACGTAATCCAGCCGCGCAAAACGTCCGAGAACTCATATTTTTACTCAAGGTCCCGAGTCTAAATTTTCGAGCCGCGTTCAACCTGCAAAATAAAAGCCTGCTTCCCCAAGCAGACATCGGCGATAGCGGATTATCGGGTAACTAAACGAGGGTACAATGTTTAGAATACCAATACGTTAGGGCGTCCGATGAACCTCCCGAATGGCAGAAACTGGACATTGTCACCCAATGGGGGCCAATGCAGAGCGCAACTGAAGCTGCGAAACCCCAGGTGGGCCTACTTCGAGCGCTCCCGCAGAACCCACTGGCCCTCCTTTCGGCCTACTATAGGCGTACTGTAGACTTTCTGGACCCTCCAGTCAGCCTACTGTCGGCGCACTGTAGTCCCTTCGGACCTTCCATTCAGCGAAAAAGTCTTTATTTTGTCATCGAACGGGTTACCGATCAGGCCACAGTGGAGTGCTGATGGAAGAGATATCGAATTTGGGCTCAAAGAAGGTTAGGTGAGGTCGAGGCAACGGACTTGAGATCGAAAGCAGGTTAAGGAAGCCTGTGTTCTGCACGTTTCACTGTAACTGGGGGTCAAAAGAATGTTTGGGAGGACTAACAGAGGCTACACTGGATCAAATGGAGGCCTCTTCATGGCACTGAACTAAACATATAGGGTTTGGTAGGTTCAACGGAGGCGGGCTTGTGCATTCCCGTGCAGAAGTTGTGGTCAGGCTTTGATCAGGTCCATCTTAATTTTCGCTAACTTTACTAAGGCCCTAGTCTCGAAGCCTGACATGGGCCATCAGTGGCCGGTTACACATTGCTACCGAGGGCCATTGAAGGCTAAACAATCAGGGCCTTTAAAATTACCTTAAAGGTGCCTCATAAAAACTATTCCAGCCATATGCGTATGTGCGTGGACGTGCACCGTGGAAAAGAATCGTGTTATTTTATTATGTTTTAGGCGTGGAATTCTGTCGCATATTTTGACACGTTTGATCCCACGTTCATTTCAGTGTTCCAAAATATAATAAAATACTTACATATATACAATACCGGCGAAAAGTTTCCGGAAAAAAATTCAAAAAAGTTCCGGAACGATTTTTTTATGTCATTTCGCCGATAGTTGACATAAATGAATTTAATGAACGGCATTTTGAAGGAGAGCAATTCACCTTTATTCCGTTTTTTTTTTTGAAAATTTGATTCCTCTTCGCCTTTTTTGTTCCTTTTCTGATGGACCCCGTTTACAGACGAATTGTTTTTATGCATTTCTTTGACCGGAATCATAAAGGGGAAGCTCGAGCTTTAATTGTGTTTTTTTAAAGTTCATACGATTTTTTTTCTAAAGATATTTTGATTTTTTTTGAAAAAAAGAGACAATTTGAAAAATAACATGTAACGCGAAAACGACAAGGATTCAAGGAAAACCTCAAGATAGTGAAAAGTTTAATCGGTTTTCGTTGAGTTGGCGAGAATTTTTTCAGATTTTTTTTGCATTTTTTTTCACCTATTTTCAGTAAAAATCAGACGATTTAATTACCGTAACTCGAGAAAAAAAAGTCAAGCAAAAATCTGAAATAATTCTATTGCGTTGAAAATAGAAAAATAAAAAAAAAATCTCCCTTAAAATTTTACCACAACCCCCTTAGTTCTCGAGTTACCGTAATTAAATCATCTGATTTTTACCAAAAATGGGTAAAAAAAAATGTCGAAAAAATATCTGAAAAAATTCTCGCGAACTCAGTGAAAACCAATTAAACTTTTTACTATCCTGAAGTTTTCCTTAAATCCTTGTCGTTTTCGCGTTACGCGTTATTTATCAAATTGTCTCTTTTTTTTTAATCAAAATATCTATAGAAAAAAATCGTAGGAAGCTTTAAAAAGAAACAAAATTGCAGGTCGAGCTTCCCCATTTATGATTCCGGTCAAAGAAATGCATTAAAAAAATGTTGTCTGTAAACGGGGCCCACCAGAAAGGGAACAAAAACAAGGCGAAAAATTGTCCTTTTTGAAAAAGGGTACTAGTCGCAAAAAAAATAGTAAAAATTTTGCAAAAAGACGGAATAACAGTAAATTCCTTCTCTTTAAAATGCCGTTTATTAAGTTCTTTTATGTCAACTATCGGCGAAATGGCATAAAAATCGTTCCGGAACTTTTTTGAATTTTTGTCCGGAAACGTTTCGCCGGTAGTGTATATATTTGCACACAGTAAAAAGATCTTCGAAGGGTTTTTATACGATAAATATAGGAGGGGGAGAGGTTGTAGAGAGAGAGAGAGAGAGTGAGAGAGAGAGAGAGGGAGAGAGAGAGAGAGAGAGAGAGAGAGAGAGAGAGAGTCAGACAGGCAGAGAAAAAGGCATTATATACTTGTTATATGTTACATCGTTTATGTTTAATCGATTGTGATCATTATTATGCCATAAATTATAATATTTAGTGAAGCTATTTATATTCGTTTGCTCCTATAATAGCAAAGTCTCGTAGTATTAGGTATTTTTTATTTACGTAAACCTGTTTATTTTTTTAATTTAATTTTATAGTGCTTTTTCAATTTATTTATGTTTTTTTCTTGATTTAAATTTGTTTTAGATTCATTTAAAACCGTTAATTTAATTTATTAAATAAATTCAATTTAATTGAAAAACTAAATTTGAAATAAATTGAAAAAAGAATTAATTGAATTGAAAAACTAAATTAATTTAATTTAAATTAATTAATGAAATAACTCAATTTAATTTATTAAAATTCTGACTTAAATTTTGAATCTTGCTCTAACGTAATATCCATGCTCCTAAAATTGTAATATTTCGGCGCAAAAATAGTGTTTAATATCTCCACGACGAGTATGCCTATTATTTTCTCTTGTCTCGAGTCTCATCCATTTGGATTGAATGCAGCATGAGATTTGTAATAAAAAAAAATAAAAAAAGTTTTGTGCCTCTCCCTTCTTTTTTCTTCTCGATAGTTTCGCGAAACGTATATTGGAGCTTAAAAGCCTCTTCCTGTAGTCTGTTTCATTCGGCAAGCTCCGCAACTCCGCACGTACACGTATTTGTATATATATATTTCGGGTCTTGTGTCGTGTGGGAGAATTGAGAAAAGAAACCACGAGAGTAGGGAAGAATTGGAAGATGAGAGGAAATCGAAGTCGTATGAAGAAAATGAGAGTCAAAAGGAGATAGAGAACCAACGAGAAAAAGAGAGCGAGAGAGAGAGAGAGAGAGAGAGAGAGAGAGAGAGAGACCCTTACGTAAAAAGTCTTCCGGCGTAGAAGTAGACTTTGCACTTGGAACTTTACGCCCTCTCGAGTTCTCAATCCCCTATACTTTTTATTTTCTTGATCTTTTGTTCCTTTTGGTTCTCGCAATGCGCACGTTTAGTCAATCCTAATGGCACTTTTGCAGATTAAACTTTGAACACTTTTGCCGAAAGGAAATCGAATCGTGCGACCTCCTTTCTCTCCCAGATAATACTTCGCTGTATATAACGAAGCGGGATAAACCAAGATAAAAAGACATTTCGTATCTTTGAAGTGATCTAGAAATAATGCCTCCCTCCCTTCACTTTCTCTCTTGCGCTCTTGGATTTTCGTAAGTCTTCCCTTGCAAACAATTAAACGGGCTTCACGTTAAGATTCGGGATCATTACCCTCCGCTTGCACTGAACGAGGAAGGATATTACCATTGGGATGAATTGTGAATTAAAAGACAGAAAGAAAGAAAACCCTCTTGTAAAGAAATGTATTTACTGTGCTTTCGCAGATAACTGCTCTTTACAATGGCAAATAAAAATATTTAATTTAAATAGGATTTATTTAAATCAAATACGTTTTTATTGTCTCATGGCCTACTACGACCCTATTTGTTTCAAATTTTTTTTTTTATTTATTCAAGCTATTCTTTTTAAATATTAAATATATTCAAATAAAATAAATAAAGATTAGATTCGAATTAAATAAATAAAGATAAAATACGATATATCGCATGAATACGAGAAAGGAATATAGGTCCTTGACATAAAAGTACGGTGAAAAAAAGTTTAATTATTTTTCATCTTTTTCACTAACAAGGCTGTTATTTGGAAAAAAAGAAAGGTATCGCCGTGCCTTTTATTAACGGGCGCGACTATTTATGTAGGGTACGGAGGGGCATGTTGAGCAACTAAATCGTGTGACGAAAAGCCATGAGATTTTTGAGCAACTGAATCGTCTACCATTTTTAGATCTGTCTGTTTTGTCTTATACTACCAGATGGAACCAAATCACAGATTTATTAGGTGTATGACTTAATTTTTACAGATTTTTCAGCAAATTTATTTAATATAAAAAAATAGAGAACAACGAACTTAATCTTGGAAATATTGTCCATCGTTTTCTATGAACTTGCGCCATCCCTCAGGTAACATACGAATACCGTCGCGAAAGAAACTTGCAGGCTTCGAGGCGATAAAGTCAACGACGAATTTACGCACATCGTCCAGCGTTTTGAACTGTTTATCCACTAAGGCGTGCTGCATTGACCGGAACAAATGGTAGTCGGATGGGGCCACGTCTGGTGAATATGCCGTGTGTGGGAAAACTTCCCATCCCAAGTTCAAGAGGGTCTTCTGAGTCGCGCGAGCAACGTGAGGTCGAGCGTTGTCATGCAGCAGTATGACTTGCCTGCTTCCTTGCCCAGTAAATAGCCTTTTCTGATCAAGTTCTTCGCTCAGTTTGTTCAATTGTCGGCTGTAGCGTTCCGCAGTCACCGTCTGACCAGTTTCCAGGAGCTCGTAATAAAGCACACCCTTCATATCCTGTCCAGGGCGCGGCTTGTCACTAAGATCGAAATCACCACTTCTAAAGCGTTCGTACCAATAATTACACGTTTCATAAGACGCAACGTCGGCACCAAGAATACTACAAATTGATTCCCGTGCTTTAGAAGCATTTTTTCCTTATTGGAATTCGTATAAAATGCAGTGCCGAATGTCCTGTTTATCAGTTGTCATCGTAAACTCTGCTATTCTGAGAGGTCATGTAACTCACGTAGACTTGTCGTTCGGTGTTCTGAAACATTGCGTCCGATCCTTTCAAAACAACAAAAGACCGCGAAAATATTTCTATTTTAAATATCTGTAAAAATTAAGTCATACATCTAAAATTAGGAATAAATAAAATATTTATTCTAGTTATTATAGGGAGTACAAATTAATTCGGTCCGTTTTCAAGAGATGGCTCTGGCTGTTATGAATGTTTCATAGTGACAGCTGATTTCGGTGCTTTCAGAGAGGTTAGACATCTGTCAATAATATTCAGTTTATAGCGCTTTGAGTTCCATTAAAAACCTTGTTTTTTTACTGTGTTGAATATGTCAAATTTTGTGTTAACTAAGCAGCATTTGCGGGAAGTTTTACTTTTCTGCTTTAATTGGAAGAAAAGTGCAGCTGAAGCGCATCGAATGCTTGTTGAAGTTTATGGTGATAATGCTCCAACTGATAAATCATGTAGGGAATGGTTTCGACGCTTTAAGAACGGTGATTTCAGCGTTGAAGACAAGCCTCGCCCTGGACAGCCAAAAAAATTCGAAGACAATGAATTGGATTACTCGATGAACAACCTGGCGATTGCATTACGGGCGATCGGTATAGACTACAATTGATTTGTTTGAGCCGTGCATTGCGAGAAAAACGGCCGGAATACGAGCAAAGACATGACAAAGTTATTCTTCTGCATGACAACGCTCGGCCTCATGTCGCAAAAGTCGTAAAAAAATATTTGGAAACGCTCAAATGGGATATTTTACCGCACCCGCCCTATTCTCCGGACATTGCTCCTTCTGATTACTGATTGTTCCGACGGATGCAGCAGGATTTAGCAGGTCATCGGTTCACTTCTTTCGCAGAAATCGAAAATTGGCTCAAAACTTGGATCGCCTCAAAAGCCGAGACTTTTTTTCGAGATGGAATTCGTAAATTGCCTGAGAGGTGGGAAAAAGTAGTAGCCAGCGATGGACAATACTTTGATTAATCTATTCATACCTTTTATTTTGAAATAAATGGATTTTTTACCACAAAAAAACGGAACGAATTAATTTCTACTCCCAATAGATAATATTAAATAGATCTTGATTTGAAAAAATAAATAATTTTACTAATGGAATGCAATAGGAAAAATTTAATTTCACGAAACATCTAGTTACGTCAAATTAAAAAAAATCAAATAGGCGCATCTAGTTGATATCGAAATAAATGTTCTATCAGTGTCCGAGTCGTCAATGAAATAACTTTATCTGGAGCCTGGAAGCAAATAGTTTTAAACTCTTTTTCAATAGCCAGTTGATCGTCACTTGGTATAGAATGTCAAAAAATATTACTTAGTCTGCTGGTTGAGTGGTTAAAAAAAAGGTAGCAGCGCAACTTGAAAGTAATGACCCCCAGCATGTGAATTTCTGCACGGAGTCTTGAACAGATATTTCAAGAAAAAAAAAACGATTTTAATCTTGTGGTTTTTTTTCGAACTATTCTAGTTAATGAAACTTTCGTGTGTCTGCGAATTCGATCCAAGAAGTCTTTTTTTCTTACTTCATGAAACCTGAAGAGTAAATATGTAGTGTCGGCAAATAGTCTATTTTTCCAATACCAAGGTTGCAAAGTCTGGAGTATTTGGTCGTGGAAACAATGCGCCCCTTTTCTGCTACCCAACCTGTATACTTAAGGTCTCTGTTGAAAGATGTTCCGAGAAAATCGTGCGATTCAAACGGAGGCTGAGGAAGACTGTGGATACAGTGTACATCACCCCCCCTCCCCCAATACAAACGGAAATAAAAGTCCTCTCTCATTGGAAACCGAAGGAATTCGAAGTCTTTTTTTCGTTGCCCATTCGCGCTGTCATGGGCTTGCAACATTAAGCTTTTCTTTAAATTGCAAACGAGGAAATAAGCTCGCTCCTTGAGGAGAAAATACTGAGTGGCACGCGACAGAGATCAGAAAAAAAGCGACAAAATATTAATTTCGAATGTTCCATTAATCAATAAATAAATCTACCAATAAATCTATCTAAATATCGAAATAACAATCTATCAATAAATAAATATATCAATAATTTATCGAAATATCATCTATCAACAAACTATCAATAAATTAATATATGTAGCGAATGGAAAACTTAATTGAGCTTTGAAAGAATATCGCCAGCCATATGTTGTTTCATAACAATTCAGATTTTGGAGTAAAAATATATCGCAACGAATAAAACGCTAATTTTCATCACGTGTTTTTGATAAAATATTTTTAATCTATTTTTTTGTATTATTTTTTTTTCAAATTGTTACAAGTGCGGAAAATGTAATAGTATTGGGAGTACAAAGTAATTCGGTCCGTTTTCAAGAGATGGCTCTGGCTGTTATGAATGTTTTATAGTGACAGCTGATTTCGGTGATTTCAGAGAGGTTAGACATCTGTCCATAACATTCAGTTTATATCGCTTTAAGTTCCATTAAAAACCTTGTTTTTTACTGTGTTGAATATGTCAAATTTTGTGTTGACTAAGCAGTATTTGCGAGAAGTTTTACTTTTCTGCTTTAATTTGAAGAAAAGTGCAGCTGAAGCGCATCGAATGCTTGTTGAAGTTTATGGTGATGATGCTCCAACTGATAAATCATGTAGGAAATGGTTTCGATGCTTTAAGAACGGTGATTTCAGCGTTGAAGACAAGCCTCGCCCTGGACAGCCAAATGAGCCAATGAGTTGCTACAACCTGGCGATTTCATTACGGGCGATCGGTATAGACTACATTGATATAGACTACTATTTGATGACGGTATAGACTACCACTTGATTCGTTTGAGCCGTGCATTTCAAGAAAAACGGGCGGAATACGAGCAAAGGCATGACAAAATTATTCTTCTGCATGACAACGCTCGGCCTCATGTCCCAAGAGTCGTAAAAAATGTTTGGAAATACTCAAATGGGATATTTTACCGCAACCGCCGTATTCTCCGGACACACATGCTCCTTCTGATTACTGGTTGTTCCGACGGATGCAGCAGGATTTAGCAGGTCACCGGTTCACTTCTTTCGCAGAAATCGAAAATTGGCTCAAAACTTGGATCGCCTCAAAAGACGAGACTTTTTTTCGAGATGGAATTCGAAAATTGGCTGAGAGGTGGGAAAAAGTAGTAGCCAGCGATGGACAATACTTCGATTAATCTATTCATACCTTTTATTTCGAAATAAATGGATTTTTTATCACAAAAAAACGGACCGAATTAATTTGTACTCCCAATACATTCTGTACCAAGAAGACGAAGCCCCTGTCTCCGCGGTGCACACGATTATTTATATACTAAAAAGATGTTTTCCGAGCTTCTGTATTGTTAAATACATATGGCTGCAAGCATGTGCCGTAGCTGTGTGGCATATGTAAGGTGTATCGCACATGGAAGCTGTATCCCACTGGCTGCGCGGGGGTGAAGGGGACGTAGCCCCCCGCCCCCTACACGCCAAACGTAGCTTTGAAATATATCAGCATATACACAAATGCGTCATACGTCGATTCATAGAGGTCTTTTGATGGCAATATTTCGTGTGGCGTCTTCGTCGCGGCTTCCTGTAGATCTGACGGCGTGCATTGGAGCCACTCATCGCTGCTATGTTTTTCAATATCACTCATTATTTATTTAATTTGTTTTATTAATGATTTATGACGCGGCAAGATCGCCGATGCTTCGTCGCGGTGTCACGTGATAGTGAGGTTGTGTTTCTTCCCGCAAATAACGCCTCGGGGTACACAATAATTCGTCGACCTAACGACCGTGGGCAGCACCTAACGACCAACAGCTGTTGTACAGGTACGTTTTACAATTTTTAAATCCTTGGACGTAAAATGCCTCTTTTACGTCCTAGGATTTAAAAACATGGAAAACACGGTTGTGGTACATTATGACACGAGGACGAAAAAACTCACGAGTATGAGTTTGCAGCACGAGCCGAAGGAGAGTGTTGCAATCACACGAGGCTAAAAAAAGTTTTTGTGTCGAGTATTATACGATATTTTATTGTACACGGTGTGAAAATGGGGGCTTTACGCACGCGAAGCGAACGTAAAACGTCCATTATCGTACCGAGTGGAATAAAATAATGATTGTGTAACGTTTTTTTTTTCATGGTGGAAACTATAATGAGTTGTTTTATGGCAATCATGATATGAATGATAATAAATTGATTCATTGTAATCATATGTATGTGTAGTGTATTTGATAATGGTAAATAGTGTATGTTTGATTAATACAATTTCGATAGAAATTTACATCGCGTATAAAGTTCCAGTACTTTTGAGCACGTTTTTTTTTTCTTCGTGTATATTTGTTTGCGTCGTTTGAAGCGGCACGTGAAAGAGAGCGGATCGATATGCGCGTTACCGTATGATACTGCTTTTTAGCACGAAAATACATTGAAACGGACGTTCCTCATTCGTTCTACGTGGCATTTGGCTGCCAGATGACTCGTTCTACGCTCGGACCTCACCGGCAACTGGTGTATCTGGTTACATATATGCTCTGGTGGGATACACAAGTAAACCATCGTTACGGTTGTTAACGTCGACTCGAACATTCCCCTTTTCGAAAATATACATAAATCTCTGCTTGAAATTTAAAAGTATTAGCCCTACTTGTCTTCTGAAATACTACGTTATTTCAAATACGCTTGTAAACTTTTTGGGCAGATTGCTTCTTTTATTTTATTGTTTTAACATCATGGGTCATTAAGTCCCGGGACTGACACACAGATGGCGCCGCCAATGCCATGCCGCTTTTGTTTTTCGGTAGTGCCAACCTTCAAAAGATACGTGAAAAACTTTCATGACATTCGGTTCAGTCGTTGTCGAGATATTGAAGGTTAATTGACGCTAGATTTGTTTTTGCTTAAACGATGGATAAAAACGAGTTTCTTGTTTTAATCAAACACTGTTTTTTAATGGGAAAAAATCCCGCTCAAGCTCAGCAATGGCTTGAAAAGTGTTACACGGAAAAGTGCCCATCGAAAACAACCATTTGCCGATGGTATGCGGATTTTAAACGGGGTCGAACAACCACCGAAGACGCGGAGCGCTCAGGTCGTCCAATTGAGGTGGCTACGCCCGAAAACATCTAAAAAATTCGGAAAATTGTTATGTCCGATCGTAAAGTAAAGTTGCGAGAGATAGCTGACATCCTAAAGATATCAAAAGGCACCGTGTTCAAAATTGTACATGAAAATTTGGGTATGAAAAATCTTTTTTTCAAGTGGGTGCCGCGTTTGCTCACAGTGGAACAAAAACAACAACAAATTGATGATTCGGAGCGCTGTTTGAAGCTGTTTACGCGTGATAAAAAGGATTTTTTGCGTCGGTACATAAGAATGGATGAAACATGGATTCATCACTATACGCCGGAGTCGAAAAGAGCGTCAGCCAAGTGGAGAGGAGAGCCTATTTTGAGGCAAAAGACAAATCGTTCTATAATAAAGGCATCGAAAGTTTAGAAAAACGTTGAAATGATTGTATCGCTATGGAAGGTGACTATGTTGATGAATAGAGTCGAATTTTGCAAAAAAAAAAGTGTTGGTTGGTACTACCGAAAAACAAAAGCAGCATGGCATTGGCGGCATCATCTGTGCGTCAGTCCCGAGACTTAATGACCCATGTGTTATGTTTAAAGAAATTACAACATATTTTATTCATATCGATAAAGTTTATATCGAAAAAATAAAACAATTTATATCGAAATCATATCGAAATTGTATTTAAAAAATGAAAAGATTCGTATGGAAATCCTATTAAAAAATTGAATAATGAAATAAAAACATATTTTATTCATATGGACGAAAATCAGATTCAAAAAATCAAAAGATTCATATCGAAAAAATTTTAAAACTTCATTAAAAAAAAACTCAAACAATTCATATCGAAAAAGTAAAAAAAAACATAAAAATAATCGAAATCACATCAAAATCGTATTAAAAAAAAAATAAAAAGATTCATGCCGAAATCATATAGGAAAATTAAATAGTGACATTATGTTGAAAAAAATTACAATATATTTTATTCATATGGAAAAAAATTCATATCGGAAAAATCAAGACCCCCCGTTGAAGTAAAGTCTTTTGCACGCGTTCCGTTGGGTAAAATTCCCAAGCTGATTTCCTAAATGACACGTCGGGCGCTAATGGAGCGTGACTAAAATGGATCCTAACGGATACGAAATAAAGGGGTTGAAGGAAGGATGTAGAAAAAGATAAAGAAATAAAGGAGTATGAGAATAAAAGGAGGGAAAAGGCACGGCGCAGGCAAAATGTAGTCAGGTGGTTAGATATCCTGATGCACGGTGAAGCGCCACTCTCATCCGTTAGAATCACGGCATTAACATTCCGCAGGAGCGGCAAACCGTAACCAGGACTTCCAGCCCCCTTCTTTCCACTTTTCTCTCCGCTTGTATCTTTCCCTCGAGCTATATACCCCCCGTAACTCTGCGTCTCGTTCTCGATCGCTCCTTTCAATTTATGCTCTCTCCCTCTGTATCTGCGTTTTTCCGCATCCGGTTCACTTCATTCAGCCAGCCAAACGCAGAGATAGAGAGGGAACGGGAGAAATTTGTTGTTGCCTCTTGCCGCTATCGTATTTCGTTTCTGTGTGTGTGTGTGTGTGTGAGTGTTGCGCATAGCCATGGATTGCGTGGAACATTGCGAATTTACTTTCAACCACCCGGATGATCTTGATTCCCGAGGGAACGCGCGTTTAGTACATACAAATAAACGTCGAGGCCTGGCAAACAAAAGAGTTTAATCCACATAACTTTATCTCCCGGAGATAGCGAGTTACGGTCTTTTTCTCTGCCAACAGTCGATTTGATGCTTCAGTTTCAGGATCCAACCTCGGAATTCTTATGATCAGAATGTACAAAAATACACACATTATAGGGGGGAAGGTGGAGTAATATGGGATACTTCTGATAGTAGTCTGGCCAAGGCGTTTTTCTATAGATTTTTTTCTATTGGGAGTACAAATTAATTCGGTCCGTTTTTTTGTGGTAAAAAATCCATTTATTTCAAAATAAAAGTTATGAATAGATGAATCAAAGTATTGTCCATCGCTGGCTACTACTTTTTCCCATCTCTCAGGCAATTTTCGAATTCCATCTCGAAAAAAAGTCTCGTCTTTTGAGGCGATCCAAGTTTTGAGGCAATTTTCGATTTCTGCGAAAGAAGTGAACCGGTGACCTGCTAAATCCTGCTGCATCCGTCGGAACAACCAGTAATCAGAAGGAGCAATGTCCGGAGAATACGGCGGGTGCGGTAAAATATCCCATTTGAGCGTTTCCAAATATTTTTTTACGACTTTTGTGACATGAGGCCGAGCGTTGTCAGGCAGAAGAATAATTTTGTCATGTCTTTGCTCGTATTCCGGCCGTTTTTCTCGTAATGCACGGCTCAAACGAATCAATTGTAGTCTATACCGATCGCCCGTAATGGAATCGCCAGGTTGTAGCAGCTCATTGGCTCATTTGGCTGTCCAGGGCGAGGCTTGTCTTCAACGCTGAAATCACCGTTCTTAAAACGTCGAAACCATTCCCTACGTGATTTATCAGTTGGAGCATCATCACCATAAACTTCAACAAGCATTCGATGCGCTTCAGCTGCACTTTTCTTCCAATTAACGCAGAAAAGTAAAACTTCCCGCAAATGCTGCTTAGTTAACACAGAATTTGACATATTCAACACAGTAAAAAACAAGGTTTTCAATGGAACTCAAAGCGATATAAACTGAATGTTATTGACAGATGTCTAACCTCTCTGAAAGCACCGAAATCAGCTGTCACTATGAAACATTCATAACAGGCAGAGCCATCTCTTGAAAACGGATCGAATCAATTTGTACTCCCAATATTTTGAGGACCCATTCAGGACACTATTGAGGCATCAGTCTCCATCTATAGCACATATTTTCAGGATGTTTTTTTTCACAATAAAATTTATCTCCATATTTTAATATTTTTATACATAAAAATCGAAGTTTTAAAATAGAAGAAAAAATTAATGTTTTTTTTTATTCACCTTTGTGATCTGTGCCGGGATTCTCTAATATTTTTAGCGACAGTTTTCTCGATCGTTAGCTAGCGACAGCCAATCGCATGGAGGATTACAGAAGAAGCCTCTCATTGGCTGTCACTAGCTAACGATATCGAAAACTGTTGCTAAAACATTAGAGAATCCCTGCTCTTACCTTGTCGACACGAAATCTTAACTTTGGAGCATCTGAAAACAGAAAGTCGAGTATCTTATTGTCAAGTGGAGTTGTAGTTATGTCCCCTACTAAAAACGTTCACCCCCGATAAAAAGAAAACAAAATGGCGCACTTTTGAATTTCTCGACTGTTTTTTACAACTTAAATTATTTAAAAATAGGATTGAATATTAATGAATACTTATACCGTTAGTAGAGGTCGAAGTGATACATTGACAGAATAATCTCTATAAATTTGAGCCTAATCGGTGCAATAGTTTTACCAAAATCATGTCGACAAGGTCAAAAAACGTTGTTTTGAGAAAAACGCGTTCAAAGTTTATCTTGTAAAAATTTACATAAAATTTATAAAAAAGCCTCTTACCCTCAATCAGCGATGCCTGGTCCATACACTATTCCTTCAGCTTCTTCAAAAGCTTCACTTTCTTGGGATTTTTGGTTTCGGATCTCTGTTCTGCGAGCTTTGGACGCTCGTCACGGTGTTTTTGTTGGCTCTTTGTAGCCCTTATCTGTCACTCCGACCTAAATAATTTTCTCTACCATATTTCTACAGGTACAAGGTGTCCGATGATAGATTTCAAACTTTAAATTATCATAACTGTTAAAACGCGCGGTGCAAAAGGAGTGCGGGGCGGGTAGCTGAGATCGCGTGCGTTGCGGATTTTTTAGTCGCCATGGAGCGTTGGTCTGGAGAGCAACGTGTTATCGCCATGGAGGCATATTTAACTAGTCGTTTTTTGCTTACTTTGGCGCGGCGTAAATTCTGTAACCGCTACAACATTCGCCAAATAAGTGACGCGCCATCGATAAATTTGATCCAACGTTGGGTAGCAAGATTTAGAGCTTCAGGCTCGGCTGTAAACAGGCATCACCAAAATCAAGCGGCCTCCGTATCAACTCCGGAAAACATCTAACGTGTGAGTGATTCTGTTTTAGAAAATCCACGAATGTCATTGAGAGTGCGTTCGTCTGTTTTGGGTATTCCGAAATCGATACTGCATGAAATTATAAAGAAAAAAATAAAATTTCATCCGTATAAAATCCAAGTAATTCAAAAATTGAAAGACAGTGACTACCCAACAAGAATAACTTATGCTCAAAAGATGCTGGAGACTTTTTCCACCGAAACACGACTAAGAAACATTTTTTATAGCGACGAAGCACATTTCCATCTTGGAGGTTATGTCAACAAGTAAAATTTTCGTTACTGGAGTCTCCAAAATCCAAGAGAAGTGCATGAGCAGCCGCTGCATATTGAAAAGGTCACTGTTTGGTGCGCTATTTCGGGGAACGGAATCATTGCCCCTATTTTTTTTTGAATAATCGTGGCCGGACGGTGACGGTCAACTCAAAAATTGAAAGCCGCATTTGATTTCTTTTCATTTTAATAAATCTTTTTACATTAGTTTGTTTATTCATTTTTTTACGAATTTTTAAATTTTGAAATCTGCCATCGGACACCCTGTATGTAGTATACGAAACTGATGTTAATAGAATATAAAAAATTTCCAAAAATAGACTGATACTGATCCCTTAAGTGATTACCTGCAAAATTTCAAAAGGATTCACCGTTGTGTATTCGCGATATTGGCAGTCAAAGATTGCACGGTTTTACACGTGTTTTTTTATGGATAGGAGTGAACAATTTCACTCCTATCCATTTTTTTTTCTGAATTACAGAGGAACATGTGACGAAGTGGGTAAAAAAAAATCATGAATTTTGTCCGTCTAGTTTCAGGGATATAGCGATTTTTATTAAGCAATGTCTCGCGACGCTAGCGCCAAATATCACGAGAAAAATTCGCTGGACCTGCGACGTTGCCACGATCTTCGCGCTCGCTAGACTACAGTAGTGTGTGCATATCCGTATACGCAGAGTATCTACGTATTAGTAGCCGGAATGGATAGTCTGATACAAAAGTGAGGGTTAAGTGGTGAGGGGAACGTTGTTATTTTTGGAACTCTAAACATTATATTAGGCGTTTTCATCATGGCTTTACAAGTTTTCACATCCTAAGATCTACAACCTACATTATAAGGATATTTCGCAATATTTCGAAGCTTTCATCGAATGACCAGAGAATAAACTTTTTGACGTGACTGTGGCGAGACTACTATCTCAAGACAACATTATTTATATGTACAAAATTAACGGCTTTACTAATAAACTTTTTAATTCGAAAAGATCATTATATTATTAGTGTTTATATTAGGTGTAGTAAAAATAAATCCATTATTTTTGCTATAGATGGCTTTAGTAATCTGTATCTCGCGTTGTATAAGTGCGATCGGATTACGATAGATGGCGTTAGAAAGATAAGATTTCGTACGAAAATAAACATCTCAGACAATTTTGTGATTGCTTAACTCAATATTTTTTGAGCGCGCGTCAAAGATGGCCACCAGCAAAGTGAAAATACGCCATATTTTACAGTTTTTCTTCGATAAAGGCGAAAACGCAAACCAGGCAGCTGAAAATGTGAATAGTGTTTATGGTCCTGATACTGTAACAGCCAATCATGCGCAATTTTGGTTTCGTCGATTCCATTCCGGTTATTTTGATGTCAAAGATGCACCACGCTCTGGAAGGCCAATTGTCGAAAATGTCGATAAAATAATGGAAATAGTCGAGACCGGCCGTCATGTAAGCACTGTTTCGATTAACCAGGAGCTAAACATTGGACAAAAAACCGTTTGAAACCACTTGAATACGGCTGGATACAAAAAGAAACTCGATGTATGGGTGCCACACGAGTTAACGCAAAAAAACCTCATGGACCGAATTTCCATCTGCGAATCGCTGCTGAATCGCAACAAAATCGACCCATTTCTGAAGCGGATGGTGACCGGTGATGAAAAGTGGGTCACTTACGACAACGTCAAGCGAAAACGGTCGTGGTCGAATCGCGGCGAGCCGGCGCAAACGGTGACCAAGCCAGGATTGACGGTCAGGAAGATTTTACTGTGTGTTTGGCGGGATTGGCAGGGAATCATCTACTATGAGCTGCTCCCCTACGACCAAACTCTTAATTCGGATCTGTACTGTCAACAATTGGACCGTCTGAAGGAACCAATCGCCCAGAAGCGGCCAGCTTTGGCCAATAGGAGAGGAATTGTGTTCCATCAGGACAACGCCAGGCCACACATCGATAGTGACTCGCCAGAAGCTCCGGGAGCTTGGTTGGGAGGTTCTTATGCATCCACCTTATAGTCCGGATCTGGCACCAAGTGATTACCACCTGTTCCTGTCTATGGCGAATGATTTTGCTGGTAAAAAATTCGCCTCAAGAGAAGCTTGTGAAAATCGACTGTCCCAGTGTATTCCAACATCATTTTTTTTATTTTCCGCGCTTTTTTCAGATTATCTTATCGCTTTTGTTTATTCATATTGAGAATACGGTAGGAGTATAAGGGAAAAAAATTAGTATTGCACGAAAAAGCAACGATGGACTCTACTGTTTGTTCGCGGTCTGCATCGATACGACACTAAACGGCGACTCGCGAACAGTTCAGAAGATACGTAACAGAGAGTGTTACCGGCCCCTGATCGGTTCGAGCTATCCATGCCAATAGTCGGTTCTTCGTCGTTAGTCGATACTGTCCCGACTTTGGCATATTGCGGTATGCCGAGATTATATATGAACGTAGGACAATTATGGCAGACCGCATTGGCCCACGGTCGACTCCAGTAGTTCACCCCGACAGTCAGCTCTCCGGGGGTAGCCCATACTGGCTCGACATTGGTATAGTACCGGGTGCCGGAATTAGAAATGAACGCAGGACAATTAATGGCAGTCAGTATTGGCCCACGCTCGGCTCCATCAGTCTACGCTAACAGTCGGCCCTAGATCGTTAACCGGTACTCTCCCTACATTGGCGTAATGTTGGATGCCGGGCTTCGAAAAGAGGATCGGCAAAAAGAAATGGCAGAACCATTGTTTCAATGTTAGGCCAACATTGGTTGCCAACAATCGGTTAGCCAGTACTGGGCCGCCATCGGCCGTATTGGTCGTGTCGGCAATTTTTTCATGGGCTCATTTTGCCCCACCTTCTCCTATGGATGCTCAGTCATATCCCATATTAGACCACTTTTCTTAACAAACGGCCTGTCTATTCGTAACGGGGTCACGATCACCAAGTATCGAACCCAGTTTATCGATCGAACGAGACCGCGATTGCGATCGACCACGAGGCAAATTATTACCGACGTACGATTAATTCCGGCCTCTTACCCTCGAGCAGCGTTTATCAGAATTATTGCACATGCATATTTCCTTCTGACGTACAACGATGATTCATCGTGCACTTTTTCACGTACTTTCTTTGTAGTGTGTTTGTTTTATTTTCTTTTTTTATCGCGTTCAAGTTTCAATGGATTTTTTGATTCAATAGGGTTCAAGTACTATCGAGAAGCAGTCGATGAACTCTGGCTCGACCCGAGAGAAACGAAAACAGCGTTTGAATAAAAGACCGCGATTGAAAAAAAAATCATCATCGTTTTCCGGACACAAAGAGAAGCTCTTCGTGCGATTAATCACCACGATTCATTAATCGTGGTGAGTGAAAAATCGACGATGGTAAAAATCATTTGCGTAGAAATAATCGGCGGCAACGCGCGCGCAGCCACTTGTTGATGCGCAAATGCCTCGTAGGGGAAAGGTGTACAAGTTGATCCCATGGGGTAAGATGATCATTTTCAATTGCGACGAAACTATCAACGTTATCTAGTAGTATTATTTGTTATAGCATCCGGCACCTCCCTCCCGCGCTAGTTAAGTCATGATGGCGGTGTGAGCGACGCACTTGTTTTGACGGAAAAAAATAAAAATTTTGAGCTATTGATCTAAGGTAAGGTTGACTTTAAGCTTAGGGAACTTTTATTGTATACTGTCAGTTGCAATAATTGTTGTGTTTGTGGCTTTATAATATGCTCAATTTGGTTTTTTGATTGGCGTGGTAACAGTGGAATACTTATAGGTTACGTTATCGAGGAATAAATAAAAAAGTTGAGTTTGGGGCAAGATGATTCCCTTCTAGGTGTACAAAATGATCCCTAGGGCTCATCTTGTAAAGAAATAAAGTACCTACTTTATTTTTATTAAAGGTGATGCAGTATAATTACAGAAGTTGGTTTTGTTGGTTTATTTTTTAATAGACAATTTAAATAAATAAAATCGAAATTTAATTTAAATAAATAAATTGATAATAAATTAATTAATTCAATTAAATTTGAATAAAATAAATAATAAATTTAAATAAATGTAAGTTGATTAATTTTTTTTAGCTTGTGCGCTGAAGAATTTTTTTTCAACATATGATGTTGATTATGAAAGTTTTTTGCCTTAATTATATAAAAAGATTGTCTGTTTATGTTCAAACTACATTATTAATGTATAATTGATATCACAAATAATAATGTATATACCTAAGTTATTTAAGACCGGCTGTAGACGACTGGTCTAGTTTAATTCTAGTTGGGTGAAATAAAATATAATATTTATTTTTGCAAATATTTATTTATATTTACCTAATTTCGGCAAAATTGAAAAAAAAATCCCAAAAGAGAAGCAAGATGATCCGGGGTGTCCAAGATGATCCTTATGTAAGGTTTTGAAAGAAGGAAATATTTTTATTGAAACCCTAATAAATTGAATATCTCGTATAATCCAATCGTAAGATAGATAAATACGTTGGTAGTGAATACTTTCAGATCTTAATTATGTTGAATATCTCTGAAATTACGAGAATTCTCCCTTAGCGGGATTATCTCGTACACCTTTCCCCGACTGCTGGAGGAAAAGCATCCAAATCGCCGATTAAGTTCGGTTCTCCAAAGAAAAATCGATCGTGCGATTGATTATTACACTAGTGAAATTATACTGGACACTTTTTAAAAAATTAAAAATTCGTACTTTGTAATTTTTATTGGAAAAATTCAAACATTGACGAAACGAATTATCTGCAAATGTTAAGTAGGAATAATCATGTGCAATTGTTAAGTTGAACTATTATAGATTAAAATAAAAACATTACAGGATGATTTCGACGTAGCAGAATACAAATTTTCTCCGTAAATACCAGGTGTACAAGTATGAAACACGGATTTTTTTTTCTAAAAAAAAAACACGTTAAATTCGGAAGAATGATAAAAAGTGCTTTATTCAAAGTATGCTCCATCGCTTGTTATACATTTTTCCCATCTTTCGGGCAATTTGTGAATACCACGCCAGTAAAAATCTTCCCCTTTTGCTGCGAACCATTCATCAAGCCATTTTTTTACATCTTCGTACGAACCAAAGCGCTGCTCAGCAAGTGCGTGACCCATCGATGCAAACAAGTGGTAATCGGAAGGAGCCAAGTCTGGTGAGTAAGCCGCATGGAGTAGAACTTCCCAGCTGAGTGCTTCCAACGTGTCGCGAACCAGTTTTGCCGTATGTGATGGAGCATTGTCATGAAGAAAAATGACTTTGTGTTGCCTCTTTCGGTATTCTGGCCTTTTTTCAAGCAGCGAACGGTTCAAATCGGTCAATTGTTGTTGGTAACGTTTAGTATTAACCGTTTCCCCAGGTTTTAACAGCTCATAATAGACCACGCCCCTCTGGTCCCACCAAACACAGAGCATCGTCTTTCTACCAAAGCGATTCGGTCTTGCGGTCGATGTGGATTCGCGCCTGGGTCTAACCATGATTTTTTGCGCTTGGGATACTCAAAATGAATCCACTTTTCATCCCCTGTAACTATACGATGCAAAAACGACTTCCTTTTGTACCGAGCGAGCAAAATGTCAATTGTGTTTTTGCGCTTTTCCATTTGCCTGTCGTTCAACTCATGTGGTACCCATCTACCGGTCTTCTGAATCTTTCCCATCTCTCGTAGCCGATTGGAAACAGCTTGTTGACTAACGCCCAATTGCTCGGCGAGTTGTTTTTGTGTTTGCGAATCATCTTCGTCCAACAATGCTTGCAATTCCACATTTTCGTATTTTTTTGGCGGTTTTCCATGTTCCTTGTCTGCAATATTGAAGTCACCACTTTTGAAACGCCGAAAGCATCGTTCACCCGTATCTTGCGATGGAGCATGTTCACCATAAGCTTCTCGAAGTAATCGGTATGATTCGGCAGCAGTTTTCTTCAAATGGAAACGGAAAATTAATGCTGTCCGCGAATGCTCTTTGTTCGGTATAAATTTCGACATATTCAACACAACAACACAACATAATGCACACACTTTTCCTATTCATCACTCGTGCGCGTCTGACACTTGTTGGTGATACAACAAAATGGCGTAGTGTCAAATCTTTATAGCACAAACTGCATTAGTGCACCATCTGTTGTCTGAAATCCGCATTTCATACTTGTACACCTGGTATAAAAAAAAGCTCATTTCTATCAAACGTGTCCAGAACGAATGCCACTATAGTTTCGAGACTAAAAGCCGAATATTCAGATTCGATTGACGTTTGCATCACGGGGGGATTAATCCATGGTGCATTAAGTGTCTAAAAATCAATCAGTTTCACAACACATTGCGTCTATGCATAATTTCCTAATGAAAATCGAGTAAATTTCAATCTTAAAATATTTCCTCAAAAAAAGCGATTTTAATCAACTAACAATAAATATGTTCCATTCTGTTCAATGACTTTCTGCTATCTCTCCACGAGCTTCGTTATTACTTTTCCATAGAAGTGCTGAGATTTTTGGGCAAAGAAGTCATCCAAGTCGTTATTGAGGGGGTTCAGGAAACAAGGTTTTATTATTCAAAAAAAATCGGGCCGCTTCTGATCTCTTGCTCACTTTAATTTGGCCAGTTGCCAGCAGTGCTTGATCGAATCAATGGTTTTGTTGGGTGTCAGTAGCTCATGATAGACGATTCCTTTCCAATCCCACCATCTTTTTCAACTAACATTGTTGTGGACGATCCACTTTTCAAAATTTGAAATTCCCTCTGAGTAGAATATAAAATAATGATTAAATTATCAAAAATTCTTTTGCACGACGTTTACAAAATACAGACACTTGAACCTCCATTCGCAAACGATCACTCCATTGCTTGAATCGTAATGAACCAGATGTTCAATATTTCCTAAATGGAGGTTCGTACAAAAATTTCCATTGAATTAATAAAAATGCATTTTATATCCAATTAATTATTTGCGATAGGGTGGCCAAATATTCGTTTATGCGTATCGCGAACAGAGCAATTTATCATTTCTCGTATTTCCTCTTAATTACGCAAAGTTGTAAACTTTGAGAATTTCACGATATTCCGTTAGTTCCTGCCTCTATATATCTATATATATGTACAAACTTAATGTTCTTCTCCCGTATGTCCGGCGAGGGACCAAGATAATTGCGAGATAAAGTTTCTGCAGACCGGATCGTGGTCTTTTTCTCTCTCTCTCTCTCTCTCTCTCTCTCTCTCTCTCTCTCTCTCTCTCTCTCTCTCTCTCTCTTTCTCTTTCTCCGTGTTGCGCTTAAGATGAACATCTCGTGCTTCGCATTACGCGGATCGGCAGAAATCCCGAGCAATGCTTAAGATCGCGACTTTCGAGCGAACCCATGAATTGCCTCGTAAACCGCGTTCCTCTCCACACGGGAAAGCTTGTATGCAAACATACACCTCGAGCGTATATTATCGCGCGCGTTTTTTAATCTCCTAATTATTATAATCGTTCAAAATTATTCGAAATCGCTATAAATGTCCTTGTAAGGACATTTGTTAGGTTCGAAAACCGGCCGGGCCGGTACAATATTTACGCAAAAGTTTGACATTTATATTGGCCCTCGGAAAAAAAAAGTTCCATCAGCTTTTGAATTCGGGATAATTACTGTGAATAAATACGTAGGTGGTCCATTCGTTTCTGGAAAAACCAGATTATTCATCGTCACAAGAAGTGAATGAGCAATTTTCGTTGATATTTATTTTCCTCCTCAATTACTCGATTTTTTTTTCGAATTTCTATAAATATCGAAATATTTGTGATGTTTTTATATTATGAATATCGAAATATATATATTTGATGAAGTAAAAAGTTCTGAGCGTTTTTTCGCTTTATCTCGACGATGAAATTAACATTGGATTATCCGATTTAGATCAAATATGTGCCGTTTTGTTCGATAACTTTTGTCGATTTTGAAGGCAATTTCATAACTCCACGATTGAAGAAGTCCTCGTCCCTATTGGTAAATAACTTGACCAGCTCATTTTGACAAGCCTCTCTTGGGGCCAGTTTTGTACAATTAAGAAAATTTTGCAAATGCTTGAAAAGGTGATAATCGCTTGGTGCCAGGTCTGGACTATACGGCGGGTGCGATAGAAACTCCCATCCAAGCTCTCGGAGCTTCTGGCGCGTCGTTAAAGATGTGTGCGGCCTGGCGTCGTCTTGATGGAACACAACACCCTTCCAATTGGCCAATTCTGGCCACTTCTGGTCAATCGCCTGCTTCAATCTGGTCAGTTATTGACAGTAGAGGTCCGAATTGAGTGTTTGGCCCGATGGGAGCAGCTCATAGTGGATGATTCCATTCCAATCCCACCAAACACACAGCAAAACCTTCTTGGCCGTTAATCCAGGCTTGGCGATCATTTGGGCCGGCTTACCGCGATTGGACCACGATCTTCTTCGGCTGTTGTTCTCGTATGCAACCCATTTTTCGTCGTCGGTCACCACACTGAGAGAATTAAATGTTAAAAATTACCGTGCAGTAACGGTAACAAGATGACAACCCTGAAACGTCGCTTATTATTACTGAGTAAAACACAGATTTTCACGAAAATAAAATAAAATTTCTTCTTCAGATAGAAAATTTTACCAGATTTTCTAGTAAATTTTGATGTGTAACAAAATACGCAAAACTTAAATTTAAAAAATATATAATATCAGCAAAATTTTACTGTGCATTTTATTATTTTATGCCTTTCAAAAATGTCTATAAAAAAGTATCGTCTTTATAACAGTTATTTTAAGATTTATTATAAAATTAAATGAGTGTTATAGGAAAATGTATTGTGCTCTCGGTAAAAATTATCGTGCGCGCAACCCTTCTTGTATAGTAAAATTTTAGCTACGTATTTGAAATTTTCTGTAACGTGAGTTAAAAAAAACTTGTCGCATACGAATTATTATGCTTTTCTCACTTGTCACCACATTGAAATATATCACGGTAATTTTTACCGTGAAATTCACGACAAAAATTACTTTTTAATTCTCTCCGTGCATCCGCTTCAAAAATGGGTCGGTTTCGTTACGTTTCAGCAAAGAATCGCTGCAAAGAATCTCTCTCTCTCGAGAGAGAGAGGGAGAGAGAGAGAGAGAGAGAGAGAGAGAGAGAGAGAGAGAAAGAAAGGATTGAAGAAAATCGCGGAGGTAGCAAAAGTTTTTCCTCATTGGAGTACGCGAAGAAGAGAGGCGACCAAAACCACGCTAGTATGATGAGTGTCGCGTGTGGAGGCGTGTGCTACTATTTTAGGTATGCAGCCGCAGGCTTTTTTGTAACCGTATATTAGCGGTCCCGGCCCTTTTCTTCCTTCTACCTTCCTTTTACCTTTCCGACAAAAAAGAACGATAAAAAAACAACAATCGTCATTTTTATCTCGACTCGAGCCGCTGTACACGCAATTTTCCGAATAATCTGAACTTTTGATGCGGCTGCGGTAATCCAAAATTTTAACGAGACCGATTTAACGTTATTGATTTGAAAAGAATCCGACCCACGCACCGCGCTTTCTAACTAATCGAAAAATCAACGGACGTTTGTCGTTTTTTCTTCCTCTTCAGTCTCCCACGTGCGAAAATCTCGCGGAGTTCTCTCACAGAGCTATCTCGTTAAGCCTCGAAGATAATTGTTCGCGTCTCCTTTCTATCGCGCACTCTCCTGCGAGCTATAAACGCCTACGAGGGACTTCGCGAGATCCTCGCTCGGTATCAAACGCCGGAAGAAGAATATCATTCTTACGCGGGCGCACCCAACATAGTTTTCTCGCTTCGAGAGACTCATTCACTTCATTTAAATCGAGTGTACTGCGGCTCAAGATAGATATCCTCTGAATGCATTTTATTGGAAAATTTATTACATATTATTTAAAACGGTAGATAAAATGAAAATCCAATAGTTGGGTTTAATCAAATATATCAAGATTGATACCCCATATCGCTGATATTGCACTGACAGAAAAATCCTTTTGATATTAACTAGATGCGTCTCTTTGATTTTTTAAAATTTGATTTAGCTATATTTTTTGTGCAATAAAATTTTTCCTATTTCATTTCATTATTAAAATGATTTATTTTAAATATATTTATTTCATTCAATCAAGATTTATTTAAGGCCTTAGGCCACTCCAGAGTAAAAAAAGGGCATATTTTGTGATTTTTTTTTCAGCGAAACCATAAAATAAATCGGAATTACAAAATAGGGGTTTTATTATACACGTAATTGACTATAGAAAATTATTTTTTCACAGCGATACATGTCAAAATGGCGACTGTGCAGCATTTTTCCGATGACGCCTTTATTTCTGGAAGGTCAACGACCGGACCAACAGCTCCTATAATTTTTTAGTTATCATGAGACACTTAAGTTTTTTTGATTATATATAAGAATAGCTATAGAAGTACGTAGGCATTTTTTGATATATTGTTTTTTGTCAAAATGGCGCATTTCTATTGGGAGTACAAATTAATTCGGTCCGTTTTCAAGAGATGGCTCTGGCTGTTATGAATGTTTCATAGTGACAGCTGATTTCGGTGGTTTCAGAGAGGTTAGACATCTGTCAATAACATTCAGTTTATATCGCTTTGAGTTCCATTAAAAACCTTATATTTTACTGTGCTGAATGTCGAATTTTGTGTTAACTAAGCAGCATTTGCGGGAAGTTTTACTTTTCTGCTTTAATTGGAAGAAAAGTGCAGCTGAAGCGCATCGAATGCTTGTTGAAGTTTATGGTGATGGATGCTCCAACTGATAAATCATGCAGGGAAGGGTTTCGACGCTTTAAGAACGGTGATTTCAGCGTTGAAGACAAACCTCGCTCTGGACAGCCAAAAAAATTCGAAGACAATGAATTGGAGACATTACTCGATGAACAACCTGGCGATTCCATTACGGGCGATCGGTATAGACTACAATTGATTCGTTTGAGCCGTGCATTACGAGAAAAGTGGCCGGAATACGAGCAAAGACATGACAAAGTTATTATTCTGCATAACAACGCTCGTCCTCATGTCGCAAAAGTCGTAAAAAAATATTTGTAAACGCTCAAATGGGATATTTTACCGCACCCGCCGTATTCTCCGGACATTGCTCCTTCTGATTACTGGTTGTTCCGACGGATGCAGCAAGATTTACCAGGTCACCGCTTCACTTCTTTCGCAGAAATCGAAAATTGGCTCAAAACTTGGATCGCCTCAAAAGACGAGACTTTTATTCGAGATGGAATTCGAAAATTTCCTGAGAGGTGGGAAAAAATAGTAGTCAGCGATGGACATCTAACATATAATCTATTCATACATTTTATTTTGAAATAAATGGATTTTTTACCACAAAAAAACGGACCGCATTAATTTGTACTCCCAATAAAACAAAAAGTATAAAATGCCATGAGAAAATCGTCTGAAAATTGTTTATAAAAAAGGAACTATGCCATAAAATTTAAAAAATCCTACGTAGTGCCTCAGAAAATGTAATTCTAAATATACAGTTAAAATTTCAAGTGAATCGGTTAAAATTCGTTTGAGTTATGAGTCCGGCCGACTTGAAAAATGTAGTTTTGAGGTAAGCGCATTTAAAGTTAGTAGAAAGTCACGACATGAAACAAGAGGGGTTGCGCTAGAATTCGAAATTCGAGTACCTAGAGATTTTTCACACCCATAATCTTTTGGAATTTAATTTTATAGGTGCTAAGGTACATTTTTAACAAAAAAAATCGATTTTTGCAAAATCCTAGAGTGGCCTAAGGCCTTAATATCGTCTAATAACTAAATATTTTATTTATTCCTAATAAATTTAACTTTTTTCACCGCACTTTTATGTCATGAACCTATATTCCTTTTTCGTATTCATGCGATATATCGTGTTTTATCTTTATTTATTCAATTTGAATGGAATCTTTATTTATTTCATTTGAATATATTTAATATTTAAAAAGAATAGCTTGGGTTAACAAATAGGGTTGTAGTAGGCTGTGAGACAAGGAAAAAACTTATTTGATTTAAATAGATCGTAATCGAAGTGAATACTTTTTTTTGGCAGTGTGCCCTTTAACTGTTCTTGGTTTTTTTATTGTGAAGGTACGTCACCAGCCTTTCCGACACACCTTTTGATTCGTGATTATCTTTTGAATTGCCTTTTGCCGATTCAATTTTGTAAATCATGAATAAGTAGACAAATTCGAGTATTATAGCCTTCTCTGAACATTCGCAGGACCCGAGTCGAAATTTTCAGCCTATTTTAAAGGCCTTTGATCCCATGTAAGCCTCACTTGAGTCTGCTTATTGCTAAAAGTCCTACTATGGCCCTCAAAATGCTCCTCCTTTACTGCCTACCTCCTGCACAAGCCCTTATACTCCTCCCGGGTTTTCGTGTAACCCTCAAGTGAGTCTGCTTACTGCTAAAAGCCCTACTATAGGCCTCAAAATGCTCTTCCATTGCTGCCTACCTCCTGCACAGGCCCTTATACTCCTACCTGACCCAGCTGGAATCGTTACAACTCCTCTTTTGATTGCGTTTGGACCCATCGCGCATTTGGCTGTTTCGACGAAACATAAAATGACGAGAATAATAAGTATTATTCATTCACTAATGATATTATTGATAAACTGAAATAGTATATTTGACGTCTCTGGAACAAGCGTGCAACTATTTTTATTCTACCCTGGGTCAAGGTTATAAAAATGAAATAAAAACTAAGAAGTCGTTCATTCTACTTCTTTGTTATCAATGGGCAATGCAACATACACAGTCTCATTGAAATGCATATAAATACACACGGTTAGAATATATTCGATGGGAATTGCCTTCATGATGTCCGTCGCATAGCAGGTGAATAGAAATTTCGAGCTATCGAAACAAAAATTAACCCATTTCTTTTGTTATGCACAATCCACCAGTCTCCTTCGAACCTACCAAAACCCATTTGTCGAGTTCAGTGCCATGAAGAGGCCTCCATTTGATCCAGTGTAGCATCTGTTAGTCCTCCCAAACCTTCTTTCGACCCCCCGATTCAGTGAAACGTGTATAACGCAGACCTCCTTAACCTGCTTCCGAACTCAAGTACTTTGCCTCGACCTCACCTAACCTGCTTTGAGACCAAATTCGATATCTCCGCCATCAACACTCCATAGTGGCCAGATCGGTAACCCGTTCGATGACGAAATAAATACGTTTTCGCTGAATGAAGGGTCCGGAGGGTCTACAGTGCGCCTACAGTAGGCTGAATAGAGGGTGTTAGAAATACCGGTAGATGGCGAGTAAATCTTCGGCTAGAATGAGTTGATCTCTCTGGGGATTTTATATTGTCTATGGCCCTGCCGGTTTTGTGGAGAGCTCTGTTATTTCTCCCAAACCTTCTTTCGACCCCCAGATTCAGTGAAACGTGTATAACGCAGACCTCCTTAACCTGCTTCCGAACTCAAGTACTTTGCCTCGACCTCACCTAACCTGCTTTGAGACCAAATTCGATATCTCCGCCATCAACACTCCATAGTGGCCAGATCGGTAACCCGTTCGATGACGAAATAAATACGTTTTCGCTGAATGAAGGGTCCGGAGGGTCTACAGTGCGCCTACAGTAGGCTGAATAGAGGGTGTTAGAAATACCGGTAGATGGCGAGTAAATCTTCGGCTAGAATGAGTTGATCTCTCTGGGGATTTTATATTGTCTATGGCCCTGCGGGTTTTGTGGAGAGCCCGCGTGTTTTACCGGGGAGTGTGGGGGATTTTTCCGGTGCTAGCTGGGACCGTTTTTTTTACGCAACGTGCTTCGCGTCTTTTCAATCCATTTAACTTTTCATTTTTATTATTTAGAATTAATTTCTGTAAGAGTACAATAAACGTCGTTAATATAGTGCTGTGAGACCTTATTTCATTACCCCTTTTGTGTGCCCCAACAGAGGGGCCAGAAGGTCTACAGTGCGCCTACAGTAGGCCCAAAGGGGGGACAGTTGATTCTGCGGAAGCGCACTCGGAGTAGGCCCACCTGAGGTTTCGCAGATTCAGTTGCGCTTTGCATTGGCCTCCTTTGAGTGACAATGTCCAGTTTCTGCCATTCTGGAGGTTCATCGGAGGCTCTAGCCTGTGGTGCATAGCCGCAGTTAGCTAGTGCTAGGTCATGGCGCGTTTAAATAAAGTGCGAATGAACAAAATAAGTTTTCTTCATTCGCAACGCCATCTGAAACTCAAGTTGGCTAGCCAGCGATGAGTCATTAGCTAGATAATAGTACGTGTAGTCACATAACCTCACTTTGTTATTTGTAATCATGGTTGACTAGTCCAGTACGGCCTAGTTACTAGGTAGCATTTTTATAGTAACACCGCGACATCTATAGTGAAAATCAAATTGGGCAGTGAATATACAAGGGCTGAATAACAAAACATTTAGAATATAAATAGCTCATAGCGAGGCAGCCATTAAGCAGTTAGTATGAGCCCAATTGGGCAAGCCAGTTACTAACACTTAACTCAGACAGGCTAGCCCAATTTCTACTCGTGAATTTCTGCTCTGGTAAAACCATTTTTCTCGATGTAATGCCCATTCACCTGGTTTACGGGTCGTAATTTCACGTTGGTCCACCAGTTTACCTTCCTTTGCCAGTTTGTTGCCTCATTGAAACTTTAATGTGCCAATCTGCATAACCCATTAATCGTAGCATTATCTCTTAATCCGAAGAGCTAAGACAATTTATTCGAGGGACATTTCCGCTCTTACATAGATATATGTTATATATGTGTGTACTTGTGTGCAAGTACACATATACGGATATGTATGTACGAGGGGAGAAGGGCAAATGATGTTACAGAAGAACGTGACAGCCGTTTTCATCCTCACTTAAACCGCATTATACTTCAAGTTTTCGTAGTCCCTTTCGTGGGGATTTAGAGGCACGAGTGTAGAAGAGAAAACGAAAGATCGCAAAACGAGAAAGCACTCGGAACTCAAAGTACTTGTGTTTTATAAAGCGACAAAGTGACGCGCAGCATAAAAGCGAGGAAGGCTATACGAGCGTCAAGAGAAAATAGAAAATCTCTTTTCCGTAGAGCTCGACAACGTCGTCATCCGACCACAACAATTAACCCAACATTATTCAACTCTTCAACAAATATTCACTGGCGATTGACACTTTTATATGGAAAAAACGACTCTCAAATTTCGAGAATTTTCGTGGTTTTGGCGATTTACAAATTTTTGGAAACCCAAACAAGGTAGAAAATAATTAAAATAAACTTAACGATGATAATAATTAATTTTGCTAAATAATGAAATACTCTGAATGAAAAATGGTAATTAAATAATTTTGCATGGTACATTTTTAGAATTGTTTTTGTCGTACTTACGAAGTGTGTAAGTTAAGTAGTGAGACTGGCAACGACTTGGAGGGGCGGTAGGTGAATATGTGATAAGTCTTCAGTACGAGTTTGAACTCGCTAGATTCATTTGCTTGTCCGTGGCGATTTTTTTTTCGTGAAATAGTTTCTTCTAGTACGTTCTAAAAATAAGTAACACCAATTTCGAGCAACGGTGTGCTAGAAGGCTCTGCTTCAGACTTGGACACAGTGCATCGGAAACTTTTGCAAAACTTCAGCAGGCCTACGGAGACAGCCCGAGTAGAAATTGTGCTAGCCTGTCTGAGTTACGTGCTAGTAACTGGCTCGCCCAATTAAGCTCGTACGAACTGACTAATGGCTGCCTCCCTATGAGCTAGTCATGTTCTAAATATTTTGTTAGCAGCCCTCGTCTACTCACCGCCCAATCGATTTTCTCTATAGATGCCGCTGCGTTACAGTTAAAATGCCACCTAGTAACTAGGCCGTACTGGACTAGCCAACGATGGTGACGAATAACAAAGTGAGGTTATGTGACTACGCGTACTATCATCTAGCAAGTGACTCATGGCTAGCTAGCCGACTTGAGTTTCAGAGGCGATGCGAATGAACAAAACTCTCAAGTTGGTATCTCGCCATGACCTAGCCAATACTAGGTAACTGCGACTATGCACCTCTTGGCTAGTCACCGCCTAGCCGGACTTGATTACAGATGTCGCTGCCTTACGATAAAAATACCACCTAATGACTAAGTCGTACCTGGCTAGCCAATGTTCGTCACATATGACCATGGTCGGGTTCTACTGCTAAAAAAGTGCTGCTAAAAAAGTACTGCTAAAGGCTCTACTGCTAAAACTGTACTGCTAAAGGGGCTATACTGCTAAAAGCTCCACTGCTATTTGTACTCCCAATAATATGATCAGAACGTATTAATTGAATTTAAAAATTCAGAAATTCTTGTTGTTGTACAGGTGAAACAGATATACAGTCACTGACAAAACCTTAATCAAGCACACGCCAATATCGTCGAATTGGACTTCAATTGTTATTAAAAGTGAAAAATTAACATTTCTGAGTTAATTTATTATTAAATTGGCTTTTATAAGGCTAAGCATGTACGACATGATCTAGACTTGTAAATCCATGATTCGCCCGTTTTGGACTTTTTGCCCGATGATGCATCCAGTAATAATACCTTACCAGGTGTACAAGTATGAAATGCGGATTTCAGACAACAGATGGTGCACTAATGCAGTTTGTGTTATAAAGATTTGACACTGCGCCATTTTGTTGTGTCATCAACAAGTGTCAGACGCGCACGAGTGATAAATTGGAAAAGTGTGTGCATAGTGTTGTGTTGTTGTGTTCAATATGTCGAAATTTATACCGAACAAAGAGAATTCCCGGACAGCATTAATTTTTTGTTTTTATTTGAAAAAAACTGCTGCTGAATCATACCGATTACTTCGAGAAGCTTATGGTGAACATGCTCCATCGCAAGATACGTGTGAAGAACGGTTACAGCGTTTCAAAAGTGGTGACTTCGATGTTGCAGACAAGGAACATGGAAAACCGCCAAAAAAATTCGAAGATGTGGAATTGCAAGCATTGTTGGACGAAGATGATTCGCAAACACAAAAACAACTCGCCGAGCAATTGGGCGTTAGTCAACAAGTTGTTTCCAATCGGCTACGAGAGATGGGAAAGATTCAGAAGACCGGTAGATGGGTACCACATGAGTTGAACGACAGGCAAATGGAAAAGCGCAAAAACACATGTGACATTTTGCTCGCTCGGTACAAAAGGAAGTCGTTTTTGCATCCTATAGTTACAGGCGATGAAAAGTGGATTTATTTTGAGAATCCCGAGCGCAAAAAATCATGGGTAGACCCAGGCGCACCATCCACATCGACCGCAAGACCGAATCGCTTTGGCAGAAAGACGATGCTCTGTGTTTGGTCGGACCAGAGGGGCGTGGTCTATTATGAGCTGTTAAAACCTGGGGAAACGGTTAATACTAAACGTTATCAACAACAATTAATCGATTTGAACCGTTCGCTGCTTGAAAAAAGGCCAGAATACCGAAAGAGGCAACACAAAGTCATTTTTCTTCATGACAATGCTCCATCACATACGGCAAAACCGGTTCGCGACACGTTGGAAGCACTCAGCTGGGAAGTTCTACCCCATGCGGCTTACTCACCAGACTTGGCTCCTTCCGATTACCACTTGTTTGCATTAATGGGTCACGCACTTGCTGAGCAGCGCTTTGGTTCTTACGAAGATGTGAAAAAATGGCTCGATGAATGGTTCGCAGCAAAAGGGGAAGATTTTTACTGGCGTGGTATTCACAAATTGCCCGAAAGATGGGAAAAAGGTATAACAAGTGATGGAGCATACTTTGAATAAAGCACTTTTTATCATTCTTCCGAATTTAACGTGTTTTTTTTTTAGAAAAAAAATCCGCATTTCATACTTGTACACCTGGTAATTCACGCACTGCGTATGTACAAAGATACAACGGCAAAAATTTGGTAATGTTTTACAAATGGTTGAAGTAATAAAAATAAAGAAAACTGTTGGAATTGTATAAAGGAGAGAGGGGAAGATACTCGAGACGGAACGTCCTGTAACTGTCTAGCGGCGATCTTTTACTACCCGCGAGGAAATTATATATGCTGTAATTGAATTTCGTGGAGAGATAATGCGAGCGTACGTTCGTCAAACGATGATTCGCCCTGGCCATCAACGACTCTCTAGATCACGGACTTCCATCTCTTTCCTTACTTCCTGCGGGATATTTATTCTCCAAAATAATTCTTCTATTCCTTTAGTGGAGTGCAATCACCGCTGTTTCGTAAAAATTGATTATTCTCTCATGACTTGACACTGTGAAAAGTGATCATTTACTTTTCGTATATATCTTGTCTCGCATTGTAATGACGTTTCGTAAAAATTAATTTTCTGCATTGAAACCAGTAGTGTGTTTCCATGCTGCACTTATATTTAAATAAAATATCGATTAAAAACAAATTATCGAATCATTTTTTCGATCCACAAGCAATAATTGTACAATATTTGATCATCAGACAAGTATTTCACTTTGTCGATAGAAAGAAAGGTAGAACAGAATTTCCGCCGGAATTCCAGGCCAATACCCAATGTCGCTTACGTTGGAAAAAAAGCGATCCCGCTAGTGGCCTGTCACCAGTTATTTCCTGACAGATGCGAACGAACCAGCTCATTAACGTTGATAGACGGGCAAAGATGTTCTTCGTCGTTGAATTCTTTTTTTTTCGTCATTTCTCTGGCGCTGAAGTGATCGTGGCTTTGTACTGTCACGACACGAATTCATTCTCACTTCTCGAACCTGCACGAGACCCCACGAGTAAAAAAACTGCAGATAAACTCACACCGATTATCTCGCTGAAAAGCACATACGCGAGTTCTAATAATTCTTCGCGTATATACACGAGTTCTTCAACGCCTAATCTGCAGAACTCTCGACCCTGCAATATGATTTTTTTTTCCTTTTTCTCCTACTCTAGACTGGAATAAGAATGCTGATTTTCAATTTTCTACAATAATTTATTTATCCATCGCCACCGGAAGTATCGAATGAGCAATTTTCGTTGACATCCATTTTCCCTTTTAAGAACTATAATTTATCCTCAAATTTCTACAAATATCGAAAGATCGTGGAAGAACTTGGCACGCCAAATCTGCGGACACTCGGCCCTGTAATTTGATTTTTTTCCTTTTGTCATGCTCTAGACTGGAATAAAAATACTGACTTTCAATTTCCTACAATAATTTATTTATCCATCGCCACCGGATGTATCGAATGAGCAATTTTCGTTGCAATTCATTTTCGTCCGCAAGCACTCCAATTTTTCCTTAAATTTCTACAAACATCGCAAGATCGTAGAAGAGCTTGACACGCCAAATCTGCAAGATCCTACGTCATGTAATTTGATTTTTTTCTGCTCTCACGCTCTAGATTGAAACAAAAATACTGATTTTCAATTTTCTACAAAAATTCGTTTATTTATCGTCACCGGAAGTATCAAATGAGCAGTTTCGTTAAAATCCATTTTCCTTTTCAATTGCTCCAATTTTTTCTGAAATTTCTACAAATATCGAAAAATCGTGAGAGATTGATACGCAAGCTTTTCAACGCCAAATCAGCAGGAGCCTCGGCCCTGTAATTTCATTTTTTTTATTTTCTCATGCTCTAGACTGGAATAAAAATACTGATTTTCAATTTTCAACAATAATTTATTTATCCATCGCCACCGGAAGTATCGAATGAGCAATTTTCGTTGCAATTCATTTTCGTCCGCAAGCACTCCAATTTTTCCTTAAATTTCTACAAACATCGAAAGATCGTAGAAGAGCTTGACACGCCAAATCTGCAAGATCCTACGTCATGTAATTTGATTTTTTTCTGCTCTCATGCTCTAGATTAAAACAAAAATACTGATTTTCAATTTTCTACAAAAATTCGTTTATTTATCGTCACCGGAAGTATCAAATGACCTGTTTCGTTAAAATCCATTTTCCTCTTCAATTGCTCCAATTTTTTCTGAAATTTCTACAAATGTCGAAAGATCGTGAGAGATTCATACGCAAGCTCTTCAACGCCAAATTTGCAGAATCCTGGGCCCGGTAATTTAATTTTTTTAATTTTCTCATGCTCTAGACTGGAATAAAATACTGATTTTCAATTTTCAACAATAATTTATTTATCCATCGCCAGCGGATGTATCGAATGAGCAATTTTCGTTAGAATTCATTTTCGTCCTCAAGCACTCCAATTTATCCTCAAATTTCTACCAATGTCGAAAGATCGTAGAAGAGCTTGACACGCCAAGTCTGCAACACCCTACGTCCTGTAATTTGATTTTTTTCTGCTCTCAATGCTCAAGATTGCAACAAAAATACTGATTTTCAATTTCCTACAAAAATTCATTTATTCGTCGTCACTGGAAATACCAATTTCGGAAACTTTCATAAAAAATCCATTTTCTTTCTCGATTACTCCGATTTTTTTCACATTTCTCTAAATATCGAAGAATCGCTAATTTACGGCACTCATTGGCATACCAAAGACTATCAAAGATGATGATGCAGCTCTTACATCCTGAATCGCCCGTACACTCCAATATGTCCGTGTGCGTGTATGGAGAACATATAGGTAGACGTAACTGTTTAGGCATTGAAGCGCAAAGAAGAATGATTAAGAAATAGTCGCATACAGTGAGAATGGATTGGCCGCTTTTCTCAGTAACCCACGCGAGAGAGTCAAGCTGCGGTGAGAGGACGACGGTCTTCGTGAGGAGCTGAACATACCGAGGCTGTGTGCCCCTCGATGGCGAATGGTTTTACAACGATGGTCGAACGAGGTTTTCAGTGAGAACTCGGTGGTCCAACCAATAATAATTTCTTTGGTCTTCGCGGTCGCGCGGCAAACAGCCGCCTCGCCGAAAGGGACAAAGACCTTGCCGAAACCAGTTGAATGATTCGTTGCTTGCGCTTTACCACTGCTTGCGTCATCATTAGCTACTCTCCCGTACAGTCTAACCTCTCACAATAGCATACAGGAAATCATTCATCAGGCTCGATATAAAAATGTGCACCGACAAGTCAAAATGGTGCAACAATATCGCAATTTGGCAAATACTGACATTTACGAATATAAAAATAAATATTCTTCATGCTATTTGAGTTGTTCCAATCTTCAAAAATATTTGGATCCTTAATTTTTATTGTAATGACAGCGCGGAACGAAAATGTGCACTGACAAGTCAAAATATTGCAATAATATCTCAATTTGCAAATATTGACAGTTAAGAATATAAAAATAAATATTTTTCATACTCTTCGAGTCAGTCCGATCTTCAAAAATGTTATGATTCTTCATTTGTACTGTAATGACAGCGCAATACAAAAAAAATGCGCTGACACGTCATAATGTTGTAATAATATCTCAATTCGGCAAATACTGACATTTAGGAATATAAAAATAAATATTCTTCACGCTATTTGAGTCATTCCGATCTTCAAAAATGTTTGGACCCTTCATTTTTATTGGAATGACAGCGCGGATAAAAAATGTGCACTGACAAGTCAAAATGTTGCAATAATATCTCAATTCGCAAATATTGACTTTTAGGGATAAAAAAATAAATATTTTTCATACTCTTTGAGTCATTCTGATCTTCAAAAATGTTTGGATCCTTCGTTTTTATTGAAATGACAGCGCGGAACAAATTGGGCACTGGCAAGTCAAAATGTTGCAATAATATCTCAATTTGCAAATATTGACATTTGGGGATATAAAAATAAATATTTTTCATGCTCTTTGAGTCAGTCCGATCTTCAAAAATGTTACGATCCTTCAATTGTATTGTAATGACAGCGCAATACAAAAATATGCGCTGACTCGTCAACATGTTGCAATAATATCTCAATTTGCAAATATTGACATTTAGAAATATAGAAATAAATATTTTTCATGCTCTTTGAGTTATTCCGATCTTCAAAAATGTTTGGAACCTTCATTTTTATTGTAATGACAGCGCGGAACAAAAGTGTGCGCTGACAAGTCAAGATATTGCAATAATATCTCAATTTGCAAATACTGATATTTACGAGTACAAAAATAAATATTTGTATGCTCTTTAAGTCATTCAGATCTTCAAAAATGATTGGATCCTCCATGTTTATTGCAATGACAGCGCAATGTACTGTTTTTTTAAGTATACGTAAACACAGGCACTCGTGTGGTGATGGGAGCTTTTGTCGAGTTGCATGACTCGACGGTGCACCAAATGGATATTTATCATCGTCAAGCCTCCCTGAAATGAATTTGCACACACTGGTATTTTTTTCTTCCCTCTGGGTTCTTCCGTTGCTTCTATTCTCTTTTTCCCTTCAAATGACTTTTATCGTGACGGATATATATATAACATACGAGCGATTAATTCTCGCGTTGCCGTCAATTAATTCAAGCCTCGTGCGCAGCGAACGATGCTGGTTCGAATGATCATTAGACTTCGAAGTGCATTATATTATTGGGAGTACAAATTAATTCGGTCCGTTTTTTTGTGGTAAAAAATCCATTTATTTCAAAATAAAAGGTATAAATAGATTAATCAAAGTATTGTCCATCGCTGGCTACTACTTTTTCCCACCTCTCAGGCAATTTTCGAATTCCATCTCGAAAAAAAGTCTCGTCTTTTGAGGCGATCCAAGTTTTGAGCCAAATTTCGATTTCTGCGAAAGAAGTGAAGCGGTGACCTGCTAAATCCTGCTGCATCCGCCAGAACAACCAGTAATCAGAAGGAGCAATGTCCGGAGAATACGGCGGGTGCGGTAAAATATCCCATTTGAGCGTTTCCAAATATTTTTTTTACGGCTTTTGTGACATGAGGCCGAGCGTTGTCATGCAAAAGAATAACTTTGTCATGTCTTTGCTCGTATTCCGGCCGTTTTTCTCGTAATACACGGCTCAAACGAATCAATTGTAGTCTATACCGATCGCCCGTAATGGAATCGCCAGGTTGTAGCAGCTCATTGGCTCATTTGGCTGTCCAGGGCGAGGCTTGTCTTCAACGCTGAAATCACCGTTCTTAAAGCGTCGAAACCATTCCCTACGTGATTTATCAGTTGGAGCATCATCACCATAAACTTCAACAAGCATTCGATGCGCTTCAGCTGCACTTTTCTTCCAATTAAAGCAGAAAAGTAAAACTTCCCGCAAATGCTGCTTAGTTAACACAAAATTTGACATATTCAACACAGTAGAAAAACAAGGTTTTTAATGGAACTCAAAGCGATATAAACTGAATGTTATTGACAGATGTCCAAGCGCTCTGAAACCACCGAAATCAGCTGTCACTATGAAACATTCATAACAACCAGAGCCATCTCTTGAAAACGGACCGAATTAATTTGTACTCCCAATACTATAAATCCTCATTATCGCACTTGAATGGTATCGTAAATATCAGTATACGTATTCGGTCGATCATAATCGTTGGAAAAACATTTTTATAACACATATGTTGTTCAAGTGAATGAAAAAATCCTTCTTTCCCAGACATCGAGCGGTAGAATTCATAATCTAGATTTCATAAACTTCTCGACAGACGGGGAGTTCTTCTCTTACGATCTGTCGTAAGGACCTTCCTGGAGGTAGCTTAAAAAAAATGAGTGTATCAGATTACGCGACAGCAGCTGATAGTGACTACTGAGTGAACATCGGCGCCTTGATCGGGGTATCGAAAAACGTATCCATCGGATGAATGTCCCAATGATTGTTGGGCGACGTGGAATTTCTTCGAACTCGCAAAAGATATCGAGTTACCAAGCGCAAAGCTAGCCCAAGACCATTTCAATGTTGCCTTGTGAATATTTTCCGCACTTTGCGCTGTTACAGAATTAAGAAACGGGAATCTGAAACTTTGGACTACGATGAAAAGTGGTAGAATCCTTTCGTTGATTGTTCGTAATTAATTTATTCAAGTCTTGATGGCCCGGAGTTGAAAACTTCGCGATCTTCATGGTTTTCATAAAAAAATATCCAAAATCTTTCGACGATCCGAAAACCTCGTGAAATGCACAAAATAATTACTTCAAGAGGACGAGAGTTGTTTTTCCAATCTCTAAGTCGATCGAAAATCATTTTGTTTATGCTCCTCTCGGGCCACGGTACAAGCAACTCCAATAAAAAGAACGATTACCTCCAACCCGCGATAGATAGAATTTTTTTCAACTTTCACCCCCCGATAGGGTGGATTCCGGAGAAGCAAAATCGTTGCAATTTTTTTAGGCTCCTTTTGGGCCACGGTAAAAACAACGACAATAACAAAAAGAATCATTTTTGTTATTGTCGTGTTCCAATCCATTTAGCATTTTTTTAAACTTCCACCCCCCCCCCTGCCCATAAGGGTGGATTCCGGTGGGCGAAAATACCACAAAATGGGCTTACGACATTTTTTAAGAAGTTTTGCTTTAAGATATTCAAGAATATTCAAAATATTAAGATATTTAAGAATATTTGAGAACTCACGTTTAAGATATTTAAAGGGCTATTCTACTATGATAGCTCAAAAAAAGAGGCTGTTTTTTAATCATTTTTTTTTTAACTGTTCCATGTTTCGTTATAAACTTTTTTTTCACTTAAAGGTACACTTTTATAGAATAGAAAACAATTTTTTGTTGTTGCATATATATGTATATTTATTTAACAATTTATAATTGTGTAAAGGGCATGAAAAAAAGTATGTCGCTGGCGTTGATGATGTGCGCTCTCCAGGTAGTCTGAAACAAAAAATTCAAAAAGATTATTAAGCTGTATGAGTGTCGCTATGGCCCGAACTAGAATTAATAAAGAATATTAATTTTTACTTATACTTTCGCACGAATTATGACGAAAAAAACGTGTCTTTCGAACATTTTTGCAAAAAACGACGCTATTTTGTTATTTTGCAATATAAAATAATAATTTTAGTTCGAGCGATAGCGACACTCGTACAGATTGAGAATCTTTTTGAAATAAATATACATTTATATGCAATAAAAAAATTGTTTTTTATTCTGTAAGAGTGTACCTTAAACAAAAAGAATGTTTGTACCAATACATGCAAAAGTTTTCCAAAAAAAAAAAATTAAAAATATCTTATTTTTTGAGCCATCATAGAAGATTAGCCCCTTAAGATCGTTCGCTTTGAAGGCATTATTTTAAGAATTCACGATATTTTTTGAGAAATATTTTTTTTACAAAACATTTAAGAAACTCAAATGTGCACGAAATTATAATAAATTAAAAAATTGAAGAAAAAATCTACAGATATTACACTAAGTGCAACTATTTCATGGCATTGAAAATGTAATCAAAATTTTCGGGTGATAAAAAAATACATGCAAATAATATGAGTTTCTCTCTCTCTCTCTCTCTCTGTCTCTCTCTCTCTCTCTCTCACTCTAACTCTCTCACTGTCTTCTCACACTCTCACTCTGTTACGCTCTTATCACATTTTCACATTCTCACTCTGTCACTATCCATCCATCCATCTATCCATCCGTCCGTCCGTCCGTTCATCCTTCTAACAAACCTCGACAAACTTCGACAAACCCCGACAAACCCCGACAAACCTCGACAAATCCCGACAAACCTCAACAAACCCCGACAAACACAGACAAACCTCGACCAACCCCGACAAACCTCAACAAACTCCGACAAACCTCGACAAACCTCGACACACGCCGACAAACCTCGACACACGCCGACAAACCCCGAAAAACAGCGACAAACCCCGAAAAACAGCGACAAACGCCAAAAAATAGCGACAAACCCCGACAAATCTCGACAAACCTCGACAAACTCCGACAAACCTCGACAAACCCCGCCAAACCCCGACAAAACCCGACAAACCTCGACAAACCCCGACAAACCCCGACAATCCTCGACAAACCTCGACAAACCACGACAAACCCCGACAAACCCCGTCAAACTCTGACAAACCTCGACAAACCCCGACAAATCCCGACAAACTTCGACAACCCAGGCAAACTCCGACAAACCTCGACAAACCTCGACACACGCCGACAAACCCCGAAAAACAGCGACAAACGCCAAAAAATAGCGACAAACCCCGACAAATCTCGACAAACCTCGACAAACCCCGACAAACCTCGACAAAACCCGACAACCCTCGACAAACCCCGCCATACCCGGACAAACCCCGACAAACCCCGACAATCCTCGACAAACCTCGACAAACCACGACAAACCCCGACAAACCCCGTCAAACTCTGACAAACCTCGACAAACCCCGACAAACCCCGACAAATCCCGACAAACTTCGACAACCCAGGCAAACTCCGACAAACCTCGATAAACGTCGACAAAGCCCGACAAACCTCGACAACCCAAACAAACCTCGACAAACTTCGACAAACCCCGACAAACCTCGACAAACCTCGAAAACCCAAACAAACCCGGACAAACCCCGACAAACCTCAAAAACCCAAACAAACTTCGACAAACCCCGACAAACCCCGCAAACCCAAACGAAATTCGACTAACCTCGACAAACTCCGACCTACCTTAACAACCCTCGACAAAGCCCGACAAAGCGCGACAAACCTCGACAAAGCCCGACAAACTTCGACAAACCCCTCCAAACCTCGACAAACCTCGACAAACCCCGACAAACCCCGACAAACTCCGACAAACCTCGACAAACCTCGATAAACCCCGACAAACCTCGACAAACCCCGACAAACCTCGACAAACCCCGACAAACCCACCAACATTGTAATGTACACACCAAAATTGAAACTTGTAACTACAAATGACCCTACATATAATGCAACATTTTTCAACAAATTACAGGCATTTAGCATGCCGCAGCTGCCCCCCACCCTGCGGCTGTGGAGTGGGGGTAGCGTTAATTTCGTGTAACATCTCACTAAATCAGATGCCCTATATACATCTTTAAAAGAATTTTCCATGATAAAAAACATCTTTGCATCCCAGGGATGAAAACTTCAGCCCCATCGAAAAAAAAAGAATGTTCATGAAAACAAAGCTTCCTCTGTACATCAGGAAGCAATAAAAGGGGGTCAAAGAACGAGCAAACTCGCGTATCCGAGTTCATACAAGATCACGATATCGAGACTCACACCTACAAATATGATATATATAGATGCACACAAACACGTGGTATATGTATATAAAAGTATGTATACGTGACCGATGAGGAACGTAGCAAAGCAGTCCAGGAGAGTGCAAGCAGGAGCAGATCTCTCGGCTCTCGCGGGATCGCTGCGATTGCCGAGCTTGGTATTCGCCAGCTGCCGCTGAACGTGTTCAATGCCGGCCTGTGGGCCGCAAGAAAACGGCCAGCGGGAGAGAAAAGGAGAGAAGAAAAGAGTGTGAGCGAGAGAGGAAAAGAGAAAGAGAATAGCATAGAGGAAGATGAAGAAAGGTAGTAAACGAGAGAAAGGGAAGATAGAGTAAGTACCAAAGGTAAAAGGATGGCTGGGAAGGGTCCGAGTCCGTGACTTTCGGGCCTCCCTGAACATAATGAAACTGCCTTGAAGAGCACAGTTATTGGCCACCCCTCACCCCGCTTCTCCGCTAATCCTTTTGAATGGAATTTCATTTCTACAAATTCATTTATAATTAGGTTTACGTTTTCAATTAAACAAATTTCGCGCCAAAAATCCCTGTCGGGGATGTCTTTATATATTAATTGGAACATCTGTGCAAAATTTCAGCCAAATCGGGCGTGACAACTTTCCCGAACGTTTATTCTTACATTTGTATAAACTGATTCATTACAAAATGTATAAGGATGGCAGAGAACGGAGGCTGTTCGAGTCCATAACATTTTGGCCTTTCTGGCCATCATGAAGCTGCCTTGAAGCGTTTAGCACAGTTATTGGCCACCACACCCCGTTTTTTCTGCTGATATCTTCTAGAATTGAATTTTATTTCTAGAAATTAATTTACAATTAGGTTTACGTTTTCGGTGAAAAAAAAATTCGCGCCGAAAATCCCTTTAGGGAATGTCTTTATATATTAAAAGGAACATCTTTACAAAATTTCAACCAAATCGGACGTGACAGCTTTTCTGAAATTTTATCCTTATATTTGTATAAGTTGATTTATTACGAAAGGTGAAAGGATGGCAGGGAAGGGAGGCTGTTCGAATCCGTGACATTTTTGCCTCTCTGGCCTTGCAGCGTTTCTGGCCGTTTCTGGCCTTGCATGTAACTGCCTTGCAGCGTTTAGCACAGTTATTGACCATCACTCCCCGTTTTCTATGCTGATCTTCGCGAATTGAAGTTAATTTCCAGAAATTAATTTACAATTAGGTTTACGTTTTCGATGAAAAAAAAAATCGCGCCAAAAATCCCTTTAGGGAATGTCTTTATGTACTAAAAGGAACATCTTTGCAAAATTTCAGCCAAATCGGACGTGACGGCTTTTCTGGAATTTTATCCTTATATTTGTAAAAGTTGATTTATTACGAAAGGTGAAAGGATGGCAGGGAAGGATGACTGTTCGAATCCGTGACATTGTGGCCTCTCTGGCCATAATTGAACTGCCTTGCAGCGTTTAGCACAGTTATTGGCCACCCCTCACCGCTTTCTCTGCTGATCTTCTTGAATGGAATTTCATTTCTACAAATTCATCTATGATGATTTTACGTTTTCAATGAACAAAAAAAAATAGGGCATTCGACACCAAGGCAGTTACGAATTTCGCAATTTTTTTTTACAGTCGTGCAGTGGTAAGAAAACAAGGCTGATAAATGTTATAGAAATTGCAATATCTCTTCTAGACAAGTAATGTTTATTGCCTTTTTTCTGGCCCAGCACTATATCACGTACGAAAAATGCATAATTCGATCACAAACTAGTCTCTCGTGTATATTGGAGGGGATGAAGCCGCGTGGGTCGTTCTTCCCAGATCTCTCGGCTGTACGCCTTCACTCTCCTCGCTCCCGGCGGCTTCAGTCGTTCACAGCCTCGTCTCTCGCAACGTACGCGACCAACACGTGTCCTGCGTATCGAGTGCTCCGGAAGAAGAACAAAAAAACAGGCTCGGGCAAAGCGAAATAGACTCCGAAATATTCACGTCATATGAGAGAGAGAAATTGTCATGAGACGCTATTTTTCGTCTCTGGGCTGTCTCTCGTTCAATACAAAATTTAGACGATCAGCAATATCGCCGTCAAAATTAGCCAGTCGATGATGACGAAAAACTTTTGAATGGAGAAATTCTTCGTCTCGTTTCAATTTTTTCACGAATGTACATGACGAATGAGCAGCGAGGATAACTGAGTGACGAAGAAAAAAAAATATCATCGACCGTGAAAAAAAAAACGTAGATCTCTACATTTTTTTCTCACGAATTATAAACATACTTAAAGGTTTACCACCTTCACGCTCGAAAAAAATAGATATAACTTTTTTTTTATTTTTACGCGACTCTTAAATATGTAAATTAATTCTTATTTTTTTACAAATACATTACAGTTTTATGAAGGAATGATAAAAAATTCAAATTTGCGGAGATATAAGGCATCTAGTAGGACCCTCTTTTGAAAATCCTTGCCGATAATGGAATTTTTTTCTCTTTCAGGCTGTCGGAAAAATAACTAAAAAAGTTTCTTGCAAAGAAAGGTAATAGCTAAAGTGTAGCATAAGGAAAAAAGGTTATTCTTTTTTGGTAGTAATGACAGCTGTTTGAAAAAAAAACAGATTTTTACCAAAATTTTGAGTTTTAAAAATTAATTTAAAAAATGCTAAATAATATTATAAAGACTATGTGTAAATTTCATCAAAATGATGTTTATATCGTTTATAATGATGTTTATAATGACGGTTTATATCCCGAGAGATTTTTTCCACCGCTTTGAATGAAGTAGTTTCGAAAAAAAAACGAAGAAAAAAGAAAAGTACAGAATCGGCGTCTTAAAATCATTTTTTTTTTTACATTACCTTCAATCTGCTGATATGCTTGAAAGAATAAATAATAAATCTATTTTAAAAAAGTCGATTTTATGAGAATTTGAAGGTGGCGTATCCCTTGAATGTTGCTAATTTTATATTGAACGATATTGGACTCAAGTGGACGAAAAATTCCCTATTTTTTATGTCCGATCGCAAACAGCCCTGCACTGAAAGGAAAGTTCTTTTAATATAAACTAGATGCGTCTATTTGATTTTTCATTTTATTTTAATTAATTCGTTTTTTCTTGAAATCAAATTTTTGTTATTGCATCCATTATTCAAATTATTTGTTTTAAATACATTTATTTATTCAAAATCAAGATCTACACTACCGTCCAAAAGTTTGGAAACACTCGCTCCGGTTCCGAGCCACACAAAAAGTTTCATCGCTCTTTTAAAAATGACGATATCTTAATTTACCAAGCGGCGTTTCAAAAGGGACATATTTAGCTTCATTTAGCTTTTTTCAAAAAAATTTTACGATTTTTTTTTAACCCGGTACACACTTTGAAAGATAGTCATATTTTGGCTTTTTTTAGGGTTTGATATTTTAGCGCACGACTCGTAAAAAAAAATTTTAACAGTTTTCTCCATGAAAAACTTAAAGCGGGGAGTACAAGCTTCAATTTCGTTTTTTAAAAAGGTTCGTACGATTTTTTTCGCATAAATATTCAACTTTTTGCAAAAAACGACCATATTTATAAAATGTAGCCTAACTCTGAAACTACTAGGTTTTCGTAAAACTACTAAGAGGGTAAAAAGTAACATACAATCATTTTGGATTTACAGAGCGAGTGTTTCCAAACATTTGGACGGTAGTGTATTTAATATCGTTTAATAGCTAAAAGTATTTTATTTATTCCTAATAAATCTGTGATTTCGTTTCATCTGGTAGTATAAGACAAAAGTGACACACGAAAAAATGGCACACGATTCAGTCTCTCAAGAATCTCATGGCTTTGTTTTCATTACAAGATTTCATTGTAACCCTCTGCAGTTGAGAAAAATGGTTAGTCTTTCTATACACAAATAGTCGCGCCTGTTAATAAAAGCGACGACACCTTTCTTTTTTTTTCCAAATAACAGCCATGTTAGTAAAAAAAATAATAATAATTTACCTTTTTTTCACCGCACTTTTATGTCACGAACCTATATTCCTTTCTCGTATTCGTGCTATTGCGTTTTATCTTTATTTATTCGCTTTGAATCTAATCTTTATTTAATTAAAATATATTTAATATTTATTGGGAGTACAAATTAATTCGGTCCGTTTTCAAGAGATGACTCTAGCTGTTATGAATATTTCATAGTGGCAACTGAGTTCGGTGCTTTCAGAGAGGTTAGACATCTGTCAATAACATTCAGTTTATATCGCTTTGAGTTCCATTAAAAACCTTGTTTTTCACTGTGTTGAATATGTCATATTTTGTGTTAACTAAGCAGCATTTGCAGGAAGTTTTACTTTTCGGCTTTAATTGGAAGAAAAGTGCAGCTGAAGCGCATCGAATGCTTGTTGAAGTTTATGGTGGTGATGCTTCAACTGATAAATCATGTAGGGAATGGTTTCGACGCTTTAAGAACGGTGATTTCAGCGTTGAAGACAAGCCTCGCCCTGGATAGCCAAGTAAGCCAATGAGCTGCTACAACCTGGCGATTCCATTACGGGCGATCGGTATAGACTACAATTGATTCGTTTGAGCCATGCATTACGAGAAAAACGGCTGGAATACGAGCAAAGACATGACAAAATTATTCTTCTCCATGACAAGGCTCGGCCTCATGTCGCAAAAGTCGTAAAAAAATATTTGGAAACGCTCAAATGGGATATTTTACCGCACCCGCCGTATTCTCCGGACATTGCTCCTTCTGATTACTGATTGTTCCGACGGATGCAGTAGGATTTAGCAGGTCACCGGTTCACTTCTTTCGCAGAAATCGAAAATTGCCTCAAAACTTGGATCGCCTCAAAAGACGAGAATTTTTTTTCGAGATGGAATTCGAAAATTGCCTGAGAGGTGGGAAAAAGTAGTAGCCAGCGATGGACAATACTTTGATTAATCTATTCATACCTTTTATTTTGAAATAAATGGATTTTTTACCACCAAAAAAACGGACCGAATTAATTTGTACTCCCAATAATATTTAAAAAGAATAGCTTGACCAAAAAAAATACTTGAAACAAATAGGGTCGTAGTAGGCCGCGAGACAAGAAAAAAACCGACTTGATTTAAATAGATACTTCAATTGAATGTATTTTTTTTGGCAGTATGCATTCTCCCTGATCGTTCGTATCAAGTTCTTCTCGAACGAGCAGACCGCTGCATATACTTGTGCGCGTACAGTGCAACGCCTCGATCAATCGCACAGTGCTTTTGGTTCCCTATCGCTCCGAGTTCCCGTCTCTTTCTGGCTTCGAGTCTCGGTGAGGGTAAACTGAGCAATGGGGGGGGGGCAGTGTTCAACCGGTTCTTGCAAGGGAACGAGGCCAGAGATAGAAAGAGCGAGAGAGAGCGAGAGAGGGGAGTAGGGTAGAAGGGGAAGAGAGAGAGAGAGCAAGAGTGAGCAAGAGAGCGAGAGAGAGCGAGAGAGAGGGGTAGGGTAGAAGAGGAAGAGAGAGAGACAGAAGAGAGAAGGTCTCCTCTCTTCGTAGCCGGCATGCAGAGCGTTCGCGATCGTTTTACGGAGTGAAGTCTCGTGTCGGTCTCCGACTCGCGAGCTCTGTGATCCACGCAGGCGAGCTTGCCACGAGGACGTTCCATAGATCCTCTTGTCATCCGCGTGAAAAGATCTCTCGCGCATCTTCTTCGAAACGTCAACATTTAACACTCTCCCACTCTCGCGTTTACGGAGAGAATAAAAAGTGACACACCAATGTAAGGAAGTGACAGTGAAGGGAATAATCGAGTACATTTGCCGAGCGATGAAGGCAAATCGGTGGATTTTGTCAACCATATTGGTCGACACGTTGCACTATCGTGGAAGATATCTTTGAGAATTCAATTGTTTTTCACTCGAGGCCAACGTAGTGCCCTTTAGAGGGAATGGAAGATGAATCCATGAGAAATCGGATCAGAGAGTTATATATTATATGTATGTATACATTTGTGAAAGTGTTGAAGAAGCAAAAAGTAATACCTGAGAGTGTACCGCGCTCGAGGTCGAGACGAGAGTTATTCCAACGAGCTACAGTAACGGCGTGAAGTCGTCGTTAATCGCTTCCAGTTCGAACGAAATATAAAACAGTTTAAACACGAACCTCGTTGGAATTTCCGTTTCTTCGGAGTTTATTTTATTTTTTCCCAGGCTGGAGACTCGTGAAAAATTTGATTCGCGTCAAATTTGATTCGCGACAGTGAGTTTGAAAAAAAAAAAGTGTACTTGAGCCAGGAGTTTCGTGAAAATTGTGCGAAATACAAGTGGATTTAAAAAGAAAACGCTGAGCAATAATAAAATAATAGAAGGTGATAAAAATTTGGGTGAACGAAGAAAAAATTGTATTGCCCAGTTGGGTTGTCGTTTTGTTGCGAAAATACAAAAGTCGTGAAATTAAAAAGCAGAAAATTCATCCTGTTTCTCCATGACGTGTCATCTTTGATCTTGTCGTGTACGGCGAGGCATTTGTTGGTCGAACCTACCGATCGAGAGCCTCGTGCAAAATACGATCGACAAGTCGTTCGAATATATATTTATATATATATATATATCCAACTGGGAATTGAGCACTCGCGACTCGTGGCATGAGGAGGTTAGCACGCAGGCGAAAAAGCCTGGCAGCGTTCACCGGAATTATGGGGAGGCTCGGTAAAGCGTCCCAGGGCCATCATCATCATCAGCATCAGCATTCGACAACGGGCGGATGTACGAAACCGATATTTCGCGTACAATATCGTAAACTCGTTGACGACAGTCCCTCGCAAGAGCCACAGTTGAAATTCTTGCCCGCACTTCCGGATTACATGTCTTATTGTTGCTGCCGTTGTGGTCACACGCAACAATTCGAAGTGAGTTGTTCTTTTTTTTTCACGCGTTATTCTGCAATTCGTCAGACGAAACTCCGTTTCCTTTCGCGTTGAATGGAAATTCATTTTCTCCTTTTCCTTTCGTACATTTTATTTTTTTACTCCGAGAAACGAGGATTTTATTGGCCAACTGTGAAAACGTTGAATTGTCAAAATTTTTCGAATTATCGCAAAATGCGAAAGGAACAACGAGATGAAAAAAAAAAAACGAATTAAACTTTCTCGACAAACTTCTGTCGGAGCAGTAAATTTTTCAAGCTTCTTGCAGAGCTGATCGTTAAGCGATTCGCAGGAGGAGACTTTCGAGAAATCGTAATTGCTCTCTCCATCAGCCTCGACATTATATTTCTCTGAGACAAAAGGTACGGCTATTACGGAAATATTCTCGTCACTCCTTATTTTTTATAAACGCATACAAGCGAAGAAGAAGAGACAAAATAAACATATTGACGGCGCGGAATTTCAGTCTTGAGATTCTCTGTCACATTGGAAGTGATCTTGTGCTCTTGGGCATGCCGAGGACAACCAGTTCGGTGCTTAACCCTGCGCAATTAGTCGGACGCAATGTGTCAGCTCCGGTGCAGAAATTGCCGTAGGGATCCAATTGGATTCCCGTACTTAACCCTACTTCCTGAGAGGAATCCAATGGGATGACCCATTGGATAATTGGATACTTAAATAATTGGATACCTATACTAAAACGTCTTTTAGTGTAGTTAAATAAAGGATTCCTAATCCTTTATTTACATACTAACAAAGCCTTTTATACTTTTAGTATATAATCCCTTTATACATAGGAGTACAAACTAATTCGGTCCGTTTTTTTGTGGTATTAAATCCATTTATTTCAAAATAAAAGGTATGAATAGATTAATCAAAGTATTGTCCATCGCTGGCTACTACTTTTTCCCACCTCTCAGGCAATTTTCGAATTCCATCTCGAAAAAAAGTCTCGTCTTTTGAGGCGATCCAAGTTTTGAGCCAATTTTCGATTTCTGCGAAAGAAGTGAACCGGTGACCTGCTAAATCCTGCTGCATCCGTCGGAACAACCAGTAATCAGAAGGAGCAATGTCCGGAGAATACAGCGGGTGCGGTAAAATATCCCATTTGAGCGTTTCCAAATATTTTTTTACGACTTTTGCGACATGAGGCCGAGTGTTGTCGTGCAGAAGAATAATTTTGTCATGTCTTTGCTCGTATTCCGGCCGTTTTTTCTCGTAATGCACGGTTCAAACGAATCAATTGTAGTCTATGCCGATCGCCCGTAACGGAATCGCCAGGTTGTAGCAGCTCATTGGCTCATTTGGCTCTCCAGGGCGAGGCTTGTCTTCAACGCTGAAATCACCGTTCTTAAAGCGTCGAAACCATTCCCTACATGATTTTACCAGTTGGAGCATCATCACCATAAACTTTAACAAGCATTCGATGCGCCTTCAGCTGCACTTTTCTTCCAATTAAAACACAAAAGTAAAACTTCCCGCAAATGCTGCTTAGTTAACACAAAATTTGACATATTCAACACAGTAAAAAAACAAGGTTTTTAATGGAACTCAAAGCGATATAAACTGAATGTTATTGACAGATGTCCTAATCTCTCTGAAACCACCGAAATCAGCTGTCACTATGAAACATTCATAACAGCCAGAGCCATCTCTTGAAAACGGACCGAATTAATTTGTACTCCCAATAATTAGATGCGTCTATTAGAATTGTTTTTTAATTTGAATTAACTAGATTTTTCGTGAAATCAAATTTTTCCTATTGCATTCCATTATTAAAATGATTTATTTTTTATATATTTATTTATTCAAAGCAAGATCTACTTAATATCGTCTAATAACTAAATATTTTTATTTATTCCTAATAAATCTGTGGTTTGGTTTCATCTGGTAGTATAAGACAAAAGAGACAGTCGGAAAGAATGGTACAAGATTCAGTCTCTCAAAATCTCATGGCTTTGTTTTCATTAGAAGACGATTGTAACATTCTGCAGTTGAGGAAAAGGGTTCGTTCTATACTTAAATAGTCGCGCCTGTCAATAAAAGGCACGGTGATAACTTTTTTTTCCAAATAACAGCCTTGTTAGTGAAAAAAAGAAAAATAATTTAATTTTTTTTAACCGCACTTTTATGTCATGAACTTATATTCCTTTCTCGTATTCATGCGATATATTGTGTTTACCTATATTTATTTAATTTCAATATATTGAATATTCAAAATATTTGAAACAAATAGGGTCGTAGTAGATGACGTTGAAGTTTTTTCATTCGTCCGAATTTCTTTTGGCAGATTTGAGCCAACGGAATCGTGCAATTTTTTCTTAGGATCCTCATATCCGCAGCCTAAATCCACAAAAAAAATTATTTTTCATAATAAGAATGAGAAATAAAATAATATTTCGTTGCATTCGAACGGTGAAAACTTAAGGTTGTTCGTACTAAGCCTTGAGACAAGGAAAAAAGCTATTTGATTTAAATAGATCCTATTTAAATTAAATATTTTTTTTTAGCAGTGTGGAAAACGTGATTTCGACAAAAAACGCGTTAAAAGTTAAACTGACGTTTATGTGTGAATAAAATGAAAAGTTTCATACTTACACCTAATTTGCTATGCCAGGGTCATAGAGTACACCTTCCTCTTCTTGAAAAAGAGCTT
>OZ010719.1:22461003-22693795 GCA_963932345.1 Ophion ventricosus
AATACCTCCAATTCATTGTCTTCGAATTTGTTTGGCTGTCCAGGGCGAGGTTTGTCTTCAACGCTGAAATCACCGTTCTTAAAGCGTCGAAACCATTCCCTACATGATTTATCAGTTGGAGCATCATCACCATAAACTTCAACAAGCATTCGATGCGCTTCAGCTGCACTTTTCTTCCAATTAAAGCAGAAAAGTAAAACTTCCCGCAAATGCTGCTTAGTTAACACAAAATTTGACATATTCAACACAGTAAAAAAACAATGTTTTTAATGGAACTCAAAGCGATATAAAACTGAGTGTTATTGACAGATGCCTAACCTCTCTGAACCCACCGAAATCAGCTGTCAGTATGAAACATTCATAACAGCCAGAGCCATCTCTTGAAAACGGACCGAATTAATTTGTACTCCCAATAAATAAAACTTAAAAAAAAACTCTTACCCTCAATCAGCGATGCCTGGTCCATACATTATTCCTTCAGCTTCCTCGAAAGCTCCACTTTCTAGGGATTTTTGGTTTCGGATCTCTGTTCTCTGAGCTTTGGACGCCCGACACGACGGTTGCGCGCTGAGCGCGCAGACACGCTCCTATTGCATCACTCTTTTTAGCCCCTTATCGCTCACGCAGACCTAAATAACGTATACGAAACTGATGTTTTTAGAAAATCGAAAATTTTCGAAAACAGACTCATACCGATCCCTTATTAGTTATGATCCAATTTGACTCAGATCATTCCAAAGTTTTCAGTCGATCGAAAAATATAGACAACTTTCATGACAGTATACTGATGTAAGAAGCTTTCACGACGTTGATGTGGATCCGTGCATTGCGAGATTCATTTTGACGCCACTCGAGACGCAATGGGTGCACCTCGACAAAGCACGGCATTGTCGAGCGCAGCCGAATACCATTAAGGGCGAAAGCCAAGGTGAAGGACGGAACTGTGTGCGGTAAATCTCAAATGTACCACCATAGGAATTATGTGAACTCTCAAGGCAGAAGTAAGGCTAGAGTTGAACATTTTCTTAATTCTGGTAACCTCAAGTTACCTGCTGAATATTATACCTCTGTAATATATTATAATATTATTATAATATATTACAGAGTTAATAATTTATAATATTATTATTAGTGATATAATCATTTGTAATAATATAATTATTAGTAATATTATAATAATATCATAGTAATTAGGAATATTATAGTGTAATATTATAATAATTCTTATAGTTCGTAATATTATAATATTATCGTATTATCGTAATATTATCGTAACATTATAACTTATTATAATATACAGTACTGGACAAAAAAAAAGTACGCACTAGTCGAAATTTCTTACCGCCCTAAAATTTACAAAGCGCACTCAAAAATAAAGGTAATTGAATTTCCCAAGTGGCACTTTAAAGAGGACAAGTTTACCTTTATTTTGCTTTTTTTTAAATTCTCTACGATTTTTTTTCGTCCCGGTGCGCACTTTTGAACGTGGCCATTTTTCAGCCATTTTTTGACTGTCAAAATTAGCTGCAAAGTTTGTGGAAAATTTTTTCCTCGGTTTTTTCCATGGTAGACTGAAAATGAATATTAAAACCTACATTTTTCTTTTTTAGAAAGTCTCGTACGATTTTTTTTCGCCCTAGTATTGCATTTTTAGCTAAAAAATACGTGTTTTAGAAAAAAAGGCGTCATCGAAGAACTATAGGGTTTCAGAGGAAATATCAAGAGGGTAAAAAGTTGCATGGGTTCACACTGGAGTGGCTAGAGTTTTTTCAGAATTGTTTTTGACATTTCTTTTACCATTTTTGGTTGGTACTTTGATGAGTGGAGAGGCTCCACTTGGGAATTATGGTGTCTGGGGCAATACATTGCGAAAGGAAATTTGTTTACCTATTCATTTTTAATAAACAACCATTTTTTTTAGAATTTGCTTTTTCATTTTCATTTTTATATTTTAATTTTCAAAAATAAAACAAAATATCTAGAAAAATTGTAGTTAATTAAAAATGAAAATGTAAACAAATTTCCTTTCTTAATTGTCCTAGACTCCATAATTTCCAAGTGGAGCCTCTCCACTCATCAAAGTTCTAACAAAAATGGTAAAAAAAAGTCCAACAAAAATTCTGAAAAAAATTCTAGCCACTCCAGTGTGAACCCATGCAACTTTTTACCCTCTTGACATTTCCCCTGAAACCCTATAGTTCTTCGATGACGTATTTTTTTTCTAAAACACGTATTTTTTAGCTCAAAATGCAATACTAGGGCGAACAAAAATCGTACGAGACTTTCTAAAAAATCAAAATGTCGGTTTTGATATTCTTTTTTGAGTTTCCCATGGAAAAACCGAGGAAAAAATTTTCCACAAACTTTGCAGTTGATTTTCGACAGCCAAAAAATAGCCGAAAAATGGCCACGTTCAAAAGTGCGCACCGGGGCGAAAAAAAATCGTAGAGAATTTTCTAAAAAAGCAAAATAAAGATAAACTTGTCCTCTTTAAAGCGCCACTTGGGAAATCCAATTACCTTTATTTTTGAGTCCGCTATGTAAATTTTAGTGCGGTAAGAAATTTCGACGAGTGCGTACTTTTTTTTCCAGTACTGTATATAATATATTATCATATAGTATAATATTATTATGTAATTATAATATGAAATATATTATTAGTTATAATTATAATTATAATATAATATATATTATTAGTAATATACTAACAATTCTTATAACATTATAATTCCTATAATTCTGGGGAATATGTTCATTCTATGCAAATTAGCAGCATGATCTCTCGTTACCGCAAAATTTATCATTTTTTCTGTCCTTTTTCATAAAAAAAATCAAAGGAATGAATTAGTTAAAAAACAACAATACTTTAAAATTTTTATTATTAATTTAGCTTTTAGCTTTCATCTATACATATAAAACAGTTCCGTGGTTAACTGGCATCTAGATGGGCAACGCACAGCCTAAACCTCCGAAGATAGAAACATGAAATTTGGAAGATGTGTTCCTTAGAAGGTGTAGTGGTGCACTAAGAAAGGATTTTTCGAAAATCCACTCCAAAGGGGATGAAATGGGGTGTAAATTTTTGTATGGTAAATTGTATTCCTTGTGTGTACAAATTTGAAACTTGGTATAAATATTCTTCAAAACAAATAATAAAACGCATATCTTAGGATTTTTTTTAACAACCCCTACTTAGAGGTGCAACGGGGTATTGAAGTTTGTATGGGAAAACCGAATTTCAAGCTTTTATTACAAAGAAATTTGGAAGATGTGTTCCTTAAGAAGGTTGGAATGGTCCAGTCGAGTCAAATGACGGCTTATGAGTTTTTTTTGTTTTCAATAAAACTATAAAAAAATACATACGAGGTATAGATTTATTCTATCGATGCTAAGTTTTCATGAAATATGTAATTAAAAAATAAATAGATAAAGTAACAAATATTTTCTAAAAAGTCAGCTCAATATCGTTCAGTTTTTGAAACGATGATGAAGACCGGACAGGCAAGAATCAAACTTTGTTCAAATTTGCGAAAAGTATTACCCGCCCTTCGACAGAATTTCCGGGGTGTAACATACACATGTCCACGCATACATATGCGGGTACGTGAGTGTGTGTGTGTGTACGTTCCTCTACAAACTCCCCAAGTTCTTTTGGGTTATGTATCCGGGGGACCCGTATGCTCACGTGCAGATACGGTCTTAAATCAGGGAGGACCATTTTTCCAATGTGCTTCACTTTGAAAAGATCTGAAACGCATGAGAATGGAGCGAGGGTGGCGAAGCACGAAAGATATATCGAGAGAAGGATATGAAGGTTGGACGTACAGGCGATACGATGAAACGAGAGGAGGTGTATGACGAAATTTTTTTTTTTCTCACTCTACCAGAGGTATACGAGAGTATAATTGGCACCATCCATACAGAACGCGTGTATGAATGCCCATGGGCTTGTGGAGTGAGAGAGAGAGAGAGAGAGGCAGACTGTATCCCTCGGTTGTTCATTGTACGAGCCAGTTCATTCGAAAGCTCTTCGAGAGACTCTCGCTCGAGTAAATAAAGAACATAAAGGACCTTACAGCTATAGATGGCTTCGTATAGCTATACCGGTGGCCGCCAACTACCTATAAGGTTCATGGTCCGTAGCCAGCGGCGTATTATGTGACTTTTGTAATGCTTCAGGCCCCAAGAATCTTTGGGACCCTCGAGAGCACCCAGGACTCTTTTGCTGGCGCAAATTCGTTCATTGTCCTCCTCCTCCTCTCTCTCTCTCTCTCTCTCTCTCCCTCTCTCTCTCTCTCTCTCTCTCTCTCTCTCTCTCTCTCTCTCTCTCTCTCTCTCTCTCTCTCTCTCTCTTTTTTCCGCCTACTGTGCATGTGTCCATCATTCTCTCGCATTCTTTTTTCCCGCTGAAGAGGTCCATGTCTGGGGAGAGCTGCACACGCGCGTTGGTCGTTCGGGTTTAAGTGTACACACGATAGTTGTTTCCCTTCTCCATGTTTTTTCGTATCCCAAGGAAATGCCTTACCCGTCGATACGTCGCTCATTCGTAGCACCTTTGCTCCTTTCCCCATTGTAGAGTCTTCCTCAAGGAAGAGGAAAAAAAAAGTCCTTTACTCAATCATGTGGTTTTTCCCGTACAGCGAAAGAAATTCTCCGCTCTCGAGTGGCCGTGACGAAAAATGCGGTAGCCCCACGAACATAAGAGAGATCATTCGAAAGCTCTTTAAAATCTCTTAACACCTGTCCTCGCCCATTCTGTACTCTAGTCTATGGACTATGTGTGCCCATATTATATCGCTAGACTCTTGACAATCCCTCGTCAGAGTCATTGTCAATTGTATTCTTATTTCGAGAGCTCGCTTGTATGGGCAATTATTTTTTCTTCTCAATCTGGAAAAACTGAAGCCAACAACAACAGGCAGAAATAATCATAAACTGTACTGGTAGAAATGATAAGAACCATAATCATTGATGATGATAAAGAAAAACAATAACAATAAGAATAATAACCGACACTGGAAAATGCGCGGACGGGGTTCGGCTCTAGCGGTACTTAAGCAACGTTCTGCATAACCAATACTCGGAGCGATGACCGCTTAGCCGTGTACCAGCTGGCGCATCAATCAGTGAGCAGAAGGCCAATCCTTCTGATACTTTGGTGTAGATACTGGAGTAAAAGTATTGTGCATCAGAAGATCAGAAGAATATGGGGCCGTCTATACCGGTACCGAGTTTCCCTAGTTTCCGCCGTACCCTCGGCAAATGTGATATAGAGTAGCTTAAGACGGCTGTGGACGCAACGGAAGTTGGGTTAGATTAGAAAAGTGCGAGTAGAGAGTGATAGATAAAGGTTCAATTCGGAATACGTAAACATCCGCACGGGTATACGTTGGAAAACAGGAAACAAATATAAGAATTATATTTATTATAATAATGAAAATGAATTGAATAATAATTCAAATAAAATTCAGAGACTACGAATGAAATTAACAATGATACAAAGCCAATTAATTTGATAATGAGTTCATGACGATGGGATTTACGCTAATGCAATTGATGATAATAAAATTCAAGATGAAATTCGTGATAATGAAATTTATGATAACGAAATTCGTGATAATGAAATTCCTAATAATGAAATTCATGATAATGAAATTCATGATAGAGGAATTCATCATCATAAAATTCATGATGAAATTCGTGATAATGAAATTTACGATGTTGAAATTCATGATAATGAAATTTATTATAACGAAATTCGTAATAATGAAATTCATGATAACGAAATTCATGATCATGAAATTCCTTATAGATGAATTAATGATAATAAAATTCATGATAATGAAATTCATGATAATAAAATTCATGATAATGAAATTCATGATAATAAAATTCATGCTAATAAAATTCATGCTAATAAAATCCATGATATTGAAAGTTATGATAATAAAATTCATGATATTAAAATGTATGATAATATTGTAAAATTCATGGCAATGAAATTCACGATAAAATTCATGATAATGCAATTCATGATAACGGGATTCACGATAATGGAATTCATGATGATGAAATTTGTGATAATGGAATTAACGATAACGAAATTCATAATAATGAAATTCGTGATAAAGAAATTTGTGACAGATGAATTCATGATAATGAAATTCGTGATAAAAGAGTTCATGATAATGAAATTCGCGATAGAGGAATTGATTATAATAAAATTCGTGATAGAGGAATTCATTATAATAAAATTCATTATGAAATTCGTGATAATGAAAATCATGATGATATTCGTGATAATGGAATTCATGATGAAATTCGTGATAATGCAATTCATGATAAAATTCGTGATAATGAAATTTATGATAATGGGATTCACGATAATGAAATTCATAATAATGAAATTCATGATAATGACTTTAATAATTATGACAAACCGAATTAATTCCGTAATACAAACAATAATAATAAATAATTGTTATAATTGATTCAACTAACAAGGCTAAATAATTCGAGTCACTTGAAACTGCGGGCATTGTTGGACTCGATTGAGCACTAGTATAGCCATAAGCGAGAAACGAGAGAAAATGATCGAGTTACGTAAACGCAGGTCTGAATATACTGCTGGGGTGGCAGACACGCTACCGGATTCGCTTATGCGCCCTTCTCCCCTGCCCTTTTCTTTTGCCCTCATAATCTTCAGGTTCTGCACACACGTGCCGATTCTTGAGTACAAAAGGGAACCAATAACTCGCAGGTATTAGCAATTCAAACTAATAATACGGCCGCTATGTGAATATTCCGTGGAGCGAGGGAGGGGGTCGAGACAGAGAGAGAGAGAGAGAGAGAGAGAGAGAGAGAGAGAGAGAGAACGGAGCAGAAGCATAGTATAGGTCCCGTAACGGTAAAGCCACGTACTACATGGTGTTCTCTATAACGGCTATGTGGACTTTGTTGCTATTTATAGCTCTGTCCAAATTGTACTAGTATATATTATATACCCCCCCCTGCCTCCCTCGCCGTCTCGTAATAGAAGCCAGAGTGCGATTCAGAGAACCTGATATCCTCGTTGAAGCTAATGACTCTGTCATTGTGGATTAAATCCGCATTTGTGTCGTGTGATCGGCACACAATATAAGGTATATATTGAATATATTCGAATATACACACGGAATATTCCACACGCAGTAGGAAAATTTTCGGTCAAGAATACAATTTTTTGACATTAAGGGGCCAGTCCACTTTGGAGCCACGATAAAAAGGCTATTTTCGCGATTTTTTTTTCAGGATTTTATAAAAGATATGAATATAAAAGGTCTTGAGCTTGATAAATAAAGTCTTGAAATACATTTTTAAAAAAATTTTAATTCATTTTTATTCATTTTTAAGTACAAAAACTATAGTTTAACGTAACGCCTCAAAAATAGGTGGGCTAGGTAGCTCCATAACAACTCGGCAACGGCTTGTCTGAAACAAAAAAACCAAAGTCCATTAGATTCAGTATGACACCAGCTACAAAATGACCCTCGGATATAAAGTTTTATCAAAAAAATTTAAAAATGGCAGATAAAAAACGAAAAAAGTAAAAAAACGCGTTTTTTTCGCAGTTTTTCGCAAAAAAAAAGAGTAAAAATTTCAAAAACCATCGAGGGTCATCTTGTTGCGAATCACGTTTACAATATGTGGTGTAAATTTCAAGAGAATCGGTTTAATAGTTTTAGAGATACGATGAAGCTAGATTTTGAAAACGTTGTTTCGAGGAAAACACGTTTGAAGTTTATACTATGAAAAACTTACCTAAACTCAATTGGCAATTCCTGCACCGTACAAATTCCCTTCTGATTGCTCATCATCATCGATTGCTTCAAGTCTTGTTTGCTTTCGTTTGGTTCTGGTCTCTTTTGAGCACTCAGAACTGCGGCGGTTTGCAGAGCGAACACGCTCGTCATCGCGATTGTCGGCGAATCCGATGGCGATCGGGCCGAGTTTGACGCCCATTATTTCCATTATTTTAAGCACTGGACGAAATCCTTCATTAAACACACACGCGGAAACTTTGCAGGCAATGTCTACGATTTTTTTGCCGTTGAACATGTGTTTAGGTGCCATATTCCATACGCAGTTGTTAAAACTTCCATTATTGTTTTGCTTATGGCCACCTAAACACCTTTCGAGCAGTTCTGTTTTGGTGAGATCCTCGTAAATAGGTTTTAAAACTTCCTGTACTTCCTCAGAAAGAGCAGGAGGATGTTTGTAATGTTGCTGAAGTGCCTTAGATTAAAAGGACGATGGGTCGGCCGAGCGCGCTATACGCTCAGGTAGACGAAATGAGGTCCTGGCGTTCAGGTAAAAAAAAAATACTTAGAGAGCTCGGATTTTCATAAAATTTTGACACAATATTTCTGAATGTATGTACTCTCGAAAACAGTAAAAAAAATCGATTTTTTTTTAATTTTCAAAGTGGACTGGCTCCTTAAGAAAGTCCACCTTAAAAACGATGTTGAAGTTTGCAGCGTTGAAATGCAACGAAAGTTCTTTCTTTATTTCTATTTCTTCCTTTTCTTCGTCGCCTAAAATCTAGTCGTGCAGATTTAGCCTCCAAATTTGTGATAGAGATTCTAAAAAACGTTTGAGTGGTTTTCGTAGCCTAAATTTGTCAAAAAAAAATTCAAGCTACTAAACTTTCATTGCGTTCTTTCAAGGTCATCCTTAAAATAACATCGATATAGTTATTTATTCGATATTAATCTAAAAGAATTATTTTATCTTCCGACATAATGATCTTATCATTTAAACTAAAGAATAGTGTCAATTGATGACATTGAATTTTCCATCGCTGGAATGCAACGAAGGATTTTTTTCTCTGAATTTCCCAAATTTCCTTTGGAAATTACGCAACCATTATTAAGGATCCTTATTCACCGATCGGCAACTTAATTCTGCAAAATATGATTTTTGATATCAATAACAATAAGTGATGCAGCGGAATTGCATACCAATGATGCGAACTTCAATCCCATGTCAATTGCAAATAATAGCCGTTTCGATAATACGGCTTGAAGCTGCTATGTTAAGTGTACAGAAACATATGAAAAGTACATTCTAAAATATAAACATCACCAAATTGTAGAAAAAATGAAAAAGTAGATCAAAATACGAAATGCATGCTCGCAAAATAAAAAAGACAAACTACTTGAAATTTATTGTAAACAAAATCGAAAAAAATCCATTGTAAAGAGGGGTTTCCGCTCTACAAATTCGTCCGTATTAACTTTTCTCGCCGAACAAACCGTTTTCGTAATATTTGCTGTCAAAAAATAGTTTAAACCAATTTTTGCCTGCGCGCTCTCAACTACCCCCCCCACTTTAAACACTAATAGTGAGAGTTGAGTGGGAATTAGCTGAAAAGTCAATAGAACATATTTTATGTGAAATTTTATGACAAATATTTCTATTTCTACACTTTTTTCCCGTTGGAGCAACGGTTCGTGGAAAAAATGGGAAAAACTAAAAATAAAAGTACCTGTTGAAGGTGGTTTTTCTCGATTTAGGGGATGATGCACCCACCGAGGAGGTGGGAACTCTTCGGATGTTTGTTTGTGTTTAAATCACAAGCTCACAATGATTTCTATTTGCCTTTTTTGGTCTACTTTGCATGGACTAAGTATGAAAATTGAAATTTTATTTACAGCGCTTTATCCTCCATCGCGACGTTGAAGTTCGCATCTTTGGAAAGCAACGATTTTTTTCCATTCCTCGTTCGTATATTTTTATTATTATCCAAAACCTTTTTCTTTGCTAATTAAGGTCGTAAACCTCTAATAAATATATATCGAAACATTCGAGAATTTTTCATGCTTCAAATCGCCCAAAGACAAATTTAAGCGATCAAAAGCAATGAATTTCCGTTGCATTTTCAACGAGGCAACCATCAACATCGTAATGCGTCCAATTATTGGCCCAGGCCAATGAAGCCTGACATAGGAAAACACCGCAGCCACATACCGAGCGAGCATCAACTAAAGTCGGTTTTGGAATAGGTTGAAAGTTTGGAATAGGTCAAAGGACACTTGCATTGCGGAGAGAAAATATAACGGATAATTGAAATACCCCATACACACGTTTGTTAAATCATGACGGACTTTCGACGAGAACTCGTCAAACCTCATTATAGTTATATATACGTATGTGTGTGCGTGCGTGTGCATTCTTACTCGCGCCGCATAATCATATTCTCCCGCGCGTGGGTGATCGAAGCTTAAAGCCCGTAATTTCCATACACTTGTATGGAAATTGGCATATAATTCACGTTCGAAATATGCAATGTGCTATAAATACACGGGCGTGCGTACACACATATATATATGTGTGTTCAAAAGTATTGCACTATCGGTTATTCTGTGTACCTACATAATGTTCGGAGAGAGAATGTTGGAATGATTGTGAATCATCAATCAAAACATTAATTATCAGATATTCGATACGGCGAGGCTCTCGCAGTTATACGTACACACACACACACACACACACATATATATATATATATATATATATATATTGGGAGTACAAATTAATTCGGTCCGTTTAAGTTAATCATGTAGGGAATGGGTTCGACGCTTTAAGAACGGTGATTTCAGCGTTGAAGACAAGCCTCGCCCTGGACAGCCAAATGAGCCAATGAGCTGCTACAACCTGGCGATTCCATTACGGGCGATCGGTATAGACTACAATTGATTCGTTTGAGCCGTGCATTACGAGAAAAACGGCCGGAATACGAGCAAAGACATGACAAAATTATTCTTCTGCATGAAAACGCTCGGCCTCATGTCGCAAAAGTCGTAAAAAAATATTTGGAAACGCTCAAATGGGATATTTTACCGCACCCGCCGTATTCTCCGGACATTGCTCCTTCTGATAACTGGTTGTTCCGACGGATGCAGCAGGATTTAGCAGCTCACCGGTTCACGTCTTTCGCAGAAATCGAAAATTGGCTCAAAACTTGGATCGCCTCAAAAGACGAGACTTTTTTTCGAGATAGAATTCGAAAACTGCCTGAGAGGTGGGAAAAAGTAGTAGCCAGAGGTGGACAATACTTTGATTAATCTATTCATACCTTTTATTTTGACGTCGATGGATTTTTTACCACAAAAAAACGAACCGAATTAATTTGTACTCCCAATATATATATACATATATATTCGGAGAGGAAGAAATTAATAAATAAATAAATATTTATTTATTTATTTATTTATTTATATACAGGATGATAATTATAAGGTGACGTCGTATTTTTTAAACGAAAATATGATTTTCAATGGTTGTTCTAGTCCTCTTCAAAAAATAATATAGAGTTTTTTTTGTGATCAGTAGTATTTGCCAGAAAATATTGATGACTTTGGAATAAATCAAAATTCCATTTTGCGTACAGCAGACTATAGTTAGTCCGAATACGAAGCACTCCTGAAAAACTTTGTGCATCCCCTCATACAGAAAAAAGTAACGAAATATGTATATTAACCCTCCGCGGTCACCCGGGGTCAAAATGACCCCAACCGCAACTTTAAGCCAAAATCACTATAAGTTGTTGGCGGCCACTTTTTATAATAATTCGCTCATTTTTCATGACTATCGTTCTTTGTTTCACTCCGAAATGGCTCTTCAGATATAAGAATAAATACCTTTTTTGAAACGCCTACTATGGAGCTATTTTATTTTTCTTAAACTATCATATATCAGGAGTACCACCCTAAAATTTATGAAAAAAAAATTGAAAATTGCAAGAGTTATGATTTTTTTTTAGTTAAAAAGGGCTTTTTTACGCATTGACCGCTTGCTGATTTTATTCCGCGTTTCAAAAGTTCGATAAAAATATAATACCGAGAATGCCACATTCTAGAATGTTTAAACTAATATCCTGAATTTTTATGAGTCATTCGGAATTATACGGTCAACGCGGTAATCGCTCAAACATGGCTGAGGTCATTGCGACCCCCCTGTGACCAGCGCATTATAGCCAGAACGTGTAACCGTGAAGGGTTAAACTGAATCAATGGAATTTAATTCCAATAAAAGAAGTTTTTTCAAGAGTGTTTCGTATTTGGAGTTTATCTCCATTCTGCTGAATTCGCAACGGAATTCTAATTTTTTTTTTGAACGTTCTATTTTATCTTGCAAATAGTACTCAACATGAAAATGCGCTACATCTTTCTTAAAGCGGTATCGAACAACCTATAAATATCATATTTTTCTCAATCGCAAAATCTCCACACCCAATCTTTAAGAAAGACATGGCTACCTTACAATTGTCACCCTGTATATGTGTGTGTGTAAATATATAAAACAATAAATCATCTATTTACAAAACAAATTATTTTTTCGTATTCATATCACACAGCAGACGTCACGATTTTAGTATACGACTTTTTACTTCGTCTTGTTTGATTGCGTTGACAGGGATCGTTAATTTTGAAAACAAATGACGATTATAAATCGAAAAAGTCACCGTCGCGAAGAGCGCGTGAACCGCGCCAGACTTCTTCTCTATGAGACGAGAAATTTATATATACAGGGTTTCCCAGGACGAAATGTCATCCCTGAAATGGTGGGTTGGGGGTGAAATTCTGAGTCGATTGATATAAGTATGTATGGTTCCCAGATCAACCCCTGAATTATTATTAATTTTTAAAGACGGGCCAATCAGGCGCGCCCGATGAGCGGGCTTACGTCGGTGAGCGATACGCGCGTGTAGTGATGCCTGGCGGAGCGGTGCTCCTACCGTGCTCTGCCAGGCATCAGGCGCGCCTGATTGGCCCGTCTTTAAAAATTAATAATAATTCAGGGGTTGATCTGGGAACCATACATACTTATATCAATCGACTCAGAATTTCACCCCCAACCCCCCATTTCAGGGATGACATTCCGTCCTGGGACACCCTGTATATACGTGCACACACGAAGTCTGCAACCCTTGGATCGATAAATCGATATAGTCATTAAGTACCATGTATACTCGCGCTCTCGCGTTATCTCTGACTGTCTCTCCCTCTTTCTCTATCGATATATACATATATACATGCATGTATATATGTATATATTGTTATTAATACTCGAACCACTAATAGCGAGAGGCTATAATCTCTGCGGGACAGATGCCCGGCTTGTAAACCGCCTTCAAGCTATATCGGGTCCATTACGATCGATATCGCGTGGGTCTCACCCCCCACTTCCTCCTTCTTTCTCTCTCTATCTCCCTATATATATATATATTTTTATATCTCGTTGGTTGGAGCGTTAGTCGCTCTATGTCTGCTGCGACCGGTTTGCGCGTATACATATATCTCAGAAATGCGTTATATTATGTATATCCTTTGAAAATGGGTATTTTTTTCCATTAATGAAACGCATATTGGTGAGTTATTAAATCGCTCGACCTGCACCGTTCCTCTCCGCCGCATTATAATTGTGGAATGCATCTTCACGAGGCTCGGACACGTGTAAAAGGACTCCTGGTAAAATCACGAAAGAAGCTGAAGTCCCTTCTTTTCTACACGTCGACATTTATCCTCGCCGCTCTCGTTTGCCTCTCCCTCGGGTGAGTCCTTTAATTACTTAATTAACTTTGGGGGCCTTGGTTTACCGCGTTTCCCTGTGGCTGTTCAGGTTTAAATGCCCACTCGTTACTCTCCGATCTGGGCACAGGGAATCAAGTGCAAAATCAACAGTCCGAAGGGCGCAATCTTATTGAAATATTCATTCGGAGATTTCTTTTTCGGGAAGGTTAGGTGAAGGGTTGCAATTTTTTTGCATTGATTGCGTTGAAATCAATGCAAAAATGTGTCTTTGAAATGTTGCGTTGAAATAAATGCAAAAATGCGTTTTTGAAATGTTACAATTTATTACGATAAAATGTCAAACGAGAAATCGTAATTTCAATTGCTCGATAAACTATCGGAAAATGCAATACCCCTGACTTTGGATCTCAACCTCGTATGAACTTGCACTTAAAATTTGTACTTAGTACGAAATTGGAAAAAAAAGTGAAAGATGTTTCCTTTTCACTGAGAAATCAATCTGGAGATTTGATTCGCCCGCTGGAATAGCTGAAAAATTAACCTGGAGATTTTATTCATCAGTTGGAATAGCTGAGAAATTAACCTGAAGATTTGATTCACCAGTTGGAATAGCTGAGAAATCGACCTGGAGATTTGATTCACCAGCTGGAATAGTTGAAAAATAAACATGGAGATTTAACTCACCAGCTGGAATAGCAGAGAATCCAATCTGGAGATTCGATCCGCCAACTGGAATAGCTAGGAAATCAATCTGGAATTTTGATTCGCCACCTGGAATAGCAGACAACCCAACCTGGAGATTCAATTCACCAGCTGGAAGAGCTGAGAAACCGACCTGAGAATTCAATTCACCAACTGGAAGAGCTGAGAAAACGATCTGGAGATTCAATTTATCAGCTGAAATAGCAGAGAACCCAACCCGGAGATTCAATTCATTGGCTGAAACAGCTGAAAAATCAACCTGGAGACTTAAACCACCAGCTGGAATAGCAGAGAACCCAACCTGGAGATTCAATCTACCAACTGGAATATCTGGGAAATTAACTTAGAGATTTAATGTAACAGCTTGAATAATAGTTAACGCAACCTGGAGATTCAATTCACCCGCAGGTAGAGTTGAGAAATGAAGCTAGAGATTTAATTCACCAGCTGAAATAGCTGAGAAATTAGCCTGGAGATTTAGTTAATCAGCTAGAACCACTGAAAAATCAACCTGGAGATTGAATTCACTAGCTGGAATAGCTGAGAAATTGATCTGGAAATTCAATTCATCATAGCAGAGAACCCAACCCGGAGATTCAATTTATTGGCTGAAACAGTTGAGAAATCAACCTAGAGATTTAATTCACCAGCTGGCAAAGCTGCCAAATTAGCCTGGAGGTTGAATTCATCAGCTGGAGCAGGTGGAAAATCAACCTGGATATGTAATTCACCAGCTGGAATAGCGGAGAACCCAACTTGAAGATTCAATTCACCCGCTGGAATAGCTGAGAAACCAACCTGGAGATTGAATTCACCAGCTGGAATAGCAGAGAACCCAATCTGGAGATTCAATTCACCAGCTTGACTAGCAGAGAACCCAACCTGGAGATTCAATTCACCAGCTGGAATAGCTGAGAAACCAACCTGAGAGCTGGAACAGCTGAAGAATCAACCTAGAGATTTACTTTACCAGCTGCAATAGCTGTTAATTCGCCGGGAGATTCAATTCACCGGTTGGAATTCACCAGTTCCGCATAGCATGATCCGCACATACAGGACACGTAATTTATTGAAAAACTTAAACGTCCAAGGAAACCATTCTCGATGGTGGATTTTATCCATAGACTTCCGTGCTCTCTGATTTCTCGCAATACGTTATTCGCCCGCGCCTTGGTTCGCCCAGATCGTCGTCCGTTACCGCTTTACATAGTACGGTGCACGTGCTTTAATTTCATCAGTTATGAGCACTAATGAAACTGCAGTTTGTCTTTCGCCAAGAGAGAGAGAGAGAGAGAGAGAGAGAGAGAGAGAGAGAGAGAGAGAGTGGTGGCATTGTTCGTTGGCGAGAGAGTTGGTTCTCCACGTTGCTGTGGCGATGTTAATGGTGATGTGGCAGTGGCCTACGGCCTCCTGGGTCATAAGGGAGAGAACCAGCCGACGCCAGTGTACTGTAGAAGCTGTATTTTGAATATGAAAGACAGAGAGAGAGAGAGAGAGAAGGATACAGCTAGCGAGAAAGAGGGAGAAGAGAAAAGGATTGAACCACAAGGAAACCTCCCTACGCTCATTGTCTCCATGCTGGCGGTTATGAACAGGGAGAAGCTCATACACCCCCCATCTACATATAAAGCCCGCTATACCATCGCCTACGTACGTATTTACGCCCGACGGATTATCATAATTTCGCAAGGCTTTTAAAGTACAATTAAAATTTGCCGTGGCAAACTTTGCTGACGTTGTTGTAATGGCGGTCGACATCTTAAATACCATAGACTGGATAGATTTATACTCTGATACGAAGTCTACAGTTTGATAGATAAGAATTCCAATATACGAAAGTTACAAAAAACAATGATATTCGTTGGCATCAATAATTACACATTATTATCATTCTTTTTCATGTAAACTTCCATAATTGTTGCACGAATGAAAAATCAAGTATCGATGGGAACAAATGAGCAAATGATTTTGATTAAAATGCAGAAATGCTGCATGTACAATTGCAGCGGAATTACAATGCCATATACAAAGATTGCCATTGTTGTCTGGAATTGGAATAATTATTTATCCAACAGGTATATTATGGTCATTTTTATTTTATTGTACGGACGTTATTGGATAAGATCTTTTAAAGTATAACATAAAAAATATACGTGAGAAAATGCACTGCTGGATAATTTTACATGTATCACGTTGCCTGCCGAGCTTTGTGATGACGTTCATTGATGTGCCAGGGAACAAACATGGAGAAAGAGAGGAAAAAAGGGAAGAGAGAGAGAGAGAAAGAGAGCGAGAGAGAGGGATGGTGAAGGGAGGAGAAATGGGACACACGACTCGGCGAAACTCGAACGTTGGGTCGGTGTCCAATATCCAGGTGTGGTCCCTCTGGCCGCACGTTCGTTCTCTCGATCATCTGAACTGACTCGCGGCAGCTGGGAATTTGAGCATACCCCACACACTTCATGAAAGTGTCGTGATGGTTTACACAGTGACAGGAGCTGTCAAGCTTGTCGGCTATTCTTCGAAATTCTCACAGGGACGAAAATAACATGATTTAACAATTTAGGTAATAATACCAATTATTACGATACGAGTTCGATTAATCTCTAGCTGACGAACCGACATAATTACGATTACCACCGATTTTCGAAATATAATAGCAGTTGCACGAACGGCTATATATATATATATATTGATTGAGGAGTAAACAAAAACATAACTCCACGATAATCGGGTTTATTTGGTTCTCTAAAGAGTTGCTGGTCCGATAATTCGCTGCGGGTAAATTGTTATCAATTGATGACAATAACGCAGTGCAAAGAATAATTAACTGTACGAAAATTGCTCAGTCACGAGGATCATTTGAAAAGTTTCCGGCCAAGAAAAACACATATTTCGAAGCAAAACAAAATTTATTCCTCGCCGTAGTCTTCCTTTAGCTCAATACATTTGGTCCAACGCTTCTCCCAACGTCTTGAACCGCCAGAAAAAAATTGATCGTCTAAATCCGAAAAATACCGATTTACAGCGTCTTCCACCTTGGCATTGGATGCATATTTTTTCCCCCGAGATGATTTTTTCAAATTAAAAAACAGAAAAAAGTCACTGGGAGCGAGATCTGGTGAATAGGATGGGTGCGGAAGCAATTCAAAATTCCATTCCTTCAATTTTGACATCGCGACCATATACGTGTGAACCCGAGCGTTATCCTGGTGAAACAGCACTCTTTTCTTGGCCAAATGCGGACGTTTCTTAATTGTGGCCTTCAACTCATCCAGCAATGCAGCGTATAGTACTGTCCGTTGATTGTTTCACCCTTTGCAAGATAGCCGATAAGAATTATTCCATGGCTATACCAAACAGTCTCCATCACTTTTCCTTCAGAGAGACCTTTGCATTTTTCGGAGATGGTTTCCCCACCGCAATCCACTGCATTGGCTGTCGTTTGGTCTCAGGCGTATGGTGGTGTATCCAGGTTTCATCGGCGGTTATCGTTCGCCGCAAAAATCCCGCCGGATTTTTTTTTATACAGGTTAAGACACTCGCGCCACATGTCCGCCCGTATGCGCTTTTGGTCGATCCTTAAAAAGCACGGCACTCAGCGCACCGTTAAGTTTCCCATGTAAAATCTTGAGCACCCATTTTGATGATATGCCACAAGCATCAGCAATATCCTTAACAGTCAATCGACGAACTTCCATCACAGTTCAATGCACTACCAGGTGTACGAGTATGAAATGCGGATTTCAGACAACAGATGGTGCACCAATGCAGTTTGTGCTATAAAGATTTGGCACTGCGCCATTTTGTTGTGTCATCAACAAGTGTCAGAAGCGCACGAGTGATAAATTGGAAAAGCGTGTGCATAGTGTTGTGTTGTTGTGTTCAATATGTCGAAATTTATACCGAACAAAGAGCATTCGCGGACAGCATTAATTTTTTGTTTTCATTTGAAGAAAACTGCTGCTAAATCATACAGATTACTTCGAGAAGCTTATGATGAACATGCCCCATCGCAAGATACGTGTGAACGATGTCTTCGGCGTTTCAAAAGTGGTGACTTCGATGTTGCAGACAAGGAACATGGAAAACCGTCAAAAAAAATACGAAGATGTGGAATTGCAAGCATTGTTGGACGAAGATGATTCGCAAACACAAAAACAACTCGCCGAGCAATTGGGCGTTAGTCAACAACCTGTTTCCAATCGGCTACGACAGATGGGAAAGATTCAGAAGACCGGTAGATGGGTACCACACGAGTTGAACGACAGGCAAATGGAAAAGCGCAAAGACACATGTGACATTTTGCTCGCTCGGTACAAAAGGAAGTCGTTTTTGCATCGTATAGTTACAGGGGGTGAAAAGTGGATTTATTTTGAGAATCCCAAGCGCAAAAAATCATGGGTAGACCCAGGCGCACCATCCACATCGACCGCAAGACCGAATCGCTTTGGAAGAAAGACGATGCTCTGTGTTTGGCGGGACCAGAGGGGCGTGATCTATTATGAGCTGTTAAAACCTGGGGAAACGGTTAATACTAAACGTTACCAACAACAATTGACCGATTTGAACCGTTTGCTGCTTGAAAAAAGGCCAGCATACCGAAAGAGGCAACAAAATCATTTTTCTTCATGACAATGCTCCATCACATACGGCAAAACTAGTTCGCGACACGTTGGAAGCACTCAGCTGGGAAGTTCTACCCCATACGGCTTACTCACCAGACTTGGCTCCTTCCGATTACCACTTCGTTTGCATCGATGCGTCACGCACTTGCTGAGCAGCGCTTCGGTTCGTACGAAGATGTGAAAAAATGGCTCGATGAATGGTTCGCAGCAAAAGGGGAAGATTTTTACTGTCGTGGAATTCACAAATTGCCCGAAAGATGGGAAAAATGTATAACAAGCGATGGAGCATACTTTGAATAAAGCACTTTTTATCATTCTTCTGAATTTAACGTGTTTTTTTTTTAGAAAAAAAATTCGCATTTCATACTTGTACTCCTGGTAAATCGGCCATTTCGTCAGCTGTAGCGGTTTTCGAGCGCTCGATACGTTCCTCATCTAAAATGCTTGGTACGACCACGTTGGTACTCGGCCACTCAATATTTGACCGCTGCAAATGAAGGGGAGGCTTCACAGTATACAGAGTCTAACTTATCTTTTATTTCCTGAGTCTTTTTTTCTTTTCAAATGAAGGAACTTTATCACTGCGCGATACTCAGCTTTCTCCATTGTTGAAAAACAACGTCAGCTGGTAACTTTGGAAGAGTACCATAGACCAAGTAATGATCAGAATGACTTGAAATTTTTACTGTTTACATACATCAAGGCTATCGGGCAGCAAAAAAAAATTTCGACGATCGCTATTTTTTATAAGGCCGGAAATTTTTCAAACGACCCTCGTATTATTGTAAAGTATCTATATAATAATGAAACTTCGTCGACGTTGAATCAACCATGTGTAGATGCGAATACTCTTCCGTGTCACTGCTCGAAGATTTATTTCAATTGACTATATCCTGTATGTATGAAATTAACCGTATATTAGGAAAATATGCGCTGCCTCATAAATGAAACTTTACACAGCACTTCTGACGCAAGGAATGTACGAAGATGGGAGGATGAAAAAAAAGGCACAATTATTTTACTGACTGAGTTTAGCCGAGTTATAAATTTTGTTGCTTCGGAATTCCCGATACGTACAGTCTGAACGTAAATAGTGTTTGGTTCAAGCTCGAACGTATATTAATCCGACGTATGGAGTATTACGATACATCATGCCATTTTTTTTTAAACAGTGGCAAAACAACGTTGAAGAATAAGAAATCTGAAAAATCGTCTTTGGTTTTCTTCCATCTGTCTTTGTCTCGTTTATTGAACGATCATTAAATCATTTCATTTTTCCTCTCCTAATTACGAGTAAAATGTACTCAAAGTTAATTTTCGTTTGAGCACGTTTGCTTGGAATGTGCTCTCAAAGATATTCGTACATTAACCTCACATCCACTTTCTGGATGTACCGCAATTTAAAATTACAGCTCCGTGGTATTGACCGGAAATGTCACGGAGAGACGACGACTAGTGAACCTTTCATACTTTTTCAGGTGGAATAAGGGTGACCCATGCTACGATTTGTAATGAGATATTTTCTTCATACTCTTGTGGTATAAAAGGGTAAAAGAGGTTTATGGAACTACCACTACTAGCGGAAAACTCTCCCGAAGCTTCCCTCATCATATTTTCTCGACTTTATTTCTTGCCTGTAAATTTTTTTCATCGGCTACCAGTCAATTTCGCAATGATGATTCACGATAAGTAGCTCAAATAGCAATATACATGTTTCTTATAAATCGATCGTGTCAAATTGCACGATTTTCTACAGAAAATCATTAAAATATAAGGTGTCGTAAAAAGAAATCCATTATTTTTGCATGAAATTGAAGGCTTTATTTAGCATAATTAGAATGATCCGATTTAGGTCTAATATGCACCGTTTTGATCGATAACTTGTTGCCACTTTGAAGGTAATTTCATTATGCCTTTCTCATAGAAACTCTCGTCCCTATTGGCAAAAAACTGGGACAGTCGATTTTCACAAGCTTCTCTTGAGGCAAGTTTTTCACCAGCAAAATCTTTCGCCATAAACAGGAACAGGTGGTAATCACTTGGTGCCAGATCCGGACTATAAGGTGGATGCATAAGAACCTCCCAACCAAGCTCCCGGAGCTTCTGGCGAGTCACTATCGATGTGTGTGGCCTGGCGTTGTCCTGATGGAACACAATTCCTCTCCTATTGGCCAAAGCTGGCCGCTTCTGGGCGATTGCTTCCTTCAGACGATCCAATGATTGACAGTACAGGTCCGAATTAAGAGTTTGGCCGTAGGGGAGCAGCTCATAGTAGATGATTCCCTGTCAATCCCACCAAACACACAGTAAAATCTTCCTGACCGTCAATCCTGGCTGGGCCACCGTTTGCGCCGGCTCACCGTGATTCGACCACGACCGTTTTCGCTTGACGTTGTCGTAAGTGACCCACTTTTCAGCACCAGTCACCATCCGCTTTAGAAATGGGTCGATTTTGTTGCGATTCAGCAGCGATTCGCAGATGGAAATTCGGTGCATGAGGTTTTTTTTTGCGTTAACTCGTGTGGCACCCATACATCGAGCTTCTTTTTGTATCCAGCCTTATTCAAGTGGTTCCAAACGGTTTTTTGTGCAATGTTTATCCCTGAGTAATCGAAACAGTGCTTACATGACGGTCGGACTCGACGATTTCCATTATTTTATCGACATTTTCGACAATTGGCCTTCCAGAGCGTGGTGCATCTTTGACATCAAAATTACTGGAACGGAATCGATGAAACCAAAATTGCGCGTGATTGGCTGTTACAGTATCAGGACCATAAACACTATTCACATTTTCAGCCGCCTGGCTTGCGTTTTCGCCTTTATCGAAGAAAAACTGTAAAATATGGCGTATTTTCACTTTGCTGGTGGCCATCTTTGACGCGCGCTCAAACAATATTGAGTCAAGCAATCACAAAACTGTCTGAGATGTTTATTTTAGTACGAAATCTTATCTTTCTAACGCCATCTAGCGTAATCCGATCGCACTTATACAACGCGAGATACAGATTACTAAAGACATCTATTGCAAAAATAATGGATTTCTTTTTACTACACCTCATATACGACACTTCATATGATTGACGCATGTGCGAGCGACAACTGCGAACGACATCTGTCGGAATGTCGCTACGAAATTATGCATAGATCCAATCAATTTTATTTATAAATTAATAACACGTTCATATCTTATATCTTGCAAAATGTTGAGATTAAAGTTGATCATACTTTTGCGTAAGAACTTTTTTCCCCTACAGCGAATAAACGTGCGGAAAATTTGCCCCTCGGACTATCGGATCTTTCGTTCCTCGGTAATACACATTAATCATCAGAGGTATCGTTAGCCAGCTACCGTACAACCCTATTATTCACGATCGAAAAAAGAAAAGAAAATGAAAAACATTGTGCAGCTGCCAGCCTCAGGCTTCCGAAATCTTCTCATGCATGCTCCTCTTCGCCTTTCGCACTCTCAGCGACTTCGATTATCGCCCTAATGTATAATGTATATCGACGTTTGCCTCGCATGTGCCTACCCATAACCGCCAAGATGAATATCGAATAAGTCGACTGCACTTTTCTGCCCGTCACCGCCTCACACACTTCTTTGAGTTATGAAGTGGCACAACCGAGCGGCAAAAAAATGGTAGTTTTTCAAGTGTAAATTGAAATTCATTGCAAACTGATTATTTCTTCCAAGTTTGTCAATATTTTTGAAACAAACTTTGCCAACTCGAGTTTCATTTTGAATACACACGTCAATGAATTAGCAATTATCGACTGAGTATAAAATTCTGACCATATATGTGGCAACCAAAGTCATTGGAGAAGAATGCAAAAAAATTCTTAACTCTCATTATTAACAATTCTACTTCAACCGTATATTATTCGTATTAACGTATACTCGGCGATTTTAAAATAGTAAAAAAAATATTCTGCAGCGATAGAGAGCAGAGAGAGAGAGAGAGAGAGAGAGAGAGAGAGAGAGACAGAGAGAGAGAGAGAGAGAGAGAGAGAGAGTCCGTCGTCGCCAACTTTTTTTTTCACTACTCCTAGGGTTCTTTTTTCCATTCGTTTTTCCTTTTTTTCTTCCTTCCGCCAGGAAAACTTCAACCCTCCGGAAAGGCGGGCCGTTTCAAAAGCGACAAGCGACGGCGACAGACGAGGGGGAGGAGAGAGAGAGAGAGAGAAAGAGAGAGAGAGAGAGAGAGAGAGAGAGAGAGAGAAAGTCAGAGTGAGAGGGAGAGAGAGAGAGAGAGTCAGAGTGAGAGTATAAAAGCAGGCGACAGTGTATCGCGTGCTAGGCAATATTACGTTTTACCCTCGGCGGCTTCATTTCCCGTGTCGAAGCACACAGAGAGGAGCAACCCGGTAGAATTGGTCCTAGCCATCCTCTCCTTCTTCCATATTCTTCGTAATATCCCTGGTTCATGAGCTCTTAGGCTCTTCCTATTCGAAAGACACAGTCATTCCACGTCGTGCAAACTTTATAAAACTACGGACATTAAACATCAACGTGCGAATTTCTTTATCAACATAATAAATCGTAATCTGTTTTTTCATAAATTTTCTTTTGTTTTGTTCTTTTTTGGTATCATAATTTTATTATCATGATAAAAAAACAAAACATAACAATATAATATCCATAAACATTTAATAACAATATAACAATAATTTGATAATACATTTTAAAATATATTTTATACCTAAGATGGAAAAAACATTTAATAATAATACATAATACGACAATATAATATCTATAAACATTTACGTTCAAAAACATGTATTGGGAGTACAAATTAATTCGGTCCGTTTTTTTGTGGTAAAAAATCCATTTTTTTCCAAATAAAAGGTATGAATAGATTAATCAAAGTATTGTTCATCGCTGGCTACTACTTTTTCCCACCTCACAGGCAATTTTTGAATTCCATCTCGAAAAAAAGTCTCGTCTTTTGAGGCAATTCAAGTTTTGAGCCAATTTTCGATTTCTGCGAAAGAAGTGAACCGGTGACCTGCTAAATCCTGCTGCATCCGTCGGAACAACCAGTCATCAGAAGGAGCAATGTCCGGAGAATACGGCGGGTACGGTAAAATATCCCATTTGAGCGTTTCCAAATATTTGTTTACGACTTTTGCGACATGATGCCGAGCGTTGTCATGCAGAAGAATAATTTTGTCATGTCTTTGCTCGTATTCCGGCCGTTGTTCTCGTAATGCACGGCTCAAACGAATCAATTGTAATCTATACCGATCGCCCGTAATGGAATCGCCAGGTTGTAGCAGCTCATTGGCTCATTTGGCTGTCCAGGGCGAGGCTTGTCTTCAACGCTGAAATCACCGTTCTTAAAGCGTCGAAACCATTCCCTACATGATTTATCAGTTGGAGCATCATCACCATAAACTTCAACAAGCATTCGATGCGCTTCAGCTGCACTTCTTTTCCAATTAAAGCAGAAAAGTAAAACTTCCCGCAATTGCTGCTTAGTTAACACAAAATTTGACATATTCAACACAGTAAAAAACAAGGTTTTTAATGGAACTCAAAGCGGTATAAACTGAATATTATTGACAGATGTCTAACCTCTCTGAAACCACTGAAATCAGCTGTCACTATGAAACATTCATAACAGCCAGAGCAATCTCTTGAAAACGGACCGAATTAATTTGTACTCCAATACATCAATACTTTGTACTAGTTCACGTTGTGAACTAGTACAAAGAAACTTTTCCTAACGTGTGAGTTTGCAGCACGAGCTGATATTGAGTAATGCAATCACACGAGATAAGAAAAACTTTTTTCGTCGGGTATTGTACGAAATTTTATTTTACAAGGTGTGGAAATGGGGTTTTGATTCACGCGAAGCTTGCGTAAAACGTCCATTATCATACTGAGTGAAATAAAATACATACGTGTACAAACTAATCTCAACAAATTTCCGCTCCAATTTTGGGAGATTGAAAATTCTTACCTCGGAGAAGCGCGTGTTAAGAGGTGCATCTTCAAATTGTCTATAGGTGCGTCATTCAATAGAGAGTCCAATATAAAATAAAGTATAATAAAATGTTATTTATTTTCCATAACGAATTGAAGATATTGAAAGAACTGGCTATCGTACGATTTCAAGTTCAGCAATTCGATTTCTAGTATGCAGTTTATAGCCGAGTATGGATTTGCTTTGCTGCAGGATGAGCAGAAGGGTAGGAAACGAGGCTAAGGTGTGAGAGTGACGAGACGAATGGACAGACAAGCCAAAAAGGGAATATACATAGTAGAGAGTCAGACGAACCAGAATGAAAGGGAAAGGGTGATGCAAAATACGAAACGGCTCAACCATGAGTCTCGAGAGCTATGGTCCTCTCTTCCCTTTATTACCCGCTCTGACCCTCCCCCCTCTCTCTCTATCCATGGGGCTTCTCATACGCAATGGAATGTTTTAAATGATTACCCGCTAGGAAAGGGTTCTTAGGAACTCTTGGAACTCAGAAACATGTTGGAACTCGGGAAATAAAAGGCAAAATCCATTTGGACTCATACGGCAAAAGTCTACTACACTGCAAATCCATGTGTGTTGTTTGTTACACGTAATATATGTAATTTTAGGAATTAACACGTGTTAATGCCATACACAACTTAAAGCAACGCACTTGTGTGGGTTATAGAGAATTCAAACGTATCCCATGTGTAGTTTCAAACACTTTCCGTGCAGAAATATTGTCATGGAGACAGTCCGATTCAGACTAGAATCCTGGTTTTTCAATCGGGATCCAGTCGGATATCGGATCAGATCCGGGAGCGAAATGCAACGCTCGCAAATCGGATTACAGCCAGGATCCTAATCCAGAACTGTTAAGGACTCTAGTCAGAATCCAAATAGAACCTTTGCATAGATCCAAGCTAGAATCCCGAACTTCTGAAATGAGATCTAGTCACATATCGAGTCGGATCCCAGGGACGAATGTAAAAATCATCAGCAGATACCGATCCCTATCAACTGGAGACGCTGGACGTTTTCTGAAATTATTTATTCAAGGATTCGAAAAAGATTATGTAAAAATTGGTGCTACAGTATAGCTGTCAAAGCTTATATCTTTTAATAACAGAATTTCCAACAAAATTATTTACATTTAATTTTTAAATTTTGAAAAAACAATATATAGACCTTGAAAGACTTATATTTCCTGGATAAAAATGATACAGTTTATTTATTCTAAGTAATTACATTTAAATTAAACGAAGATCGTTCGAACTAAGAAAATATGTGCTTAATTTCCTAAGAAAAATGGATTTAATACGTACTTAAAATTCTTGCCACCACGTCTCCGCCTTGTGCAACGTAGTGGGTGCCATCTGGATTGCGTGGTCGGGTTCTACTGCTAAAAAAGCACTGCTAAAAAAGTACTGCTAAAGGCTCTACTGCTAAAACTGTACTGCTAAAACTGTACTGCTAAAAGGCTCCACTGCTAAAAGCTGTACTGATAAATGGGCTCCACTGCTAAAACTGAACTGCTAAAACTAGCTTCTGACAGAGGGCTCATATAAGTCCTAATGATGGAGGTTATACTGTACTTTTTGCGGTTTTTTTGACGTTTTTTTTTTTTAATTTTTCTGAGAAAACTTACCTTCCTATCGGCGCCATTGTGCTGCACTCGGCGGGAGGTTATACTGTACGACTATTGTCACTAGTCGTCGCGGCCTTGTCCTTAATTTCTGCCATGATCTCCTTCCTCGCCGCTTGCGCAGGCTCAGGATCACCGCAGGTGTGCGTGTTTTTTGGAATTTTTCTGGAATTTTTCGGAGAAAACCTCATGTAATTTTCCCTTTGTTTTCAATTTTCTATTAACTTTTCAATAATTTTCAATGATTTCCAATAAAACTTTTCAAAAACATAACCGTTTGCGTTTTAGCAGTTTCAATGATTTCTAATAAAACTTTTCAAAAACATACCCTTTTGCGTTTTAGCAGTTGAGACTCTTTAGCAGTGCTGCTTTTAGCTCTAGAGTCTATTTAGCAGTCCAGTTTTAGCACTAGAGCCCATTTAGCACTAGAGCTTTTAGCAGTACAGTTTTAGCAGTAGAGCCTGTTTGACAGTAGAATTTTAGCAGTAGAATGTTTAGCAGTAGAGCAGTAGAGCCCTGGATTGCGATGAAGATACCCCTTCTAGGGAATTCGTATCATATCCCGATCGGGATCCAATCGGAGCTTAGATATACTTAAGAAATTTCTGCACGAGTTGAACAGCATTAAATTTCAACACGTTATTGCTGTCTTATAAAAAATATTCAACACGTGTAAATGCAGACATTTACACGTTCATATATCAAACGTGTCTTAAGGGAAGGTTACCGTCAAGAGGCATAAAAAATGCATGAATTTCGGGAATTGTCTTTTATATTAAATAAATACTTTTGAAAATGGATTTTGAAGTATTTTATTCTTCTATCAATGGAGAGTAAATTCCAATTGTATTTATAAAAAAACATCCAACATGGCGGTGCCAGCTCTCGTCAAATAAAGCTATGCGCGGTGTGTTTTAGTCTGCGTGGGGCGCTCCGCAGCCTTGTCAGTTAAGGCAGTAGTCTGCTTTAGGAGCCGAAAAAAAGCGTTTTTTCAACAATTTTTTTGAAAGGGAAGGAAATGATTGCGGTAAACGAAATTTTGAGACGATAGTATATTATATTCAAGCTTTAAAAAACAATTTTTATTATTACAAATTATTGAAATTTGCCAAAGTTGTAACGATTTTTCTGGGGCGCCTGGAGTGTGCACTCGTAAATCGGTGCCGGTGATGGAGATCGTGCGATGCATCTGAAACAGTGGAACCAAATTTTTTTTTAGTTTTTATAAGTTCCTTTTCTATATGAACTAAAAAAATACCGAAGAAATGACGAAATTCCAAATTTTTTCGAAGTTTGAAAAAAAAATTCACTTTTTTGAAGAAAAAAAATTCACTTTAAGTTGCAAAACAAGTAATTTAAATAGTACTTTTGTCCAACTTTTTTAGTTCAAATAGAAGATAATTCAATACTGAAGCTAGATCACTTTGGTTTTTTTCGATCGGACATATATTGTTTTTACTATCGCCGGCACCGTTTTCCAAAACTTGTGAAAATGAAAACTCGAGAAAACGGGCTGTAAAGTTCTGCCCGAGCATTCGCACCTGCTCGACGCTCGGCCACTAAAACTGATCTAGCTTCGAAAATATGTCGAATTGGCCTCTAAAATTTTGAACACATATTCTTGGATAGTTTTGGAATAGATTTAAGACAAAAACGAAAAATCGATTTTTTGAAGCCTGTAAAGCAGACTACTGCCTTAATCTTAAACAAAAACAGGTTAAACATGATTAAACTAGACTAAATTTGGAGCGTCCTTATCGTTTTTTGTTTTCGGAAAAACCACTGGATATTAAAATTGCAGCCGTTTAAAAAACAAACCCAATTTTTTCTCGGATTTTTTTGGCTTTAGCAGACGAAATAAATATTGCTAAATCATTTTTTTTACAAAAATCGCTTCCTGATGGCCCCGCAAATTAAATTTCCTTTCAATTACGCAGAGATTCACGTGCACTGCGAGAAAAGTGTATAGTATTTACAAAAAACGCGCCTGGTAAAAGAGAGTATAGTCGAATTCCCTATAGTTTATTGTCACCGCAATCATGATATGGTTAACACAACTATAAGCGAAAAGTATACGTAAACATGCGACTTTGGTGGCATGTTTGACTATCCAGTATCTCCGAAATTACTATACACTATTGTAAAAGGCTTTACAATATCGATATGGTTAATTCAGCTATATCACAAAATCGGCGCACAAATACTAATGCTGCACTGAGAGCAAAGTACATGATATTTATGAAAGACGCCCACAGCAAAAGAGGGGATAGTAAAATCCCATATAGTTTATTGCCACCGTAATCATAATTTGGTTGACACAACTATAAGCGAAAAGTATATCTAAACAAGCAAATTTGGTGGCGTGCTCGACTATCTATTATCTTCGAAATAACTACTAACTATTGTAAGAATATTAACTGAATTAACTATATCGATATTGTAAAGCCTTTCACAGTAGTTAATAGTTATTTCGGGGATACTAGATAATCAGACACACTACCAAAACGGCATGATTAGATAGACGCTTATAGTTGTGTTAACCATATTATGATTGCGGTGTCAATAAACTATAGGGAATTTAACTATGCCCACTTTTACCATGGTCGTTTTTTTTATAAATACTATGGACATTTTTCTCAGTGCAAGTTTGTACTATTTATATGGTTAACATTAACACTTGTTGTGTATAAATTGTTATAAGATCTTACGAAAAGTGCCTATACGAACAAAATTATGGTAATCTTATAGTGAAGACGTAAATCATTTGTGGAACGTGTCAATAAAGTAGAAACAGCGGTAGCACGCTATGATTGATATAAATATATTAGCGCATTAATTTATCAGTTTTTTTTAATTCGATATTTCGAAAACTATTGCGTTGCGCCAAAAATCCATTTAAGCAGTGACATATATTATGAAAAAGACGATCTGTGCAAAATTCCACCTATATCGGAGGCAACAGCTATTCGGAATTGCAGCTGGAATTACTTTTATCTGTTATGCCAAATCTACGATCAAAGTAATATAAGTACCCGGTAGCATAGTGGCGGCGTGCGTGGTATAGATAGTTAGGTCCTAGATTCGAATCCATGTTCAGGCGAAATATTTTCTTCGATAGGAATCATTTCAGGAGGTCAGGGAATGACAAATTATGATAAACAATCATACAGGTAGTACTCTCAATTGAGAATTTTTGAATTTATGAAATATTACATATATTTAGTAGACATACCATTCACTATGGTAAAAATCACTATTTTTTGGTAGTGTAAGGTAATATCCATTTTATGAAAACCTACTATATTATATAGCATTGAACAATCAACGTATGCTTGTAAGATTGCTGGTTGCGGTTAACATATGAGCATAGTTAACACAACTGCTAAAATATCATAAGCAGTACTATATTTTAGGCAGTAACCATGACTATAAACTATTGTTGTCCCCTCAAGGTAATATAAAATATGCTTAAAATATGGTTGAAGTTACCGTACATTTCTCTCAGTGTATGTTTCAACATGCCAAGTTTTTTTTCTCGTGACTTTTCACATATTTTCGATTCGAACGTGGCAAGAATTCTCAAAGGGCGTTAATCGAGGAACAGTGTAGAATCAAATTGGATGCCAATGAGGATTCCCTATGCGCGTCGTTCCTAACAAATCCCTATAGAGTTGTAGGCGCATTTTGGATCTCCCCAACAAATTTGTCAACGGGATCACGAAACGATTGAGAATTTCAAATAAAAACTCTCAAACGACATCAATCGAGAGATAACCATGGCATCCACGTGGATTCCAATGTGGACTTCCTACGTGGGACGTCCCTATCAAATCCCTATAGGAATGTGATAGGATCTAGGGACTCCCCAACAAATTTCTGCACGGGCTTGGATTTACAGTGTATAGCAAATGATGAAAAATAATTTGATTTCACGTAAGAAGCCCTGTACACATATTTCCTTAATTCTCCATGCCTCTCATCCGTGACGATGAGCACACGAAACACGGAGTATCGGAGAATCCGCACCACAGCGTAACCGGGAAGTTGCCTAGCCACCGGTGTTAATTGCTGATCAAAGAATCCTTCTATACCTCTCCATCTCAGTTTCTCCCGAGTATCCACATCCTGCCCCGAAGCGTTCAGGAAAGCAGCTTCGCTCCCTTTCCCGCGTTCCAGTACTCTCCGGACCTTCACACATGTTGGAGAAACACATCCATAGCATATGGATGTACACCAAGAGCGATCGAACTCCACAATATTTCGCCTATGCTTATCAGATTCACGATGAGAGCGCGCAAAGCCCACCCGTCAAGATAGTCAAACAATTTTCCGACCGTACAGACATCGTACGTGTAAGCTCGCATTCCGGGATGTTAGATCTGGTCATGGTGTATGATTCGAATCAGAATCCTTTGAGCCGTGGTGGCGAAACCCTCGATAGGGTCCCCTTGGACGAAGGAAACGAGCCAAGCGTGTTCGTGTACCTTCTCTCGAGCGAGTAATTATCGGTGGCGCATCTATATACGTATAAAGCAATTACGTGACTGACTGACTGACTGATTGACTGACTGAGTGACTCACTGACTCACTGACTCACCCATATAAAACGCACAGCCTCAACCGCTGAAGATAGAAACAGAAATTTGAAAGACATGTTCCTTAGGGTACGTCTACTAAGGTACCAGTCACGCCAAGGCGTTTTTCTATAGATTTTTTTTTATTTTGAGGACTCATTCAGGCCACTATTAAATGATTATCTGCAAAATTTCAAAAGCATTCAACGTTCCGTTTTCGAGATATTGGCAATCAAAGATTTCATGGTTTTACACGTGTTCTTACGGAGAGCAGTGGAAAATTTCACATTTCACGCAATAATTTCGAAACTTTTCTACAGATAAAAAAAAATCTCAATTACAGAGGAACATATGACGAAGTCGGTAAAAAAAAATCATGAATTTTGACCGTCTACTTTGAGAGATATTGCGATTTAAATTAAGCAATGTCTAGCGACGCTAGCGCCACGAAGAGACTGGAGTAGACTGGAACTAGATTACAGTAGTGTATGCATATCCGTATACGTAGAGTATCTACGGATTAGTAGCCGGAATGGATAGTCTGATACAAAAGTGAGGGTTAGGTAAACATTATATTAGATGAAGTAAAAAGTTCTGAGCGTTTTTTCGCTTTATTTCGACGATGAAATTAACATAGTTAGGATTATCCGATTTAGATCAAATATGGGCCGTCTTGTTCGATAACTTTTGTCCATTTTGAAGGCAATTTCATAATTCCGCGATTGAAGAAGTCCTCGTCCGTATTGGTAAAAAACTTGACCAGCTCATTTTCGCAAGCCGCTCTTGAGGCCAGTTTTGTACCATCAAGAAAAATTTGCAAATGCTTGAAAAGGTGATAATCGCTCGGTGACAGGTCTGGACTATACGGCGGGTGCGATAGAACCTCCCATCCAAGCTCTTGGAGCTTCTGGCGCGTCGTTAAAGATGTGTGCGGCCTGGCGTTGTCTTGATGGAACACAACACCCTTCCTATTGGCCAATTCTGACCGCTTCTGGTCGATCGCCTGCTTCAATCTGGTCAGTTGTTGACAGTAGAGGTCCGAATTGAGTGTTTGGTACGATGGGAGGAGCTCATAGTGGATGATTCCCTTCCGAACCCACCAAACACACAGCAAAACCTTCTTGGCCGTTAATCCGGGCTTGGCGATCGTTTGGGCCGGCTCACCGCGATTGGACCACGATCTTTTTCGGCTGCTGTTCTCTTATGTGACCCATTTTTCATCGCCAGTCAATAATCGCAGACATCAATTCGGTCCAAAAGGTTCTTTTGCGTCAATTCGTGTGGCACCCATCGAGCTTCTTCTTGAGACCAGCCTTATGCAAATGGTTCCAAACGGTTGTCTGGCTAATCTTCAGTTCCTGGGCAATGGAACAAGTGCTCACATGCTGGTCCGACTCGACGATTTCCATGATTTTATCGACATTTTCGACGATTGGCCTACCAGAGCGTGTCTCATCTTCGACGTCCATATTACCAGAACGGAATCGTTGGAACCACCGCTTTGCTGTTGTATTCGATACTGAATTAGGTCCATAAACAGCACAAATTTTTTTGGCCGCCTGCTCCGCCTTTTCACCTTGGTCGTAGTGGTACTGAAGAATATATCGAATTTTCCCTTTTTTTTACCTCCATTTTGGAACGCTGTAACACACAACTGGCTTCACCAAATACAAAACTGTCAAAGAACTTTTTTTGGAGCGTAATGTCACCTTTAGATCGCCGTATAGTATGACCCGATGCGATGTATACATCGTGAGATATGGCTCACTAAAGATATCTAGCGGAAAATGCTCAGAACTTTTTACTTCACGCAATATTAGGCGTTTTCATCATCACTTTATGTTTTTACATCTCGATAAGATGTACAACCTACTCTATAAGGGCATTTCGCAATATTTCTAAACATTCATCGATTGAGTGAAAAATAAACTTTTTAACGTGACTGTGGCGACTACTACCTTAATTACGTGAGTTCCAAATGGGGGGGGGGTGGCAAGATCTCTCCAAATCTCGCTTAGGGGCAGAGGGGGGGGGGGGGGGTCAATGAAAATCTCACGTCAACTTTGTAATTCAGAAAATATCGTATTATAACATTTTGTAAGGTACAGGGTGTAAATATGGACACCTTAAGGCTTAAATCATTCTAGAAGGAAAAATATTTTAAGAAAACAAGAATAATAACATCATTGTAATTGCGTTATTATATTTGGTAACAATCAGACTTATTAAGTACATATATCCTTGATAATAATTTTTTTTATGTCCTGAAATGTCGATATTTCCAAACTGGTCTGAAAATATTGACAGACACGTGTCCATATTAACGGTATGAAATAAAAATAATCATATGTTCTTATTAATCTTCTTATTCTATTCTTAGAATTGAATTAAGTTATTGCTTCATTATCTTCGTCATTAATTTTAATCAAATATTTTTTTGTTCGACTTAATATTCTTTGGAGTCAAGTTGCCCATGGATCGAGTAGGTAATGTCGGACCACTACCCTACCCTACCCTATTTTTCTAAAACTAAATAACACTAAATTAAAGCCGTTATAGTGCACCTTAAACGTAGTATCATTTTTCTCCTCTTTTACGGAAAGAATGTATTTGACAGAACACTCTATCAGTAAGTCTTCATTAGTGGTATAAAGCAAAATACATGAACATATCGAACAAATGCAAATCATTTAAAAATTATGGGGAAAATCTTGCGTGCGGGGGAGGGGGGTACCTCCACATCTCACCAAATCTCACCAGAGGGGAGGGGGAGGGTCTAAATTAAAGAAAAAAACACTTCACGTAATTAATGGACGTCCCCTTAGATGGTATAGAGGTCGAATGAGAAAGGATTCTTCGAAAATCAACTCTCAAGCGGGTAAAATGGGGTGTAAAAGTTTGGAAAATTGTATTTCTTGCGTGTATCAACTTGAAACTTGGTATAAATATTCTTCAAAACAAATGATAAAAAAACGCATATTTAAGGATTTTTCAAAACAACCTCTAATAAGAGGTGCAACTGGTAATGAAGTTTCTCGAAGCTAGTCGAAGGATAAAACGAAGCCTCGAGAAAAACGAATTTCCATAGCTAATGTAATGAAGATCCATTTGATTCAAGCAATACCTATTTGGTTCATCATCCACTTAGCTGGACGACAGGGCTGCCCAATTGCATCATACCCTGGCTCGATTTTTCTCATATTCAACAATGTGTCGGATGTGTAGGGCTTCATTTTCTTGGGACTTTAGGCTGCAAATAAATGGTGATCTATAGAATGGATTAGAGGCCCTCGAAGCGTGACGTATGGGGTAAACAACACGCGCCGAGACGTCGGGTACAATAAACCAGTCGAGAAGCAAAACGTGCCTTCTTCCTAGTTCCCCGAAAGGATAACGGAAGTCCCGGGGCTCCCTCGGGTATGGCGGACGTGACGTTGTCGCTTTTGCAGAAGCTTTTCCATTTCTTGGCTATCCCCAGCGCTCTTCTGCAGTGAGAAGGGATTGTCTCTCCGTCGTATACCGTCGTATAGATTTAATGTCGAGAATGAAGTCCTCGTGGGAGTGGAGGGACTAGACCTAATTGGAAAAGGGATAAAAAAAAGGAAGCCCAGATACCCTTCGTCTGTTCCTTTCCCGATGAGAAGCGTACCAGGAAAACGGAGGCGCCGATACTGCCATTTCGATTTTTATTATCTGCTGTCCCATTACTCAATGCCTTATACATATTACAACCCCAACGAATCAACTTTCGTTGATTCGGCTCTCGCGAATGTTCAGATCAATTGATACTCAATACGTGACCAGAATTTCCATACAAAACAGGTCATATTGGGTAACTGGTCCGGTGAATGGACGAATAACGACACTGTAGGATTCAGATGGACTGTAAAATGAAAATATTATGAAACACACATTTTTTAATTACTATAGCTAATAAATGATATTATTCTCATAGTAGAAAAAAATACTCGAAGTAATTGCAACAAATTTTGGAGGCTTTAATAGATAAGTAGCGAAATGTCTGAATGGACGAAAATACCAGTAAATGAACACTTCATGATCAGTAAATGGACGTGTATTGTCGATCAACGCTGTAAAGGATAGCGATTTATTATTCATTTTTATTAAATACTAAATTTGGAGATCACTGTGATGCACAAAACTGATAATATTCGAGCTGAAGGACTACGGTAGATGGCTCATTTGCAGTGTCGTACTATGAAAAATAAAAAAAATAAACACTATAAATATGTAAACCTTATCCCTCATATGTATACCAGACACTGTCAATAAACACGTTTACTACTACTACTACTGATAATATTCTTATACATATGAGTATTATATCTGTTATTACGATTTCGTAGAAAATACAGAAAACTCTTTCTGCATATTCACGTGACATTCTCAAAAAACTATTGGGAGTACAAATTAATTCGGTCCGTTTTTTTGTGGTAAAAAAGTCCATTTATTTCAAAATAAAAGGTATGAATAGATTAATCAAAGTATTGCCCATCGCTGGCTACTACTTTTTCCCACCTCTCAGGTAATTTTCGAATTCCATCTCGAAAAAAAGTCTCGTCTTTTGAGGCGATCCAAGTTTTGAGCCAATTTTCGATTTCTGCGAAAGAAGTGAACCGGTGACCTGCTAAATCCTGCTGCATCCGTCGGAACAACCAGTAATCAGAAGGAGCAATGTCCGGAGAATACGGCGGGTGCGGTAAAATATCCCATTTGAGCATTTCCAAATATTTTTTTACGACTTTTGCGACAGGAGGCTGAGCGTTGTCATGCAGAAGAATAATTTTGTCATGTCTTTGCTCGTATTCCGGCCGTTTTTCTCGTAATGCACGGCTCAAACGAATCAATTGTAGTCTATACCGATCGCCCGTAATGGAATCGCCAGGTTGTAGCAGCTCATTGGCTCATTTGGCTGTCCAGGGCGAGGCTTGTCTTCAACGCTGAAATCACCGTTCTTAAAGCGTCGAAACCATCCCCTACATGATTGATTAGTTGGAGCATCATCACCATAAACTTCAACAAGCGTTCGATGCGCTTCAGCTGCACTTTTCTTTCAATTAAAGCAGAAAAGTAAAACTTCCCGCAAATGCTGCTTAGTCAATACAAAATTTGACATATTCAACACAGTAAAAAACAAGGTTTTCAATGGAACTCAAAGCGATATAAACTGAATGTTATTGACAGATGTCTAACCTCTCTGAAACCACCGAAATCAGCTGTCACTATGAAACATTCATAACAGCCAGAGCCATCTCTTGAAAGCGGACCGAATTAATTTGTTCCCCAAATACCAAAATTCGTTTCGACAGAGAAACAGAAAATTAAATTTCGTGAAAATAAACAAAAACGAATGAAATGATTTTATGACAACATTTCATAAAATGTACGTTGTCAATTCTTAACAGTAATTAATTTTGAAATTTTTAGTAGATGATCTAAATTTTATACACTGCTTTAAGAATTATCAGAAGAGAGCCTAGATGTCCATTCACTATAAAGAGGTTAGAATACAACATCAGTGAATAAACACGTCTCATCCCAACCTATTATTATGAATTTATTCCATTTTTTTTGCGAAAAATCAAAGATTGATTCTATCTTAAATAATAAAAGTAATACCTACCCTCAAAACTTATAAAAACTTTTTTTCACAGCTCGATAAAATTTCTCAAAATTCGATATTAAACTAAGAAATTGATTTTAACGAAGCCTGTGTATTTTTTTTCTATAAATTATGGCGATTCGAGTCTTCATTGACAATTCATATTATTCACTTATTTCCAATATGGATTAGCTTTCGTCCATATACTGGTTCCCGTCCACTGACTGGTCGGTGTACCTTACCAACCGGTATGGTCAAACGTTGAGTATGTCAAACGTTATTCATACGGATCAGCCACATTTGGATCACGATCATATGGAAAAGGTCCGAAGGATTTGAATGTTTCACACTCCTTATGAAGGTTACTTTCGGGGCCTAAATTGCTGAAAAAGAAAACGGTAGTGTACGGAGGACGAAGAAACGTATGATGAAGAAGAAGAAACTGGGCAACGACTTTGACCGAAGAAGAGTGGAGGCTTGAGATAAAATAACCCTGGAGCGGAGAGGCGAATTCTTTACGGACGAAAAAGACGATGAGGAGGAGGGAATATTTAGAGGAATGAGAGATATGGCCATGACCGCGTGGTATGCCCGGAATGTGGCTCGTCACGGACCTTGCGAGTGAGGTGAAAGCTTATACAGTCAGTGGGTTCATATATTTATTTATTTATTTATTTATTTATTTATTTATTTATTTATTTATTTATTTATTTATTTAGTTATTTATTTATTTATTTATTTATTTATTTATTTATTTATTTATTTATTTATTTATTAAACAGTGAACTGAATTGCACTCTTTTGCTCTTTGACTCGTCCCCATACATCGGACCCAAACGGTCCCAACCCTTTGGCGCAAGTCGAACCCCAGCTTAGGGGAGACTGGGGTTGATTTGGACACTTATCCAATTTACCTACGATATATCGTCTATGGAATAATCAGATATTTTAATCCTTCGTGGTCACATTTCCAAATTCAATTGCGGTGGTCACACTTGGGTCGATTCTACTCAGTCAGTTTTCAAAAGAGTATTGTGACCAAACTATCCGTCCGAAGTGGTTCAAAAAATTACGGAACATACTTTGAACTTTCTATATGATCTACGAAAAATTTATGCGACATGTTAAAAAAAATTTGTAAAAAGGTGAAAACGCAAAAAAGACACTTTTTCGCTCAAAAAATCATAGTTCCGTGAATTTTCAACATTTTTACCTAAAATTTGGACGTGATACTCCTTAGATATGCTACTTTTGGAAAAAATTAGTAGCATAGTGCGCGTTCCAAATAAGATATTTATTCTGATATGTGAAGAGGGTAAATTTCATGGTATGAGGTTACATCAAGCTCCAGGTAAGATGGTGAATACAGTCCCATACGAAGCCGGGAAATATGATATATTTGTGCCAAAAATTGATCGACGGGTCGATTCTACCCAGGGTGGCCACGCAGACTTAATATCCCGACAAGAAATTTAGCTACGGGTTAGACTAGGGCCGGATCCGGCATGCCGGATCCCGCACTACGGCACTTTACAGGCTGCCTAATCAGAGCCTTACTAGGCGTGAAACGCTTTTTGGCAACCGGCCTTGAAGCGGATGCCGGTTACGGACTTGATCAGTGCACTCTTTCAGGCCCTGATCCGGCTGCTCTATCTATGTCTCAAAAGAAAAATTAAATCATCAACAAACTATGAATAAAAAAAAATTATCGTAGTATTTTTTGTTCCCATATGCTTTATTTGTGTTCCTGCATATATGAGAATTGGTGTAAATCGTGTCCTGCCTCGTTAAAGCTTTTGTCTAGCCGCGCTATCTACTTAGTTATCCCCGTGCAGAAATAATGTCATGGATACAGTCCGATTCGGACTAGGATCCTGGTTTTTCAATCGGGATCCAGTCGGACATCGGAGCAGATCCGGGAGCGAAATGTAACGCTCGCAAATCGGATTCCAGGCAGGATCCTAATCTGGAACTATCAAGGACTCCTAGTCAGAATCAAAATAGAAACTTTTCATAGGAAAGTTTCCAGGCTAGAATCCCGAACTTTTCGAACATGATCAAGTTCGATATCGAATCCGATCCCAGGGATCCGATTCGATATCGAAGACCTCTACGAAAAGTCGCACATCCCTGAAGACTAATTGCGCACTTGCCGGCAGATATAAAAATAGTCAGCGTTCATCCAAGGATCTGTTCCACTTATCCAATGATGCTTCACACTTCGCTGCGTGTAGATGTGAAAGAAGAAGACTCGAAGATGAGCCAAGAGCCGAAAGATCGATAAAAAATTGCGGGCGCGTGAAGGGCGGCGATTTAAGTAAAAACAAAAAAAGTAAAGGGAATGTTTCGAATATGAGGTTCGGAGAGTACAAGGGTGTGATTAGACAGGTGCAATTTTAGGCGGCTTCGGGGAGACTGAAAACACTCACGAGGCTCTCCTGCAGTCACACCTGCCCCACTGGAACTAACAATCCCGACATAAGAGCGGTTGAGTACTCTAGAATCACAGCGCTCTCTCTCTCTCTCTCTCTCTCTCTCTCTTTGCTTCATCCCAACGGCACTGAAGCGCCGCAACGGGAGGAGAAACCAAGCCCAGCTGCTACCTACAAATCCGGCAACGATGAATCCAAAAGAAACAAATAATAGAAATGGAATGAGACAGAAACGTGTTACACGTGTGAGACGGAATATACACTATTGTATATTTCTTTTTGCGGTTACTTGCCAAAAAGTCTGCGTAAGCCCGGCGACCAAAGAAACAGGTCGGTTTTCGATATTTTTTTCTGATGAGCGTTCCGAGATGACGAAGTCAGGATTTAACACACGAATGATACATGGTCTTGCCAAGTTTAAATATTTTTTTTATTGAAACATATTTTTTTTAACGACGTTATTGTTATTTGAACAAAGTGCCGCTGTTGCTGCTGCATGGCCTGTGGATACAAGTCGTTCTGGCAACTTTTTTTTGCATATAATGTAAATGGCAAAGTAGAGATCATAAAAGTTCGATTCGATTACCAAAAAAAAAACAGCTTGGATCATTTGTTATTACCAAATGGATCGACTTATCAAAAAATCATCCGGTTAGCCATATGGCCAACGATTGTGAAAATTCGTAGCTTTTTTGCTGAAGTAAGTGAAAAATATAAAAATTATAAAATATAAAATATAATATAATTATAAAATTATAAAATTGTAAAATTATAAAATTATAACGTTATGAAATTATAGAGTTATAAAATAATAAAATTATAGAATTATAAAATAATAAAATTATAAAACTACAAAATCATAAAATTATAAAATTATAAAATCATAAAATCATAAAATCATAAAATTATAAAATTATAAAATTATACAATTTTAAAATTATAATATTATAAAATTGTAACATTATAATATTATAAAACATTCAAAATGATTTTTTAACCCTTTTTTAATAGAAACCTCCCATTCAGGGTTTCGTATAGGAACTGAATGGACATTAATGACTAGATATTTGATATTCGAATGTCGTTCAGCATCTTTGTCGTTCCAGCCCGTATCGAGAAGAAGAAAGGTTCTTCCCTAATGGAAGAGGAACTATTCGGTCCATGCAGGTGTATCCTGTCATCTCACGAACTTTTTCGGATACTTGTTCGTCTCTTGACTACGGCATGGCCTTTAATTTCATCTTCTTCTCACTCTGGATAGAATGACGACTGAAGGTTCATCGTTCATGGATTCAACTGCTTTTGTCTGATGCAAGGGGACAATCGACTATTCGTCGATTAAATTGACAACACCTGCCGCTATATCTGGTTGCATATGTCAACACAATAACGTCAATCAAGAAACCTAGAAAGCCCTTCGAACTTCCAAAGCTCTCATTACCTTGTAATTTCCCTTTTAATTTACCAAAGCCTGTATTTTTTATATTTCATTCAAGCATCACGAAAAATACAGGAATATAACTTTTTTTTTTTGAGAAATAACAATAATCATATTTTGAAGAACATGGTGTCCGGCCATTATAATAATTTTCTCAGTCCTTACTCGAAAAAAAACTATAATTAATAGTTTGACCCTGTCGATTATGAAGTCATTACACCTGCTCTATACCTGAGTTTCTGCGATGTTGGCACGATTACATCCCTGTTTTTGAGGCCGACGAGAACTGGGTCAGGTTTTTGGATGCCATCCATTTTATGAACAGCAATATCCAAGGTATAATTTTAAGGCATGAGAAACCTTGAATTTCGTTTTCAGGATGCCCCTATTTTTTTTTTGTTGTTGAGATACCCTCCAATATTTTCTCCAATAAAAATCATTTAATTTCAAACGAAAGATCCCGTGAAGAAATATATGCGAGGAAGTCCCTCCATTCTCAATGATAAATGACCTCGTTGACGTTGAACCTCGCCTACTTTTACTTATCCTCTCGAATATTCTCCGACCCAGTAGCCAAACCGACAATGGGTATACATATGAGACCGTGAAAAATGAATCCCTCATGAAGTGTTCTGTACAAGTATGTGACGCCACATGTACGGGTTTTTCCCTTCGTCTTTCTCTCGATTTCGACTGTGACGATTCTACCTCTCTTTTGCCCCGCTTCATTCGGCCCACAAGAGGGTGGACCAAACATACCAAGGAAAAACCGACTGGGATTCTCAGCTCCTCCTCCTCTTTCTTCGTTTCTCTTCAATCCAAGAAACGCTATATATCCTTCTTCCCTACGACAATAGGCATCGGCTCGTTGGATTACTTCCAAGTCGACGAAGAAATCCAACGAGAATCGACCGCAATGAGAGTCAGAAGATTAAAAAAATGCCCTCGTCATACATTCCCACGTTCACAATTTTTTTTCTGCCATTTGATTCCTTCCTACCACTTCGTCGTTAACTTTTTAGCATTGAAAATGCTTTTAAAGATGTATATAGGGGGTTTGATTTATAGAGATGTCACACGAAACTAACGCTATCCTCACTCCACTGCCACTGTGTTGTAGCAGGGTGGGGGGGAGCTGCGACATGCTAAATGCCTGTGATTTGTTGAAAAATGCTGCATTACATGCAGGGTCATTTGTGGTTACAAGTTGTAAGTTTCAATTCTGGTGTGTACATTACAATGTTGGTGGGTTTTGGTTTGTTTGCTGGGTTTAAGTTTGGGTTTGTTTGGGTTTAAGTTTGTTTGTTTGTTTGGGTTTAAGTTTGTTTGTTTATTTGGGTTTAAGTTTGTTTGTTTGTTTGGGTTTAAGTTTGTTTGTTTATTTGGGTTTAAGTTTGTTTGTTTGTTTGGGTTTAAGTTTGTTTGTTTATTTGGGTTTCAGTTTGTTTGCTTGTTTAGGTTTAAGTTTGTTTATTTGTTTGGGATTAAGTTTGTTTGTTTGTTTGGGTTTACGTTTGTTTGTTTGTTCGTTTGGGTTTAAGTTTGTTTGTTTGTTTGGGTTTGAGTTTGTTTGTTTGTTTGGGCTTAAGTTTTTTTGTTTGGGTTTAAGTTTGTTTGTTTAAGTTTAAGTTTGTTTGTTTGGGTTTGTTTAGATTTGTTTGGGTTTATGTTTGTTTGTTTGGCTTTGGGTTGGTTCGAATTTGTTTGAATTCTTTGGGTTTAAGTTTGTTTGGGTTTCTTTAGGCTTGTTTGGATTTATATTTCTTCGTTTGTTCGTTTATTCGTTTGGGTTTGATGGATGGATAGTGACAGAGTGAAAATGTGAGAACGTGTGTGAGAGACCGCGAGAATAAGAATGTGAGAAGAGAGAGAGAGTGAGAGAGTTTGTTTGGGTTTAAGTTTGGGTTTGTTTGGATTTATGTTTGTTCGTTTGTTTGTTTGGGTTTGATGGATGGATGGATGGATGGATAGTGAGAGGGTGAGAATGTGAGAATGTGCGAATGTGTGTGAGAGACCGCGAAAGTGTGAATGTGAGAAGAGAATGAGAGATTGAGAGAGTTGGAGACAGAGAGCAACTCGTAGTATTTGCATGTACCTTTTTTTATCACTCGCAAAGTCTGATTGCATATACACTGCCATGAAATAGTTGCACTTTGTGTAATATCTGTAGATTTTTTGAATCTCTTTTCGAAAAACAAAAATGTCTAAAATAAATCACTCGTAGCCATTGATGAACAAGAGGAATTTTCAAATTGGAATACTAAAACCCTTTTCATTATTTGCAGAAAGTTGGATCTCCTTTTTTTCATTAGCAATCGTTTTCTCGTAAATCCAATGTTCATAATTATCTTTTTCTATGATAACGACGGTCGTACAAAGTAAATAAGACTGTTAAAAGAGTTGAAGTGAAGAAGGAGGCCGCGAGTCATCAATACTGTGGGTCATGATCCAACATCACTGAAGAGACAGCCGAGAGAAGCTAAGTGCTCCTGGTTGATACACTCCGGTTGTCTCGAAGGAAACGATACAGGAATACAGTGCGGCACAGAAAGGATGAAACGTAATGCGTCCGACGATAAGCACGTCGCATGGGACAAGTGGACCGGCGTGTTCCTGAACTGCACATAACTATAATATAGTTTACTCAGGACACTCTCGATTTTCGTAGACCAGCGTTGTCTGTAATGTGTACTATCATGCGCAAATAACATAAATTTGAAATCTCGCATGCTTGCACCTCCGTGCAAGTAATCCTCGGAAAATAACGGTGGCGTGTATGGTAATTTGAAGGTTCGCCGAATCTTATAGAATTTTTTAACAAAATTATATAATAATTTTTATATTATAATATTATAAAACCCGTGCAGAAATTTGTTGGGGAGTCCCCAAATCCTACCACATCCCTATAGGGATTTTATAGGGACGCCGCACGTAGCGAGTCCACATTGGAATCCAAGTGGATTCCGTGGATATTTCCCGACTGAAGTTGTTTAAGAGTTTTTTTCTGAAATTCTCAAACATAATTTGTTGGCTCTTCTCATAACAAAATATCCTTCGTGATCCCGTTCACAAATTCGTTGGGGAGTCCCAAGATGCACCTACATCTCTGTATAGATTTGTTTGGGACATCGCGCATAGGGAGTCCTCATTGGAATCCAATTTGATTCTACACTGTTCCCCGATTAACGCCGTTTGAGAGTTCCTACCATGTTCGAATCGAAAATATGTGAAAAGTCACGAGAAAATACTTGGCGTGCTGAAACATAACCTGCACGCTTCGATATACTTTTTTTTTACGATTTATACATTTTTAACATAAGTTTTATACTTTCTCAAGATCCACGCATTTTGTGTACCTATATATAAGGTGTAGTAAAAAGAAATCCATTATTTTTGCATGCAATTGAAGGCTTTATTTAGCATAGCTAGAATGATCCGATTTAGGTCTAATATGCACCGTTTTGATCGATAACTTGTTGCCACTTTGAAGGTTATTTCATTATGCCTTCCTCAGAGAAACCCTCGTCCCTATTGGCAAAAAACTGGGACAGTCGATTTTCACAAGCTTCTCTTGAGGCGAATTTTTCACCAGCAAAATCTTTCGCTATAGACATGAACAGGTGGTAATCACTTGGTGCCAGATCCGGACTATAAGGGGGATGCATAAGAACCTCCCAACCAAGCTCCCGGAGCTTCTGGCGAGTCACTATCGATGTGTGTGGCCTGGCGTTGTCCTGATGGAACACAATTCCTCTCCTATTGGCCAAAGCTGGCCGCTTCTGGGCGATTGCTTCCTTCAGACGGTCCAATTGTTGACAGTACAGATCTGAATGAAGAGTTTGGCCGCAGGGGAGCAGCTCATAGTAGATGATTCCCTGCCAATCCCACCAAACACACAGTAAAATCTTCCTGACCGTCAATCCTGACTTGGCCATCGTTTGCGCCGGCTCACCGCGATTCGACCACGATCGTTTTCGCTTGACGTTGTCGTAAGTGACCCACTTTTCATCACCGGTCACCATCCGCTTCATAAATGGGTCTATTTTGTTGCGATTCAGCAGCGATTCGCAGATGGAAATTCGGTCTATGAGGTTTTTTTGCGTTAACTCGTGTGGCACCCATACATCGAGCTGCTTTTTGTATCCAGCCTTATTCAAGTGGTTCCAAACGGTTTTTTGTGCAATGTTTAGCTCCTGGGTAATCGAAACAGTGCTAACATGACGGTCGGACTCGACGATTTCCATTATTTTATCGACATTTTCGACAATTGCCCTTCCAGAGCGTGGTGCATCTTTGACATCAACATTACCGGAACGGAATCGACGAAACCAAAATTGCGCGTGATTGGCTGTTACAGTATCAGGACCATAAACACTATTCACATTTTCAGCCGCCTGGCCTACATTTTCGCCTTTATCGAAGAAAAAATGTAAAATATGGCGTATTTTCACTTTGCTTGTGGCCATCATTGACGCGCGCTCAAAAAATATTGAGTCAAGCATTCACAAAATGGGTTGTACGTCTCTAAGGAAAATCTTTTAAAAAGTTTACCGTAGATTTGAACTGTTCAAAAAATAGACATTATTTTCGTTGCGTTCCAACGATGTAAACTTCAATATCATGAATCGTATGGGTTTCTGTTCGATAATGCGGCGAACGTCTAGAATTTAAATTAAATTCGTACATTGGATTCCTATGGGGAATCCCGATTAGAATCCAATGTACGAGCGTGACGTTTTAGTATAGAAATCCAATGCGATGACCCATCGGATCCCTATCAGGAAGTAGGGACAAGTATGGGAATCCAATTGGATCACTACGACAATTTCTGCATGGGTATATTGAAATGATAAAATTATGAAATATTACCGCGTCAATCAAAAGTGGGTGGACTCACTTCAGGTCTGGGTTGAGACTACCGAAAAAATATTGAAATTATAAAATCATATGAGTGGATGGTGGATGGGCGGTCGGGGTTCAACTTTGGCGGTACTTCAAGTTACGCAGCATTCTGCGTGGCTAATACTTGGAGCGGTGATCGGTTGCCGTGCAGCGGTTGGCGCATCAACCAGTGAGCGGAAGGCCAATACTTATGATACATTGGTATAGATACTTGAGTAAAAGTATGTGCACCAGAGAATGAGAAGGATATGCGGCCGTCTATATCGGTACAGGTTTTCCATGATTTCCTCGTACTCTCGGGCAAATGCGCTATAGCGTAGCTTAAGACGGCTATAGACGCAACGAAAGTTAGGTTAGATTGGCAAAGTGCAATTGGGAAGGGTTATACGTAGAAACCCGCAAGGACATACGCTCAGAACTTATAAAATAATTGAGACCTCAATAATATTGGGAATACAAATTAATTCGGTCTGTTTTTTTGTGGTAAAAAATCCATTTATTTCAAAATAAAAGGTATGAATAGATTAATCAAAGTATTGTCCATCGCTGGCTACTACTTTTTCCCACCTCTCAGGCAATTTTCGAATTCCATCTCGAAAAAAAGTCTCGTCTTTTGAGGCGATCCAAGTTTTGAGGCAATTTTCGATTTCCGCGAAAGAAGTGAACCGTTGACCTGATAAATCCTGCTGCATCCGTCGGAGCAACCAGTAATCACAAAGAGCAATGTCCGGAGAATAGGGCGAGTGTGGTAAAATATCCCATTTGAGCGTTTCCAAATATTTTTTTACGACTTTTGCGACATGAGGCCGAGCGTTGTCATGCAGAAGAATAACTTTGTCCTGTCTTTGCTCGTATTCCGGCCGTTTTTCTCGTAATGCACGGCTCAAACGAATCAATTGTAGTCTATACCGATCGCCCGTAATGGAATCGCCAGGTTGTAGCAGCTCATTGGCTCATTTGGCTGTCCAGGGCGAGGCTTGTCTTCAACGCTGAAATCACCGTTCTTAAAGCGTCGAAACCATCCCCTACATGATTGATTAGTTGGAGCATCATCACCATAAACTTCAACAAGCATTCGATGCGCTTCAGCTGCACTTTTCTTCCAATTAAAGCAGAAAAGTAAAACTTCCCGCAAATGCTGCTTAGTTAAAACAAAATTTTACATATTCAACACAGTAAAAAACAAGGTTTTCAATGGAACTCAAAGCGATATAAACTGAATGTTATTGACAGATGTCTAACCTCTCTGAAACCACCGAAATCAGCTGTCACTATGAAACATTCATAACAGCCAGAGCCATCTCTTGAAAACGGACCGAATCAATTTGTACTCCTAATAATTAAAAATATATATACATATAAAATTGTAAAATCATAAAGTTATAAAGTTATAAAATTATAAATGTATAAAATTATGAAGTTTTAAAATTGTGAAATTTTAAAATTATAAGATTATAAAATAATAAAATAATAAAGTAATAAAATTATAAAATAATAATATTATAAGATTATAAAATAATAAAGTAATAAAATTATAAAATAATAAAATTATGATATTCTAAAATTATTAAATAATATCGCTTAAATCAAGAGGATTAAGATTACCGAAAAAATATTTAAATTATAAAATTACAAAATCATAAGATGATAAAATTATAACATTATAAAATTATAGAATTATAAAATGATAAAATTTTAATATTATGAAATTATAAAATTATAAAATTATAGAATAATAAAATTATAAATTTATAAAATTATAATATTGTAAAATAGTAAAATTATAAAATATTATCGCTTAAATCAAAAGTGGCTTGCATGAGTCTTCGTACATCTACTAGTTCATAAATCGAGCTCACTGTGATCCGACTTTCCGTTGGATCTCTCTCTCTCTCTCTCTCTCTCTCTCTCTCTCTCTCTCTCTCTCTCTCTTCTGTCATCAAACGAGAAAAAGATCGTGACAGTAGACGTTAAACCCTTCGGTACATAAAGAAGAAAACGTTTTCTCGTCTCGTGGGATCCGACAAGCAGACTCTCCGATGGCAAAAAACTATCGTGACTTTTCCCTGAGTATCTGTACGCGAGCCACAAAACGTTGGCCGTACTGGTACGACGTTGAAAAATAGAGCTATAGCATCGATTGCCATTAAAAGCAAGTAAGAGAGAGCGAGGGAGAGAGAGATAAAAAGAGCGGAGTAAAACCAAACATAGTAAATTTCATTTTTAAACGAGTCCATTTATCGGAAGTCTCCGCGGAGACGAGAAATCCCGTGAAGGAAGGAGCTCATATTCGTTAAAAGTGCATGTGATTCCAACTGCAGAGAAAAACAAACGAAACCAAATAAAACGACAGATAAAAAAAAGGTTTAGTCTCCGTGATATATTCGACGACCGAGAGTTTTATACGAGATCACGGAGTCATTGACTTTCATCGTGCCCGACGATTGATCGCTCGATTTATATACGATATCTTCGTAAAAACCAATTGGAAGCACGATGCACTGCGAATTCGTAAAATCAAATAAACCTTCATTTCCATAAATGTGTGCACGAAAATTTTATTGCTATTTATATACAGCTCGTTGTTTATGAGAATATAACTTTGTGATGCGATAGCTGACGACATTCATCGTAGACTAATTATTTTACTCATTTTCTTACTCCAGCTAAAATAAGTTCTGAAATAAGTTAACTTCTCACATAAGAGGCCGAAATAGCGAAGCCCATCAGTAGTCTCGAAAGGTAACGTGTGTGTATTTATAAATATATATATTGGGTGAAGTAAAAAGTTCTGAGCGTTTTCCGCTAGATGTCGTTAGTGAGCCATATCTCACGATGTATACATCGCATCGGGTCATACTGTACGGCGATTTAAAGGTAACATTACGCTTCAAAAAAAGTGCTTTGACAGTTTTGTGTTTGGTGAAGCCGGTTGTGTGTTACAGCGTTCCAAAATGGAGGTAAAAAAAGAGAAAATTCGATACATTCTTCAGTACCACTACGACCAAGGTGAAAAGGCGTAACAGGCGGCCAAAAAAATGTGTGCTGTTTATGGACCCAATACAGTATCGAATGCAACAGCAAAGCGGTAGTTCCAACGATTCCGTTCTGGTAATATGGACTTTGAAGATGAGGCACGCTCTAGTAGGCCAATCGTCGAAAATGTCGATAAAATCATGGAAATCGTCGAGTCGGACCGGCATGTGAGCACTTATTCCATTGCCCAGGAACTGAAGATTAGCCAGAAAACCGTTTGGAACCATTTGCATAAGGCTGGTGTCAAGAAGAAGCTCGATTTATGGGTGCCACACGAATTGACGCAAAAGAACCTTTTGGACCGAATTGATGCCTGCGATTCTTTGCTGAAACGTAACGAAATCGACCCATTTTTTATGCGGATGGTGACTGGCGATGAAAATTGGGGCACATACGAGAACAACAGCCGAAAAAGATAGTGGTCCAATCGCGGTGAGCCGGATCAAACGATCGCCAAGCCCGGATTAACGGCCAAGAAGGTTTTGCTGTGTGTTTGGTGGGATTGGAAGGGAATAATCTACTATGAGCTGCTCCCATCGTGCCAAACACTCAATTCGGACCTCTACTGTCAACAACTGATCAGATTGAAGCAGGCGATCGACCAGAAGCGGCCAGAATTGGCCAATAGGAAGGGTGTTGTGTTCTATCAAAGCAATGCCAGGCCGCACACATTTTTAACGACGCGCCAGAAGCTCCGAGAGCTTGGATGGGAGGTTCTATCGCACCCGCCGTATAGTCCAGACCTAGCACCAAGCGATTGTCACCTTTTCAAGCATTTGCAAAATTTTCTTGATGGTACAAAACTGGCCTCAAGAGAGGCTTGTGAAAATGAGCTGGTCGAGTTTTTTACCAATAGGGACGAGGACTTCTTCAATCGCGGAATTATGAAATTGCCTTCAAAATGGACAAAAGTTATCGAACAAAACGGCGCATATTTGATCTAAATCGGATAATCCTAACTATGTTAATTTCATCTTCGAAATAAAGCGAAAAAACGCTCAGAACTTTTTACTTCATCTAATATACATGTATATATATATATGTATGTAAAGTCACTTATACAGAGTGAACGTGTTTTTTCTGCCTTCCGTGCCACTTTTCTCCATCCTTCGTATACACACTCTCAAGCTCGAAGTAAAAAATCGAAAGATAGAGCGAGACAAAAATAAATATTTGCTTCAGCGACCCGTTGTAATAATAAGATTCGAATGAAACCGAATTCGTGCAATTTCCTTCATCCAGAGGACTTTCCTCCACTTGCTCGCTTTTTCCTCTGCATCCGTCCACTTTTGCTCAGGATGTCGTTTCCAGATTCCTTCGAGGGGTGCAAGATCTTTTTTTTTTGGGCTTTCTCGGAGTGTAAAAAAGGGCACAAATATACACGATCTTGTCGCATTACGGAAGTCGAGGTGTTGCAGTACTTTTTCTCGCCCAAAAGTTGGGGACAGTATGTTTCAAAAGTTGAGCCGTTTCCTAATCTGTCGCCATGTCGCATACATTTTTAAGGTGTGAGTATGTGTAGTATCAGTTGTCTCAACTATGGTTTATTCGTCACAAAGCAAAATTAGAAACGCCGAAGAGAGAAAAATAAAATTTGGAAGATATGTTCCTTCGAAGGTGTAGAGGTGCACTGAGGATTTTTTTTTTCGAAAATCAACTCCAAATGAGGTGTGAAAGTTTGTAATTAAAAGTGTATTCCTTGCGTGTATCAGCTTGAAACTTGGTATACTCTTCAAAACACGTAACAAGGCGTATTTTAGGATTTTTTAAACACCCCCTAATTAGGAATCCAATATGGTGTTGAAGTTTGTATGGAAAAGTCGATTTCCTTGCGTTTTATACCAATGAAGTTCGGAAGATACGTTCCTTAAGGCATCAGTCGCCATCTATTGCACATATTTTCAAGAATTTTTTTCCAGAATAAAATTTATCTCCATATTTTAATATTTTTATACATAGAAATAGAAAATTCAAAGTACAAGAAAAAATTAGAATTTTTTTTTACTTTATCTTGGTGATCTGGCTACCTGAAGTTACCACTACTTTCACCTTGTCGACAAGAAATCTTAAGGCCTTATATACGCGATTTCGCCGATTTTCGAAGGGACTTTTCTAAACGCGGTTAAAAAAAAAATGACGCATATATTGACAACATTTTTTTTACAGATCATTCATGCACATGGTTAAGTATATGTAAAAAAAATCATAAATATTAACAAATGGCGGAGATATAACATAATAAAGCAATGTATTTTTTTTTGCGCGCGCGTTGATGGTGAAAGTTCTCGGCATCGATGTGGGTGTCTGAAAAAAAATGAACATATTTATAATTGCATAATGAATGTATCTTCAGTGTGAACCAACAATATTATTTTTAAAAAATTATTATAATAAAAATTCGAAACAAAATTTTTTTACTCAACTTTCTGTCGGTATTTTATTTTTTTTATTTTTTTGTGTCATTGAAATTTTTGTTTCTGTGGTTCACACGATAGGTGATGATACCCAGAATATATTGTAAAAATTTCAAAGCGATCTGAACCTTCGTTCAAGAGTTAGAACTTTCACAAGGTTCAAAAAAGTGAATCGTGGAAAAACAGCTTTGAGGTTGGCGGTCGGGCGCGCCGCGCAGTATCTATTATAAATGCAATTTTACGCTCTAAATGCTGTAAGTTTAACAATTTTTGAAATTTTTCAATTCTGTAAAGCTTCAAATATTCCTAACCGTTCAGGCTAATGGAATCAAAAATAATTAAAAAATGAAACATATTGAAATTTTTCGCGTATATAAGGCCTTAATGTTGGACCATCTGATAACAAAAAGTCGGGTATCTTATTATTAAGTGGAATTGTAGTTATGCGCCCTACTAGAAACTTTCACCCCCGATAAAAAAAAACAAAATGGCGCACTTTTGAATTTTTCTACTGTTTTTTACAACTTAAATTGTTCAAAAATAGATTTAAATATTAATTAATATTTATACCGTTAGTCGGGGTCAAATAGATACATGCATAGAATAATTCCTGTAAATGTGAGCCTAATCGGTGCAATAGCTTTTGCAAAATCATGTCGACAAGGTCGAAAAACGTTGTTTTGAGAAAAACGCGTGTAAGTTTCTCTTGTAAAAATGTACATAAAACTTTTAAAAAGTCTCTTACCCTCAATCAGCGAAGCCTTGTCCATAAATTATTCCTTCAGCTTCTTCAAAAGTTTCACTTTCTTGGGATTTTTTGTGTCGGATCACTGTTCTGCGAGCTTTGGACGCTCAACACGGTGGTTGCGCGCTGAGTGCGTAGAGACGCTTCTATTGTATCACTCTTTCTAGCCCCTTATCGGTCACTCCGACCTAAATAACGTTCTCTACCGTATTTCTACAGGTATGTAGTATACGAAACTAATGTTTTTAGAAAATCGACGATTTCGGAAATAGAAATTGAATGTGTGAAACTTGAATGTGCTTGCCAAAGACCATAAATCATACGATGTTGTCTACAGAACTATACTGCCAAGCCATATAGTTCTGTAGACAACAATGGCATTGCGCGAAGGTTGGCACTTTTATACTACTATTTCATTAATTACCAACCCTTAACTCAGCCAGTCTACTATCGTGCCTGAGAAATATAACACTCACCTTCTTTCTTTATTTTTTACTGTTTTTTTCTCTTTGTTTATCTCCTCTCTACATCAAATCCTGAAGTCCACGCGGACGAAGTCGCGGGCAAAAGCTAATCAATTATAAATATTAGATGAAGTAAAAGTTCTGAGCGTTTTTTCGCTTTATTTCGACGATGAAATTAACATAGTTAGTATTATCCGATTTAGATCAAATATGGGCCGTCTTGTTCGATAACTTTTGTCCATTTTGAAGGCAATTTCATAATTCCGCGATTGAAGAAGTCCTCGTCCCTATTGGTAAAAAACTTGACCAGCTCATTTTCACAAGCCTCTCTTGAGGCCGGTTTTGTACGATCAAGAAAATTTTGCAAATGTTTGAAAAGGTGATAATTGTTTGGTGCCAGGTCTGGACTATACGGCGGATGCGATAGACCCTCCTATCCAAGCTCTCGGAGCTTCTGGCGCGTCGTTGAAGATGTGTGCGGCCTGGCGTTGTCTTGATGGAATACAACACCCTTCCTATTGGCCAATTATTCTGGCCGCTTCTGGTCGATCGCCTGCTTCAATCTGATCAGTTGTTGACAGTAGAGGTCCGAATTGAGTGTTTGGCCTGATGGGAGCAGCTCATAGTGGATGATTCCCTTCCAATCCCACCAAACAGCAAAACCTTCTTGGCCGTTAATCCGGGCTTGGCGATCGTTTGGGCCGGCTCACCGCGATTGGACCACGATCTTTTTCGGCTGTTGTTCTCGTATGTGACCCATTTTCCATCGCTAGTCACCATCCGCTTCAAAAATGGGTCGATTTCGTTACGTTTCAGCAAAGATTCGCAGGCATCAATTCGGTCCAAAAGGTTCTTTTGCGTCAATTCGTGTGGCACCCATCGAGCTTCTTCTTGAGACCAGCCTTATGCAAATGGTTCCAAATGGTTGTCTGGCTAATCTTCAGTTCCTGGGCAATGGAATAAGTGCTCACATGCCGGTCCGACTCGACGATTTCCATGATTTTATCGACATTTTCGACGATTGGCCTACTAGAGCGTGCCTCATCTTCGACGTCCATATTACCAGAACGGAATCGTTGGAACCACCGCTTTGCTGTTGCATTCGATACTGTACTGGGTCCATAAACAGCACAAATTTTTTTGGCCGCCTGCTCCGCCCTTTCACCTTGGTCGTAGTGGTACTGTAGAATATCTCGAATTTTCCCTTTTTTTACCTCCACTTTGGAACGCTGTAACACACAAAAGCCTTCACCAAATACAAAACGGTCAAAGAACTTTTGAAGCGTAATGTCACCTTTAAATCGCCGTATAGTATGACGCGATGCAATGTATACATCGTGAGATATGGCTCACTAAAGACATCTAATGGAAAACGCTCAAAACTTTTTACTTCACCCAATATATTTAACGGGATAAAAAGCAGAGCATAGTTCAGTCCAGTTGTTGAAGTCGGGCTCCATTTTCTGGAAATGTCAATCTCCTGACCGAGTATACACTGACAGAAAATTTCTTTTTATATTAACTAGATGCGACAATTTAATTTTTTAAATTTGAATTAACTAGATTTTTCGTGAAATTAAACTTTTCCTATTGCCTTCCATCATTAAGATTATTCATTTCAATTGTATTTATTGATTCAAATCAAGCTCCTTTTATTATCGTCTAATAACTAAATGATTTATTTATTCCTAATAAATCTGTGATTTGGTTTCATCTGGTAGTATAAGACAAAAGAGACAGACGGAAAAATGGTACACACGATTCAATCTCTCAAAAATCTCATGGCTGTGTTTTCATTAGAAGACCGTTGTAACATTCTGCAATTGAGGAAAATGGTTAGTCTTTCTATACATAAATAGTCGCGCCTTTCAATAAAAGGCACGACGATACCCTTCTTTTTCCAACTAACAGCCTTCTTAGTGAAAAAAAAAAGAATTAACTTTTTTCACCGCACTTTTATGTCAAGAATCTATCCTTTCTCGTATTCGTGCAATATATCGTGTTTTATCTTTTTAATTTAATTTGAATATATTTAATATTTAAAAAGGATAGCTTGAACAAATAAAAAAATATGTTTGAAACAAATAGGGTGAGATGAGGCTGTGAGGCTGTGAGATGAGGAAAAATTCTATTTGATTTATTATAAATAGAACCTATTTAAATTGATTTTTTTTAGCAGCGTACGTTACGTTAAAGTGTACTTGCTCGCAATGTATTCCGGCCGGAACATTGTATTGGGAGTACAAATAAGTCTCCGTCGTTTGACAAAAGATGGCCCCACCAGGAGGTTATGGTTGAAATTGTCAGATGTAAAACGTCATATCGTAAGGTTGGACATCTGGTAAGGCCGTAACCTTGAAATATTAGCGATTTTGTATCAGCATCACATAATTTTTTTCGTGCGAAAATGTCGCGTTTTGAGCCGAATAAGCGTCATTTGCGGGAACTTTTGATTTAGTTCTTTAATTTGAAGAAATCTGCAGCTGAGGCGCGTCGATTGCTTGTAGAAGCATATGGTGAGGGTACTTCAAGTGAGAGAAGTTGTCGTGAGTTGTTTCAAAAGTTTAAGAACGGTGAGTTTGACGTCAAAGACAAAGAACGTAGTGGAAAGCCGAAAGTGTACGAAGACGCGGAATTGGAAGGATTATTGGAGGGAGATTCGTGATAAACGCAAGAAGAACTTGCACTTATATTAGGAGTGACTCAACAAGCAATTTCACATCGTTTAAAATCGTTGGGAATGATTCAAAAGCAAGAAAATTGGGTTCCATATGAACTGAAGCCGAGAAACGTTGAACGCTGATTTTGCACATGTGAAATGTTGCTTGCCAGGCATAAGCGAAAGGGTTTTTTGCATCGTATAGTCACTGGTGATGAAAAATGGATCCACTACGATAACCCAAAGAAGAGTAAATCATGGGGACCACCTGGCCGTGCTTCAATATCGACAGCCAAGCCGAATGTTCATGGAAAAAAACTTATGTTTTGTATTTGGTGGGATCAGCTTGATGTCGTGTATTATGAGTTGCTCAAACCGAACGAAACCATTACTGGGGCTCTCTACCGAACACAATTGACGAGTTTGAGCCGAGCACTCAAGGAAAAACGCGCTCACTACTACTCCAGACACGACAAAAATTATTCTCCTGCATGATAATGCTCGTCCACATGTTGCGGCGCCGGTCAAAACCTACTTGGAAACACTCAATTGGGAAGTTTTACCCCACCCGCCGTATTCACCAGACATTGCTCCCTCTGACTATCATTTATTTCGATCGATGACGCACGGCCTGTCTGAGCAGCACTTCACATCATATGAAGATACCAAAAATTGGGTCGATTTCTGGATAGCCTCAAAAGATGAAGCGTTCTTCCGACGCGGTATCCATATGCTGCCAGAAAGATGGCAAAAAGTAGTGGCTAGCGATGGACAATACTTTGAATAAAACATAAAGTACCGTTCTTTCACAATAAATGCCCAATTTTTTATAAAAAAAAAACGGCGGAGACTTATTTGTACTCCCAATAATTTCCAAAAATAGACTGTAAGCTGTAAAAAATGATCTCGTGATATTCCCAGTCTGTTCCATAAAAGGGCCAGGTCAGGTGAATCAGTCGATTCAAGCCTGGCCAGTGCCCTAAACAAAGTAAGGAATGCCCGATCACATTTCTACATGAGTATAAAACCTACAATGCAAGTAAGTCTCGCATTATTATGATGTTTTCTCAATAACCAACTTTCTAAACTGCACGAAAACTACCAATTTTTTATTTACATCGTAATTTACAGATTACAATCGAATTCAAAGAGGTTTCATCATTTTTCTACAAACACCTCAACCTCCTTAAAAATGTATTTACTTTGTTTTTCCATGGCAATATCCTTTGCAACGTCAATATTAGTTCGACGTACGGAAAAAAAAAGTCGAAGCATTGTTAGACGTAAGGGAGTAAAGTAATCGAAGACTGATAAAATTACTTCGCAATAACAATCTCTTCGGTCTCCCTCCCCCTTGCCCCTGAAACGTGAAATAATAATATGGAGCCCGTGTACACACTACGATGAAACGTTCTCGACGTAAGGCTAATGCAATTTTCTCGAGGATGCGGTGTTTTTTTTTTGTTTTTTTTTTTTGCGCTACGTTTTCTTGCCGGGACAAAACTTGATTATCCCGAAGCGGGTCCTTGAATCCCGGGGGAGCGTTGGATACACTTTGAGGCGACACGGAGATCCCGACGTGGCTTTTTCCTTGTGGAAGACCACACAACTAACCGCCCTTTGCCCCTGTTCACGAAACACACGTACACCCACGTAACGTCGCTCTTTCCATCATTCGTTCTTTCCTCCCCCGTTTTTGGCTCGATTCACCCTTTTCATTCGTGCGAGAGTAAAATCGTATCCGCTCAATTGACCCATTAATCGACGTTAACCGCGGGGTGAGAAAATGAAATGATACATGAGATAAAGCAATGCGGTCATCGAGGAATTCACTCAAATCAAATGAATTCCCAGCCCCCTTCATATTCGTCAAATATGGCGACACCTCGACTTTCCAAATTCCTCACGAAGATCATTAATCGAAACGCTTCAGCTCGACGGCTTCATAACCGAATCGATTATCCCGTCGTTATTCCAAGTACGTGTATGTGCGATGAGTTTTGAGGCGGTATGTGCACACCCGAATGTTATGACTAGTGGGGGAGTTATGAGAGACGCGAATATCTCGCGACCGTTTGGCTATCATGACGCGCTACCGAAACTCGTAGCGCATTTAGTAGCCGGGCAAGCTGACCCCAACTCGTCCTCGTCTATCCTTACCGAGAGCCCCGATGCACCGTATAACAGCCGAGGGACGAGGGAGGATAAGGGGCGAGGGAAGGGGGGGGGGGGGCTTGAATGCTTCTTGGCGTAATTGAAATATCTCGATCCCTGTGGACCCGTCTGACTTGACCTCAAGACCGCAAACCATGAAATTATACGAGCGAGTGATTCCTGCCGCGAGTCGGAGATAGAGAAAGCTCGGGAGAGAAGGAGAGAGAGAGAAAGAGAGAGAGAGAGAGAGAGAGAGAGAGAGAGAGAGAGAGAGAGAGAGAGAGAGAGAGACAACAAGGGGAATGCGACTTTCTCGACGGCGTGTTCTCTTTGGTTTTTTTTTTAATTTGTTGCGGCAAAAATTATAATCTATTGAAGAAATAAGAATGAATTAATTTGCTGGCACGATATGTACGAAGTCTTGATGATTTGTTGGGACAGCATCAATTGGTACACGGCTCTCCATCAGCGATCTTATGTTGTTATAATAATTAGATAGTATTCAATATTAATAAAGTATTCATTAATCAATATTTGTAATTAATAAAGAATTTATTAATTAATACTTGTATTGGGAGTACAAATTAATTCGGTCCGTTTTTTTGTGGTAAAAAATCCATTTATTTCAAAATAAAAGGTATGAATAGATTAATCAAAGTATTATCCATCGCTGGCTACTACTTTTTCCCACCTCTCAGGCAATATTCGAATTACATCTCGAAAAAAAGTCTCGTCTTTTGAGGCGATCCAAGTTTTGAGCCAATTTTCGATTTCTGCGAAAGAAGTGAACCGGCGACCGGCTAAATCCTGCTGCATCCATCGGAACAACCAGTAATCAGAAGGAGCAATGTCCGGAGAATACGGCGGGTGCGGTAAAATATCCCATTTGAGCGTTTCCAAATATTTTTTTACGACTTTTGCGACATTAGGCCGAGCGTTGTCATGCAGAAGAATAATTTTGTCATGTCTTTGCTCGTATTCCGGCCGTTTTTCTCGTAATGCACGGCTCGAACGAATCAATTGTACTCTATACCGATCGCCCGTAATGGAATCGCCAGGTTGTAGCAGCTCATTGGCTCATTTGGCTGTCCAGGGCGAGGCTTGTCTTCAACGCTGAAATCACCGTTCTTAAAGCGTCGAAACCCTTCCCTACATGATTTATCAGTTGGAGCATCATCACCATAAACTTTAACAAGCATTCGATGCGCTTCAGCTGTACTTTTCTTCCAATTAAAGCAGAAAAGTAATACTTCCCGCAAATGCTGCTTAGTTAACACAAAATTTGACATATTCAACACAGTAAAAAACAAGGTTTTTAATGGAACTCAAAGCGATATAAACTGAATGTTATTGACAGATGTCTAACCTCTCTGAAACCACCGAAATCAGCTGTCACTATGAAACATTCATAACAGCCAGAGCCATCTCTTGAAAACGGACCGATTTAATTTGTACTCCCAATAATTAATCAGGTATCGATTAATTAATACGTATAATTGATCAAGTATTAATCAATGAATACTTACAGTACCGGTACAGAAATTTGTTGTGGAGTCCCCAAATCCTACCATACATACCTATAGGGATTTCATAGGGATGCCGCACGTAGGGAGTCCACATTGGAATCCAAATGGATACTAATTCCCGATTGACGACGTGTGAGAATTTTTCATTAAAAATTCTCAACCGGAACTTTATTGAATCTCCCAAAACAAATATATCCTTTTCTGATCCCGGGCACAAATTTATTGAAAAGTCCCAAGATGCACCCACATCTCTATAGGAATTTGTTAGGGACACCGCACATAGAGGGTCCTCATCGGGATCCAATTGAATTCTGCAATGTCCCCCGATCAACACCGTTTGAGAATTCTTACCACGTTCGAATTGAAAATATGTGAAAAATCACGAGAAACAAACTCGACGTGTTGAAACATAATTTGCACGCTCCGTGAGTTTGCAGTAAAATAAATAACAAACGATAATTACAGTGGATTTTCAGTGATGTGATTCAAATTGATTTTTAAGATATACGTTTTTTTAAGGCCCCACACCACGCTTCGTGCGCGGTACGAGGGTGTATTTTTCGTAATTATTTTCAAGCAAACGATGAATGGCATTTTTTTTATCAATACTCATAGTCAATATATACATATAGAAGACTGCATTCAATTTTTTGTACTCGAATCTAAAGTATAGTTTGCGGTGTGCGCCGCTTCCAAGAGGACACTCCGACGAAATTGCTGCTCGGCGGTTGACAGCGATTAAGCCATACGGTCCATCTGAAAAATAAAATAAAAATATAATTAGAAATTAGACATATAGGTTTACAGCATCACGTAGGGGAATTTCGATATCTAAAAAAAAATGGCGGACCAACGAATTTTATTTCCGATTTTCATGGAAAATTTTCATCGTTCATAAAAAAAAAATAGAAGGGGGCCCTTTATAAAAAAATTCCTACGTGGTGCCATAGAGACTGGATTTGCAAACAGTTTAAGACCTGGCGCATGCAAATCGGATGAATAGTTTTTTTAATATGTTGTCAACCAGGTTGAAAAACGTAGTTTCGAGAAAAACGCGTTCCAAGTTTTGCTAATTCAACATACAAAGTAAATTTTTTATTTGTCTCTTTTTTTTTTGTTTCTCACCGTCAGTCAGCTATTCCTGGACCATACAACAGCTCCTCAGCATCCAGAGGCTCATCATTTTTTTCATGTTTTGCACGCAGACGACCCTCATGCGTGCTTTTTTCGGTTTCGAGCTCGGCTTCGCATATTCGCTTCTCGTCGATGTTTTGACAATATTGGTAGAGTGTTTCACCAATTTTTATGTTTAATATCTCCAATACACTTATGAGGCCAATATGACCATTGTTAAAAAGTATTGAAGCAATATTAGCGGCAGTTTCAACTGTGGGTCTGCCGCTCCACGATGTCTTTGGCGCAAATTTCTATATAACAGAGTTCAAACACTCGTTGTTATTCTGGTGAAAGGCGCCTCAACATCGTTGAAGAAGCTCGTCTTTACTAAGGTCCACGTATATCGGTTTTATTGCCACACATCTGCCGCTTGGCGCGGTCGTGCGCTTCGAACGGTTTCACATAAAATGCTGTATCTCCGCTAAATTGACAAATTTCTTTTAAAAATTTGGTGAGAGCATTCTTAACAAATGTATCTTTCAGAAAATGACAAAAAAATGACAAAAAATTTTTTTACCGTGGTGTGGGGCCTTAAACAATTTATATATTTTTAAGATGAGATTGATACTTTTTCAATATCCCCTCCTTCTGTATATCTATATATTTTGTTGAGAAAATTGAACGTACAGAATACGATATGATCCACGAATGATCGTATCGAATTCTTTGATAATGTAGGCAAGCTCTAGAATTCAGATTGGATTCGTATATTGGAATGCAATGAGGAATCCCGATTCGAATCCAATGTACGAGCGTGACGTCAGTATAGGGATCCAACGGGTCATCTCATTGGATCCCTATCAGGAAAGCAGGGATAAGTATGGGAATCCAATTGAATTCCTACGACAATTTTTACACGGGTAGTAGTATTTATTATGCCAGGTTACCTTTAGGTTGCTTACACATAAAATCAGCCCCACGTATACGTTTTCCCTTACAAAATTTCCTTACTCGTACAGAAATGGTCGTAGGGATCGAATTTGATTCCACACTTGTTCCCACTTCCTGATAGGGATTCCCCATTAAAATGTACGAATCCAATGTGAATCCTAAAGGATTCTCATATAACGAACAGAATCCGATACAATTTTTCATGAATTCTATCGCAACCTGAGCGTTGAATTTTCTAAAAAAATATATAGATATGCAAAATGAATGGATTTCCAAAAACTACAAAACTTAGCTTAAAAATGTATAAATCGTTCAAAAAAGTATATCTTAAAAATCGATGTGAATCACATCAGTGAAAATCCACTGTAATTATCGTTTCCTTTTCGACTCCGGCGTATAGTGATGAATCCACGTTTCATCCATTGTTATGTACCGACGCAAAAAATCCTCTTAATCACGCGTAAACAGCTTCAAACAGCGCTCCGAATCATCAATTCGTTGTTGTTTTTGTTCCACTGTGAGCAAACGCTGCACCCACTTGAATAAAAATTTTTTCATACCCAAATTTTCATGCACAATTTTAAACACGGTGCCTTTTGATATCTTTAGGATATCAGCTATCCCTGGGAACTTCACTTTACGATCAGACATAACAATTTTCCCAATTTTTTTGATGTTTTCGGGCGTAGCCACCTCAATTGGACGACCTGAGCGCTCCGCGTCTTCGGTGGTTGTTCGACTGCGTTTAAAATCCGCATACCATCGGCAAATGGTTGTTTTCGATGGGCACTTTTCCCGGTAACACTTTTCAAGCCATTGCTGAGCTTGAACGGTATCTTTTCCCATTAAAAAACAGTGTTTGATTAACACACGAAACTCGTTTTTATCCATCGTTTAAGCAAAAACAAATGTAGCATCACTTAACCTTCAATATCTCAACAACGACTGAACCAAATGTCATGAAATTTTTACACGTATCTTTTAAAGGTTGGTACTACAGAAAAATAAAAGCGGCATGGCATTGGCGGCGCCATCTATGGGTCAGTCCCGGGACCTAATGACTGATGTGTTATGCCACTGAAAGGTTAGGTGGTATTGCCAACACAAGAAAAAAAATAAAGACATTTGAAATCACTGCGTACTCTTTGGTAGCGCGCACTCTTTGGTGGCTCGACCCTACCACTGGAAATAATGTATACGTGCTCTTGCTGCGTTTCCTTGACATTTTTCCTTCATCCCAGCCGACGAAAAATCCTTCCATTTCCCATTGAACAACCGCTACACACGTCCGTAGGATCGTGATGTGGTATTCTCGACCACCTGGCTGAACTCTACCTGGTGTTTTCGCGGTAAATGCGAGGAACCGCGGCTAACATACGCACGCACGTACAAAGTTACTCACCCACGCCGCTGAGTTCTCGTACTCGTCTTCCCTGGAGAGCGAAAGACAGAGTATGAAAAATAAGTGTAAAAAAATGGCAATCCAAAAGGAAGATAATATAAAAGTATCGAGTGTCGAAAAAAGTTTCTCGACGCTGAAGACGTCGGATATCATCTTTTCTTTTTTTTTATCGCGTTTCAATTTATTAATATGCACGTAGATATTAGGTGTGTGAATTAATTTTTACAGTTTTTTTCCATACTTGCGGTTTATTAAAAAATACACAAAAACCGTGTTTAATCCAGGTAATATGTTGCTTTCTACAACCTTCTGCCACCGATCTCGTAGCATACAGATACCATCACGATAGAAGCTGGCTGGTTTCGAGGCGATAAAGTCATCAACGAATTTCCTAATAGCTTCGACTTCTCGGAAGCGGCTCCCTCTTAAGCTGTGCGCCATTGACCGAAATAGGTGATGGTCGGATGGGGCCAAGTCCGGTGAATATGCCGGATGAGGAAGAACTTCCCAGCCCAGGTTTAAAATAGTTGTTTGGGTCGTACGAGCAACGTGAGGTCGAGCGTTATCATGCAGGAGAATGACTTTTCGCCTTCCGTGCCCTGTGAATGGCCTTTTTTTGCTCATTTCCTTCACTTAAACGATTTAATTGGTCACTATATCGTTCTGCAGTGATCGTCTGACCCGGTTCTAGAAGTTCATAATAAAGAACACCCTTTATATCCCACCAGATACACAAACGCATTTTTTTGACGTTCATTTGCGGTTTGGGAGTTGATGTTGTTGCTTCTCCAGGGTCCAGCCATGATTTTTTCCGCTTGGGATTCTCATAAAGGATCCATTTTCCATCCCCCGTCACGATTTTGCAGAGAAAGTTCTTCCTTCGTTGTTTGCTAAGCAACCAAAGACACGTGTTCATCCGTTGTCCGAGGTTATATTCGGTAAGTTCATGTGGGATCCATTTCCCGAGCTTCTGAATTTTTCCCATCGCATGTAACCCCTTGGCAACGGTTGATCGATCAACTCCTAGTTGGGCTGCAAGTTCTTCTTGTGTCTGTGAAGAATCTTGGACCAGTAAAGTTTCCAAATCGTTGTCCGAAAATTTTTCAGGCTGTCCAGTACGCGCACGGTCACTGAGTTCGAACTCATTGTTTCTAAAACGTTTAAACCAATAATTGCATGTTTCGTATGACACAATACTTTTCCCGAACACAGAACAAATTGACTCCCACGCTTTGGTGGCACTTTTTCCTTGTTGAAATTCGTAAAGGATGCAATGGTGAATGTGCAGCTTATCGGTTGCCATTGTTCTCGCTACTTTATTTTAAGGTTATGATGCTCGCCCAATAAATTCATACAGCGTCTTGAACAGGGCTATGTCAATACTTTAAAATCATAAAAGGACGTTGAAATATTTCAACTTGAAAGAGGATTCCCAGCCTGCTAGGAAAATCTGTAAAAATTAATTCACACACCTAATACAATGGTCTCGAAGATAAATCTCATTTAATCCGGAAAAGGTACGCGAAATAAAAAAAAAATTAACCACCGTCGTATCGATTTCACGTGCAATAGAAAAATAATTCGGGCCGATAATTTGTTTTCTTCTCATCAAATACAAGCAAATTAGAAGCGGAACTCGAATGGTTCGAGATGTCGATATGAATCGAGAATCGTGTAATATCCAGGCGTAATCCAAATAACATGAGCCCACACATATTGAAAAAAAAATAACGGACGGGTGTGCTTTTCTCTCGGGTTGTACGTTTGTAACGGCCGAAAGATGAACTTGAACCTCCGCAGCGATGAAATGCCAGAACCCTGAATGTGTAATAAGCACTCGTGTCGTGGCTCTTGCGAGTTCTCCCCTGCACCGCAAACTCGGACGTCTCTGCATTTTAAAAAGGTCCTATCGCTCACACATCGTCGAAAACCTTCGTATATTTACCTTTACATACGATTCTATACATATGCGTGATGAAAGCTTGCAACTAAAAGGACCGAAGTTTCATCGCTCAATGATAAAAAGCAACATAGGTTGGGCCTTTTTGCTTCTGAGCACTTCAATACAGATATAGACTTGCAGACCTGAGGGTGATCCCTGTGTGGAGCTTTCTAGGCAAAATTGACAGGACTGTAAAACCTGTATATTTCGATTATACTGTTTATTAAATTATGAGGTTGAAATTTTCATCGTTGAAATGCAACGATTTTTTTCTTTGTTTTTTTATTTCATTAGTTTAATTATCAAAATCATTTTTTTTTTTGCAAATTGAGATCGTAAATCTCTAATAAAAATATGTGAAAGTATTCCAGTGATTTCCATAGCCTAAATCGGCCAAAAAGAAATGTTATTAATTGAAAGTAATTAAGGAGGGCCGTTTTGCGTGGGCGCAGAAGCCACGGCCCGTTACAATCATTAGTAGATTACAGTGGTGATTAATAAAAATAATCAATTATTATACCCGACAATGAATTGGAATGAAAAATTTTACAATCACTTTGCAGATTTCAGCATTTTTAGATTTTCTGAAAAGTCAGGGTTACGAAAATTCTTCTGCTAGTCCCATTGTTTTCTGTTTTATCATTAACCCTTCGCGGTCACACGTTTTGGCTATAACACAATGGTTACAGGGGGTCGCAATGACCCCAGCCACGTTTAAACGATTGCCGCGATGGCCGTATCGTTCCGAATGACTCATAAAAATTCGGGATATTAGTTTCAACATTCTAGAATGCTACAATCTCGGTATTATATTTTAATCGAATTTTTAAATGGCGCAAAAAAATCACCAAGGAGTTGATGCGTCAAAAAGCCCTTTTTAACTAAAAAAATAACTCTTGCAATTGTCAAATTTTTTTTTCATAAAATTTTAGGGTGATACTCTTGAAATATGATAGTAAGGAAAAAATACCTATATAGTGGGCGTTTCCAAAAAGGTATTTATTTTTATATGTGAAGAGCCATTTCGGAGTGAAATAAAGAACGATAGTCATGAAATATGAGAGATTTATTATAAAAAGTAGCCGCTAACAACATTCAGTAATTTTGGCTTTAAGTTGCGCTTGGGGTCATTTTGACCCCAGGTGATCGCAGAAGGTTGATATTTTCTTTAAACATTCGGTGACCTCCTGCTTTGTATTGTCGTTACGGAATCTTTAGATTTTTTTACATGCTGAGCACAGTTTATGTCAGGCATCTAGAGTTATTTAGGATATAAATGATTATATAGAAATGTGGTCAGCATGTCATCCCCATAAAGTGCTGTCTATATTAAACGACGCATATATTAAACGCAAAACAGTCTTCCGTTTTGCGCTAAAGAGACAAGCTTGTGTTCGTTCGAAATATTAATTTTTACTATGCCGATCAAGATAGAATGGAAATTTTCATATCGAAATATCGCGAATCATCGGGATGATGCGGAAGATAGGTAGTCCACATATTTTATTTGCTATTTTTTTATTTGCTTGCAAAATGTATCCGCTTTTATTTTCATTCGCACATTTTTTCCAAAGAAGTGAACAGCCAGCTTTAAAAAGTGTCACGAATGAAATTGCAATGTAATAATTATAAGACATTGTTAGATGTCGTTGTAATTTGGATCGTTGGAATGCAACGAAAATTCAGTCTACCCAAACAAACTAAAAAAAATTTCGTTGCGTTTCAACGCATTCTCATTAGAAATTTACGACTTTAATTTGTAAAAAAAAGGTTTCGGGTAATGATAAAAATAAAGAAATAAAAAATAAGAAAAATTATCGTTGCATTCCAACGATGCGAACGTCAACGTCATATTGCTAGCCTCGAGACTAGTTTCACATAAAATACTTTTGCAAAATACCTTCGTAAAAATTGTCTCACGTCTTAAAGATTTCACAATGTTGAATTTTGCATCATTGGAATGCACCGAAAATTCGCTTTTATTTTTCCCCTTTGTCATTTTCGTGATCATTCAACATATTTTCTTACATATTGCGGTTGAAGATCTCTAATGAGAATCCTGCAAAACGTTTGAGCGATCGTCGAGACGTAAATTTGCCAAAAAAAAACAATTGGGCTCCGAAGCTTACGTTGCGTTCCAACGATGGAAACGTCAACATCATAAGATTTCACCAAACTTCCACAATAATCGACAAGGGTGTTGCACACGACGAAAATCACTACACGTTTTTTTCAATGGATTCGTCCATGCACCCGTGGTCGACGAATTAAACGCTGATGTCATACGTCAAACGGGTATATTGGGTGAAGTAAAAAGTTCTGAGCGTTTTTCGCTAGATGTCTTTAGTGAGCCATATCTCACGATGTATACATCGCATCAGGTCATACTATACGGCGATTTAAAGGTGACATTACGCTTAAAAAAAAGTTCTTTGACAGTTTTGTGTTTGGTGAAGCCAGTTGTGTGTTACAGCGTTCCAAAATGGAGGTAGAAAAGAGAAAATTCGATACATTCTTCAGTACCACTACGACCAAGTTGAAAAGGCCGAGCAGACAGCCAAAAAAATTTGTGCTGTTTATGAACCCAATACAGTATCGAAAGCAACAGCAAAGCGGTGGTTCCAACGATTCCGTTCTAGTAATGTGGACGTCGAAGATGAGGCACGCTCTGGTAGGCCAATCGTCGAAAATGTCGGTAAAATCATGGAAATCGTCGAGACGGACCGGCATGTGAGCACTTATTCCATTGCCCAGGAACTGAAGATTAGCCAGAAAACCGTTTAGAACCATTTGCACAAGGCTGGTCTCAAGAAGAAGCTCGATGTATGGGTGCAACACGAATTGACGCAAAAGAACCTTTTGGACCGAATTGATGCCTGCGATTCTTTGCTGAAACGTAACGAAATCGACCCATTTTTGAAGCGGATGGTGACTGGCGATGAAAAATGGGTCACATACGAGAACAACAGCCGAAAAAGATCGTGGTCCAACCGCGGTGAGCCGGCCCAAACGATCGCCAAGCCCGGATTAACGGCCAAGAAGGTTTTGCTGTGTGTTTGGTGGCATTGAAAGGGAATCATCCACTATGAGCTGCTCCCATCGGGCCAAACACTCTATTCGGACCTCTACTGTCAACAACTGACCAGATTGAAGCAGGCGATCGACCAGAAGCGGCCAGAATTGGCCAATAGGAAGGGTGTTGTGTTCCATCAAGACAACGCCAGGCCGCACAAATCTTTAACGACGCGCCAGAAGCTCCGAGAGCTTGGATGGGAGGTTCTACCACACCCGCCGTATAGTCCAGAACTGGCACCAAGCGATTATCACCTTTTCAAGCATTTGCAAAATTTTCTTGATGGTACAAAACTAGCCTCAAGAGAGGCTTATGAAAATGAGCTGGTCAAGTTTTTTACCAATAGGGACGAGGCCTTCTTCAATCGCGGAATTATGAAATTGCCTTCAAAATGAACAAAAGTTATGGAACCAAACGGCGCATATTTAATCTAAATCGGATAATCCTAACTATGTTAATTTCATCGTCGAAATAAAGCGAAAAAACGCTCAGAACTTTTTACTTCATCTAATATGAGTAATTGTGTAAATTGGCATCAGGGTCACAGGGCAAGTAGAAATAAATATAATTGAAAAGTAAGGGTTCAGAAATAAATGTGTGCATTTTTGAAGCTGTCGATTTGCTCCGGAATGTCCCATGCGTGCCTATATATATTGGCGTATGTGAATTCTATACGAGAACATACACGGACTGGCGAATGAAACGACGACGCACATTTGATTGAAAACGAGAGACGCGCCCGACCAACGGGCAAACACGCACCCGTTCGTCTCTATCTCCTCCAGTTCTTTCCACGTCAACTCCGCTTTTTTTTTCTCTCTCACTCGATGAGGGTTATTTTTCAGCTCGCGTGCGTTTTCTTTTTCAGGAGAAGAAAAAAAAACGGGAAGCTAACCCGAAAGCCGAGTGCGTAATAATGCAGAGCAACGACGACGAAGACGTTTTTCCTCTTTCTCGTGTCTCGTTCACCCTCGCGACACGGATTTCCTTTTTCTTTCTTTCGTTCTTTTTTTGTGCTTCTTCTCGATGCAATCTGTCTGCTCTTCTGGATACGGAGTGTCGAGGTGTGCGCAAAGCTCCAGGGAATTTTACTCCAAAGCGGCTCTTCGCAATTACGAAGTACATTCACGTGCGTGCGCAAAAAAAGATGTCGATGACATTTCTTCAATCAACGTTTTTGATCGTATGAAATAATGACATTCTCAAACGTGTTTACGATGGAATTGGAGATGCACCAAAAACAATTATTTCAATTATGGAGAGTGATATACACTGGGGGGAATTAATCCTGGAAACTTTCGATAGAAATTAGCTTTTTTATATTGGGACGTTGAATAAATTTTCGCTGATTTCCAACCGACGGCGTTACCAGAACTGCGTGCGTGTAGTTTAAGATGATGACGCATCTATAAAGAAGTACTATAAGCAAGCTTGAAATTCAGTGTATGTCATTTTGCAGAAATTTAAACAACTTTTTTTTTCATAGTGTTAAACATGTCAAATTTCGTGCGGAAAAAAGAGTATTTGCGGGGAATTTGACTGCAGTACTTCATTTTTGAAAAAATCTGCAGCTGAAGTACGGAGAATTCTTGTTGAGACTTACGGCGACCATGCTCTGTCGGGAACAACATGCAGAAATTAGTTTAGACACTTCAAAAATAATTATTTCGATGATGAAGATGAAGAACGCTCTGGCGCACCGAAAAAGTTTGAAGTCGAAGAATTGGAGGCATGACTTCATGAACACGGTAGCTGAACTTGTAGAATCATTAGGAGATGATCAAACAACAGTTTCGAAACGTTTGAAAGCATTAGGAATGATTCAAAAGCAAGGACATTGGGTGCCGTACGAATTGAAGGCGAGAGTCGTCGAACGGCGTCTTTTCACGTGTGAACAGCTTCAACGGCAGAAAAAGAGAGGTCTTTTTTTGCATCGTATCGTGACTGGCGATGAAAAATGGATACACTACGATAACCCTAAGCGTAGAAAAATCGTGGGGTAAGCCCGGCCATGCATCAACATTGTCGGCAAAGCCGAATATCCATGGTTCCAAGCTTCTGCTCTGCATTCGGTGGAATCAGCTGGGTGTACTTTATTATGAGCTGCTCAAACCGACCGAAACCATCACGCGAGATCGCTATCGACTACAATTGATGCGTTTGAGTCGAGCATTGAAGGAAAAACGGCCACTATACGAGCAGAGACACGACAAAGGGATTTTGCAGCATGACAACGCTCGGCCACATGTTGCAAAACCCGAGTAGAAATATTGTCAGACTGGCCTGATATTTGATCCGGGCCTGATCAAGTTGTAGTACGGAGGCCTTATTTGAGGCATGCCTTAATTTGCCTGGTCCGGCTGGTGTCTGGCGATAGTCAGGCAACTGGATGTATGTTCTCCTCCAGTTGCCTGATCCGGCTAGATGCAAGCGCTGGTCAAGCAACCGGACTTACGGCTTACTTCAATTTGCCTGATTCGACTAGCTTCAGGCGATGGTCAAGCAGCCGGACAGAGTAGGCTACCGAACGATGGTAAGTTGACTGCGTAGTTTAGTCCAGTGAATGTGATGCCATCGGTGCATATTCAATCAAATCTCTAAGAGAAAGTGTTATTTATTTTCTACATGCATCTACGTGAAAAATGTATTTGATAAATAAAAATTCATATTCAGTTTAAAAAATAAACTATTAGCGTTAATTATAATTTCGTTCCTTTTTCTCTTTTAAATATGCGTGGTATTTTTTATTTCAGGAATAATTAGGACATCCTAAACAGGGCTCCATTACATCATACTGACTAGGCCATGATTTTTCGTTTTGATCAAGCCTTGCTAAATCAAGCTCTGATCAGGCGTTGATTTTTTACTCTGATCAGCCCGGACTAGACGATCGGTGCACCAAAACATCTCACCCAAGCCGCAATAACTTTTGCCGGGTCATCAGAGAAACGTGTGGTCTAGCGTTGTCCTGGTGGAACACTACGCCCTTTCTGTTCGCCAATTAGGGCCGCTTCTGATCGATTGCTCACTTTAATTTGGTCAGTTGTGAGCAGTACTTGGTCGAATTTATATAAAAAAAACGTATAAAATTAAAATTTAAGTAGGCTTTTTAATCAAATATTCTTATTTTTGACCATTTTATCGACAATTTTTACCCCAAAAAAAAGTAATTTATTTACGCGATAACCCCAAAACTTTAGGTATATCCTTCCGATAATGTTATAGTGAGAAACCCCCCAAAATTTCAGCCAGATTGATCAACAACTTTTTGAGCTACAATATGAGCAGTTTTTGAAAATGCAGTTTCGAGATAATCGCGTTTGAAGTTACCTAGGTCACAGTATGCGGTTCTGGCGCGCTCTCGACTATGAGCTATAGCTTCGTAAATATTTCATTTTTCGATTTCCCAGTATATTCCCAATATATTATTCTTTCGAAGTATGTGAAGCAAATCGTTTTTTTGAACATTGTAAAGGGTTTTCCCCCTTAAGTGTTACTTATTTTTATCAAGTGCCACTGTAATCTACTAATGATTCGAAAAAGCCCTGGCTTATGCGCTCACAAAATACCGCCCTCCGCGAAAGAAATACCTTAAGATGCCCCCAGTCATTTATCTTTTTTTTATCGGTGTAATTATCGTGAGTGCTTATAAATACACGATCATTCTGTACAGCGAATCCATCAAAGGTATCGAATTTGTAGAAATAAAAGCGCCGTCACTCGGTTTTACATTAACCCCTTCGTTGGCATTGACGCAATAGTGCGTCAACCTTTATTTCCCTATTTAACTTGCTCTGATTTGAAATCGGAGCCTCACTCGGGGGGTTTTGGGCTCACTGAATCCGAATTTGAAGTCAAAATTTGGAAATTCAAAATGGCGGCGCCAATATGGCGAACAAAAATCAAAAACTTTACTCGATTTAGATGAAAATTAGTACTCCGTGATTTTTAAGGTCGCTTATTACGAATCTGAACTTTAAATTTGAAAATTCAAAATGGCGGCGCTAGAATGACGGACCGAAATTGAAAATTTTACTCGATTTAGATAAAAATTGGTACTCTGGGATTTTCGAGGTTGTAATCAATGATCAATCTGTATTATTTGTATTTTCATTCGCCATATTTGTTCGTCATTGTGAATTCCTGAATTTTGAGTTCAGATTCGTAATCAGCACCCTCAAAAACCCCAGAGTAGAAGTTTTCAGGATAAAAAAATTTTCCTGCCATTTTGGGCACTTTTTGTCGAATTCTCTCTGCCAACGAAGGGGTTAAGCAGCGCCGTGTTCAAGTAAAAAGTGTATACACGTAGAGAAAACGACGTAAATTATCAGGTTGCCACGTCATTTACATAAAACTGTAATCTCGTGTAATTCGTGACAGAGTTGATGTTTTTTTTTCCCGCAAATCATTGAATATTAATTAAGCGTCGATAGTCGCGGGACCTGAAATCACATTTTTTAAATATATTTTTTGTTCAGCGTTCAGATTTTCCTCGTCTCGCGCGAAATTAAACGAGCTGGTCGCCGTTGTTATTATTATTTTGCGGTTAATTATTACTGCGTGTAAAATATGCTAATTCCGGGCCGTAAATAGTCCGATTAGGATATGGACGCAGTGATATATCGTGGTGGAGTAATAAATAAATCAATCGTTTTGTCGGGTGACAGCAGCTCATAATAGACAATTCCTTTTTAATCCGACCAAATACAGAGCATTACCATCTTCGACATTGTTGTAGACATTGTTGTAGACAATCCACTTTCATAGTCAATAATCATTCGCTTTGAAAATGGTTCTTTTGGCGTTTGAGCTTTGAATAGCAAGCTGAAATTCGGTCCATTAAATTCTTATCGCTCAGTTCGTGCAGTACCCAAATATCAAGCTTGTTTACCATTCCAAGCTTCCGTAAATGTCTCGAAACAGTTGATTAGTAAATATTGAGGTTATGTCCAATCTCTGTAGTCATCAAATGCCGGTCGGAGTCATGTGCGTGCGAAGAAACAACTGCGAACGACATCTGTCGGAATTTCGCCACGGTATTATGCATAGACCCAATACAAAGTACGGATTTTCAACCAAATTTAAAGTGTCCAGAATTCATGCCACTAGTATAAAATTTATTGTCAAATTTGATTGATTTTTCTGCTCCACCTCGACTGTACATGAAGCTTGTTTTTCCTTGATCCAAGGGTACCACGAAAGTCCGCGGTGAAATCTAACCTCACATATATCCATAAATTAACGTGAAATGATCTCGACCTAGACGGTGAGGAAAGTCGACGAGACAGGCGAAAGGTGAGAACGTCGAAGAGACGGGGACAACAGAGAATCATTGCAGGTTATTCAGGCTCGGATCTCTTGCGAATTAGAGAGCCCAACGAAGTAGGACGAGATATAAAATAACATTTCTACCTCATGAGAGAAAGCACGCGCTGTAAGGATGAGTACGAGAAAATAACTGCGTTACCTTGCCGGCATTACACGCCTGGCCCAGCTAACAATGGAACGACCAATCTTCCTTATTACAATGGGAGAGTCTTCTCGGCACTTTTTTTTTTATCTTCGGTTTATGGAATCAAGGCGTTACACCAACTTGGCGCTCGGAAGAAATAGGTATAATCATAATTAATTTTTTTCTCACGCGACTATTAAATATATAAAATAGTTTTTATTTTTCACAAATACATAATAGTTTTATGAGCAAATTGAAAAAACACCGAACAGAAATTTTCGAATCCTTGCCGATGGTGGTTTTTTTTTTAACAAATTGAAAAACACTGAACAGAAATTTTCAAAATCCGTGCCGATGGTGGTTTTTTTCCCTGTAAGGCATCGTATGAGAAATAAAAAATAAAAATTTCTTGTGAAGAAAAGTACTAGCTAGAGTGGAGCATAGGGAAAAAATGTTTTAATTTTTTTTTGCATAAATGACAGCTGTTTGAAAAAAGTTCGGATATTTATCAAAATGTTGAGTTTTTTAAATAATAAAAAATGAACGCGGCCCTTAATAAAAAAAAAATCGTATGCTAGATCTTAGATAATATTATAAAGAATATGTGGTATAAATCTCATCAAAATCGGTTGAGTAGATCTCGAGACATTTTGCCCACCAGTTTGAAAAACGGGTCCTACTGAAGACATATCCGTGATTAAATTTTCTTTTGTTATCCTTTTTTTTATTTGGTGATAAAACTATAATGTATTTGTGAAAAATAAACATTATTTTATATATTTAATTATTTTATATATTCAATAAAATATATTAATTATTAGTATATTTAATTTATTAATATATTCATTTCATTAATTAAAAACCCAAACAACCTCAAACAAATAAAAATTATTTTTAATATTTAATAGTCGCGTAAAATTTTATTATTTATTTTTATACATATTTTTCCGAGCACCAAGGTGGTGTGACCCCTTAAACACATATACGTGTATTATGCCTAGCCACGTTTTTTCTTTAGCCCAATGTACACTAGCGGCGAAAAGTTTCCGGACAAAAGTTTAAAAGAGTGCCGGAACGGTTTTCTATGCCATTTCGCCGGTAGTTGACCTAGGCCAATTTAATAAAGGGCATTTTGAAGAGGAAGGATTTACCTTCATTTTGACTTTTTTCAAACATTTTTACGATTTTTTTTTTACAATTAGCACCCGCTTTTGAAAACGACCATTTTTCGTCGTTTTTTTTTGTTCCTTTATGAGTGGACCCCGTTTGCAGTAAAAAAAATTTTTACGCATTTCTTCGACCATTATCATAAAGGGGGAAGCCTAAGCTTCAATTTCGTTTTTTAAAAAATTTTCTACGATTTTTTTTTCCAACAATATTTCGTTTTTTGTGAAAAAATAGATAATTTGAAAATTGCTCCGGAGTACGAAAACGATGAGATTTACAACAAAACCTCAAGATAGCAAAAAAGTTGCATTGCTTCTCGTGAGTTCATGAGAATTTTTTCAGATTTTTTTTCCGAAATTTTTTTTTTCATCTATTTCCGGTCAAAGCTTGATTGATCTGAATACCATAACAATAATATAATTTAATTTTTGACTTACATATTAAACTTTGGTCTCGTCGAAGAAACCTCCTCTCGCCGACAGCACGCTCTTCACCACACGCAGCATCCTCTCCACCAATTTTTGGAAAATCTCTGGGGGTGTTTCTTTCCAAAAACTTGTTGTGTATATATAAAATATGATGCCACTCAAATGAACTTCACAGCGATAAGCCAGGCAGAAATAATGAATAACTCATTCGGCACGAGTATATAGCTAATTGTCAGCTCTCATCGACGTGAATTTTTGTACAAATGATAAGCATGGGTTATATAATCCGAAAAGTACGATTTCCAAAGCTGCTTATGAGCTTATGTTAAACTAGTGGTAGAATATTTTCAATAAATTCTCTATTCCATCCTCTGTTTATTTTATTCAAAAATTAAAAAAACTTATTTCAATAAGTTTTTGTTTGTCATAATTGTTTTTTCATCCAATTAGGACTCTGTATTAATTTCTTTCGAGGATATAGTATCTATGAAGATGTGGCATTAAAAAAAAAACGAATTCGCATAATTATTACAAAAACAGCAATGAAGTATACGCTCTCAAAGGCAAGTAGGGACTCTAAGGATATTCATTTAACAAAACCCGAATATTTAACAATTAACTGATTATCGTCGACAATTGAGTCAAAAGAAATTCCAGTATACTGGTAAAAATACAGCACTATATGGAGATGACGCGTTGGCTACATTTCTATCTGATAATTTATATACTAAACCACTCTAGATGTCTGATGTATATTGTTCTAAGCATGTAAAAGTTCTGAAGATTCCGACAATAACAGCAGGGGTCACCGAATGATCAAAGAAAATTTTAATGATAAAACTTTTAAAATCGTGACTAGCCGAAGAATTTGCGTAACCGCGACTTTTCAGAAATCATGTAAAAATGTCTAAATCTGCAAGATTTATGCGAAATTTTTCATTCCAGTTAATCGATGAGTATAATAATTAACGGGTTACACCTAGTTCGCGGCCGGAAAAAAAGAGGTGTTTTCGTGAATTTTTTTTTGGGAAATGGGTGTAGATTTTTAACTTTTTTTCATAGTAAAGAGCATCATTTCAAGTATCTTTGACAATTTTTTTATTGGGAAATATTTATAAACGACGGAGATACAGTAAATTGGACAGACCGCTGTGCAAAAAAGGTCCTTCGCGGTGACCACTTCTGCTCGGGAACAAATAATCTGAAATAAAAAAACCAAATGAATTTAGTTTTTGTACCGTATTATCTAGTCTTTAATCGAAGGATTCAATAAAATAATGGTTTTTGAAAAAATGGTCTCTGATCGAAAGCGATCATCGAAATTTCGGTGAAAAAAACACTCTATTTTCCTTGATATAAAAAAAAGTATGCATTGAAAAAAAAAATCCTTCGATTAAGGACTGCTTTTTGATATACAAAAAAAGGTCTGTGAAATTTGAAGCAGATCGGTTTATTTGTTTTTTGACATATTTTGATCACCGATTCTGAAAAAGTCATTTCGAGAAAAACGCGTTTAAAGTTTTACGTCAGGTATGTTGGAGTACAAATTAATTCGGTCCGTTTTCAAGAGATGGCTCTGGCTGTTATGAATGTTTCATAGTGACAGCTGATTTCAGTGGTTTCAGAGAGGTTAGACATCTGTCAATAACATTCAGTTTATATCGCTTTGAGTTCCATTAAAAACCTTGTTTTTTACTGTGTTGCATATGTAAAATTTTGTGTTAACTAAGCAGCATTTGCGGGAAGTTTTACTTTTCTGCTTTAATTAGAAGAAAAGTGCAGCTGAAGCGCATCGAATGCTTGTTGAAGTTTATGGTGATGATGCTCCAACTGAAAAATCATGTAGGGAATGGTTTCGACGTTTTAAGAACGGTGATTTCAGCGTTGAAGACAAACCTCGCCTTGGACAGCCAAAAAAATTCGAAGACAATGAATTGGAGGCATTACTAGATGAACAACCTGGCGATTCCATTACGAGCGATCGGTATAGACTACAATTGATTCGTTTGAGCCGTGCATTACGAGAAAAACGGCCGGAATACGAGCAAAGACACGACAAAGTTATTCTTCTGCATGACAAAGCTCGGCCTCATGTCGCAAAAGTCGTAAAAAAATGTTTGGAAACGCTCAAATGGGATATTTTACCGCACCCGCCGTATTCTCCGGACATTGCTCCTTCTGATTACTGGTTGTTCCGACGGATGCAGCAGGATTTAGCAGGTCACCGGTTCACTTCTTTCGCAGAAATCGAAAATTGGCTCAAAACTTGGATCGCCTCAAAAGACGAGACTTTTTTTCGAGATGGAATTCGAAAATTGCCTGAGAGGTGCGAAAAAGTAGTAGCCAGCGATGGACAATACTTTGATTAAGGCGGGATCCTGAATTGGCCGGTTCGAAAAATCGATATTTTGAGGAATTTTTTTCGGGCAAAAAAAAAGCAAGTTTAGCGAAATTTTCAGATTATTTTATTACATGTCTGAACATAAGAAAACAATTTTTTTTAAAGAAAAATATCAACAGGCAACCGATTTTTATGCACATTCGTGCCACTGCTGTTTCCATGCGGCGTGACAAATGGAGCTCGTAATTTTCATCTGAAACAAAAAAACCAAAAACCATTTCAATTATGACATATTTTTCTTCTATATGAACTAAAAAAACGAAAAAAAAATTGAAATTTGAATGTTTTTTCGGGTTTGAAGTAGAAAATGTGCTTTTTGTGAAAAAAAAAAATTATTTCAACTTGCTAAAAAAATTGTTAAGAATTTTTTTTTCGACAATGTTTTTAGTTCAAATAGAAAAGAAAACGATACTGAAGCGAACAAGCTTTGGTTTGTTTCGATTGGACTTCTAGTTTTTTTGTAATCAGATACGCCAAATTAGAAAAATCGTAAAAACGAAAACTCGAGAAAACGGGCGCCCTTACTGCCCGAGCGCCCGTATACCTGCTCGACACTCCACTACGTTCAGTGCTGTATCTTTGGAAATATTTCGAATTGGGCTATAAAACTTTGTCTAGACATTCTTAGATACATCAGGAATAGATTTAAACAATAAAAAAAAAGTCGATTTTTTGGACCTTCTAATTCAGGATCCGGCCTTAATCTATTCATACCTTTTATTTTGAAATAAATGGATTTTTTCCCACAAAAAAAATGGATCGAATTAATTTGTACTCCAATACGTAGATAAAATACCTACCTGTAAACGCTTATAACTCCCCCAATTTTCAACGGACCGACTTGAAATTTTCAGCGAATATTTTGAAAGAATGCGTCGAAAACGAAAAATCGATTTTTTCAAAAATTCCAACTAGGTGTAACCCCTTAAGGTAGTGGTCTCGCCAAGCATTCAACGTTGTGTATTCAAGATGTTTTGGCAATCAAAGATTGCACGGTTTTACACGTGTCCTCATGGAGACTAGTGACAATTTTCACATTTCACGCAATAACTTCGAAACTTTTCTACAGATTGTTTTTTTTTAATTCTCAATTACAGAGGAACATATGATGAAGTGGGGAAAGAAAAAATCATGAATTTGGACCATCTAGTTTCAAAGATATAGCGATTTAAATTAAGCGATGTCCAGCAACGCTAGCGCCTTGAAGCGACTAGAGCAGACTAGAGCTAGACTACAGTAGTGTGTGCATATCCGTATACGCAGAGTATCTACGTATTAGTAGTCGGAATGGATAGTCTGATACAAAAGTGAGGGTTAGGTAAACATTATATTAGGCGTGTTCATCATTATTTTATAAGTTGTTACATCCAGATAAGATCTACAACCTACATTATAAGGATATTTCGCAATATTACGAAGCTTTCATAGATTGAACGGAGAATAAACTTTTCAACGTGGCTGTGGCGAAACTACTACCTTAAGGGGGGGGGGAACCCTTTAGACGCCCGAAAATGAGTGATTTTTCATGAATTTTTTTAAAGGTTATAAAATAATCGAATCATTAAAAAATTCTTGAGTTATCTCATTACAAATCTCAAGTGTTCAATTTTTTTTCTTTAACAAAACAAAATGTTGGCATTATAAGGTATTCCTTTAGTCGTTTTTTCCCGTGATATCGAAAAGTGCTCTATTGAATATGTGTCAATTATTGCCATGTGTAGGGGAAGGAAATTACCATAAAAATATAAAAAAAAGTATAAAATTAAAAATTAAGTAGGCTTTTTAATCAAATTTTCTTATTTTTGACCATTTTCTCGACAATTTTTACCCCAAAAAAAGTAATTTAGTTACGCGATAACCTCAAAACTTTAGGTATATCCTTCCGATAATGTTATAGTGAGAAACCTCCCAAAATTACAGCCAGATCGATCAATAACTTTTTGAGCTACAACATGAGCAGTTTTTGAAAATGCAGTTTCGAGATAATCGCGTTTGAAGTTACCTAGGTCACAGCATGCGGTCCTGGCGAGCTCTCGACTATGTGATATAGCTTCGTAAACATTTCATTTTTCGACTTTCCAGTATACTCTCAATATATTATTCTTTCGAAATATGTGAAGAAAATCGTTTTTTTGAACATTGTAAAGGGTTTTCCCCCCTTAAGTGTTACTTATTTTTATCAAGTGCCACTGTAATCTACTAATGATTCGAAAAAGCCTTGGCTTATGCGCTCACAAAATACCACCCTCCGCGAAAGGAATACCTTAGGATGCCCCCAGTCATTTATCTTTTTTTTATCGGCGTAATTATCGTGAGTGCTTATAAATACACGATCGTTCTATACAGCGAATCCATCAAAGATATCGAATTTGTAGAAATAAAAGTGCCGTCACTCGGTTTTACATTAAGCAGCGCCGTGTTCGAGTAAAAAGTGTATACACGTAGAGAAAACGACGTAAATTATCAGGTTGCCACGCCATTTACATAAAACTGTAATCTCGTGTAATTCGTGACGGAGTTGATGTTTTTTTTTTCCCCCGCGAATCATTGAATATTAATTAAGCGTCGACAGTCGCGGGACCTGAAGTCACATTTTTTTAAATATATTTTTTGTTCAGCGTTCAGATTTTTCTCGTCCTGCGCAAAATTAAACGAGCTGGTCGCCGTTCTTATTATTATTTTGCGGTTAATTATTACGGCGTGTAATATATGCTAATTCCGAGCAGTAAATAGTCCGATTAGGATGTGGACGCAGTGATATATCGTGGTGGAGTAATAAATTAGTGACATCTAAGCTTGCTCGGAGAGCGACACACACGTTCACCTCATCGTTCGCTCTTATACTCTCCGGTTACGGTATTACGGTCTCCTAGCCAGCTCTTCATTTATTAATGTCGTGCATTCACGATTATTATTTTATTAATATCGAAATACCAGACGTGTGGGGCTTTTAAAAGCTAAAAATAATCAGGATCTCATTAAGGGAGTGCTTTCAGATTCGCTATCTACGAGGTGTGTAAATTAACGCATCAGTCTCCATCTATTGCACGTATTTTCAAGAATTTTTTTTTCATAATAAAATTTATCTCCATATTTTTATATTTTTATACATAAAAATAGAAGTTTCAAAGTACAAGAAAAAATGTAAAAAATTTTTTTAAAAGTTTATCTTGGAAGTTACCCCTGCTTTCACCTTGTCGACACGATATCTTAACTTTGGAGCATCTGAAAACAAAAAGTCAAGTATTTTAGTATAAAGTGGAGTTGTAGTTATGACCCGTACTAAAAACTTTTACTCCCGATAAAAAAAAACCAAAATGGCGCACTTTTGAATTTTTCGACTCTTTCTTACAACTTAAATTGTTTAAAAATAGGTTTAAATATTAATGAATATTTAGACCGTTAGTAGAGGTGGAAGAGATGCGTGCATAGAATAATACCTGTAAATTTGAGCCTAATCGGTGCAATAATTTTTCCAAAATCATGTCGACAAGGTTGAAAAACATTGTTTTGAGAAAAACGCGTTAAAAGTTTCTCTTGTAATAATGTACATAAAAGTTTAAAAAAAAAGCCTCTTACCCTCAATCAGCGATGCCTGGTCCACACATTACCAGGTGCACAAGTATGAAATGCGGATTTCAGACAACAGATGGTGCACCAATGCATTTTGTGCTATAAAGATTTGACACTGCGCCATTTTGTTGTATCATCAACAAGTGTCAGATGCACACGAATGATAAATTGGAAAAGTGTGTGCATAGTGTTGTGTTGTGTTCAATATGTCGAAATTTATACCGAACAAAGAGCATTCGCGGACAGCATTAATTTTTGTTTTCATTTGAAGAAAACTGCTGCTGAATCATACCGATTACTTCGAGAAGCTTATGGTGAACATGCTCCATCGCAGGATACGTGTGAACGATGGTTTCGGCGTTTCAAAAGTGGTGACTTCGATGTTGCAGACAAGGAACATGGAAAACCGCCAAAAAAATACATAGATGTGGAATTGCAAGCATTGTTGGACGAAGATGATTCGCAAACACAAAAACAACTCGCCGAGCAATTGGGCGTTAGTCAACAAGCTGTTTCCAATCGGCAACGAGAGATGGGAAAGATTCAGAAGACCCGTAGATGGATACCACATGAGTTGAACGACAGGCAAATGGAAACACGCAAAAACACATGTGACATTTTGCTCGCTCGATACAAAAGGAAGTCGTTTTTGCATCGTATAGTTACAGGGGATGAAAAGTGGATTTATTTTGAGAATCCCGAGCGCAAAAAATCATGGGTAGACCCAGCTGCACCATCCACATCGACCGCAAGACTGAATCGCTTTGGCAGAAAGACGATGCTCTGTGTTTGGTGGGACCAGAGAGGCGTGGTCTATTATGAGCTGTTAAAACCTGGGGAAACGGTTAATACTAAACGTTACCAACAACAATTGACCGATTTGAACCGCGGTGCATCAATTGATAAGCGGGCAACGCTTTTTCCAGCAAGGGCGCCTCGTTCGTTATCAGTTTTCCCTTTCGCAGATCAGGAACGGTAGGATGAACCATCACGTTGTGAATTTCCTACGCGGTTGGGACAAACAAATTATCATTTTCCACGCACGTTGATCTTTGAAGGGTGTCTCTAAATGACATGACATTTCGAATTGCGCGCTATTTTTATTTTGTGGCGAACATAGAGTACTAATTTTTGACAACTGGCATCAGGAAGTATCGAGCAAACTCCTCAAGCACAGATGGCCCGAGTCGTGACGATGTTTCATCGATTTTGTCTAATTGTGGTGCTAGTGAGCATAGCTTATCTCACTTGCACACTATTGGGAGTACAAATTAATTCGGTCCGTTTTCAAGAGATGCCTCTGGCTGTTATGAATGTTTCATAGTGACAGCTGATTTCGGTGGTTTCAGAGAGGTTAGACATCTGTCAATAACATTCAGTTTATATCGCTCATGACAATGCTCCATCACATACGGCAAAACCGGTTCGCGACACGTTGGAAGCACTCAGCTAGGAAGTTCTACCCCATGCGGCTTACTCACCAGACTTGGCTCCTTCCGATTACCACTTGTTTGCATCGATGGGTCACGCACTTGCTGAGCAGCGCTTTGGTTCTTAGGAAGATGTGAAAAAATGGCTCGATGAATGGTTCGCAGCAAAAGGGGAAGATTTCTACTGGCGTGGTATTCACAAATTGCCCGAAAGATGGAAAAAATGTATAACAAGCGATGGAGCATACTTTGAATAAAGCACTTTTTATCATTCTTCCGAATTTAACGTGTTTTTTTTCTAGAAAAAAAATCCTCATTTCATACTTGTACACCTGGTAAAGAACAGAATGAGACGTTGGAGCACCTGTTAATCTGTAGAAAAGGCAAGGAGTTAGTAACTGAGAAAGCAAGAAAAAAAAGCAGAGGAGTGGATGGAAGGAACAAATGATTTGGCAATAAAGGGAGAAATTATAAATACGTTGGGTGGGAAAATACAAAAAGGGATATGTGAATATTTTTGGAAAATACAGGAAGTGTGCAAAAATATGAGTACGGAGGAAGGGGGAGGAGATAGAGATGGAGTAGAGGAATGGAGGAAGAAAAAGTGAGAAATGTTAGAGAGTACGAAGTGCAAGCATCCAAGGTGTAGCAAATAAATGGAGAAATATATAAGCAGAAAGTTACTGTTTTCTAAATAAACTTTTTTTTTCAAGGTGTGCAAATAAAACTCGTTTTGATTGATAAAAACGCTACCATTACTCGTATTTTTCTCAAATATCGAAGGCTCTTTAACAATGTTTTTTTTTACGACGGTTTAAGGCATTACACCACCCCGGCGTTTGGAAAAGTAGGGACAAAAAAGTCAACTAATCACTATATAAAATAATTTTTATTTTTCACTAATACGTTCTATGCAAAAATGAAGAAAAGAACGAATGAAAAAGATTTAAAAGTGGCGGAGATATGAGTCGTTTAGTAGGACTCTCTTTTGAAATTCCTTGCCGAAGGTGGAATTTGTTTTTTTGTCAGGCGTCGTCTGAAAATTAAAAAGTAATTTTTTATTATAAAGAAAGGTAATAGCTAAAGTGTAGCAAAGGTAAATTTCTTAAATTTTTTTGTAGAAATGACAGCTGTTTGAAAATAAAATTCTGATTTTTACCGAAATGTTGAGTTTGAAAAATCAATAAAAAATGTAACGACTTAACGAAAAAGTTCGATTGCTCGTTTCTTCAAAAGTTTACGTATTTTTAGTGATATAATTTTTTTTTTAACCAATGCCCAATACATTTTAACAGTAGCCTCAATGAACAAGCTGCCCTTGACGAAACTGCCAATCAGCCACACTCGTATTGCATCAATAAAATATGAAAAAGTTTTGTCGCATGACGTGTCGGCGCGAGTACACGGATGACGAGAATGGAATGGACAATCTGGCAGGTAGTTCGTGATCGGAATGAACGAAAGGCTCATACTTTTACATTCGCTTGAAAAGCCGCGCGTACCTCGTCACTTATTAACATTCACATGGTCTCCGAGGCTCACGAATAGAGTCTATTAGCATGAAGTAATTAGAGTGCATGTTTGTATATATGTAGGATACGCAGGATGAAAAAAAAATCCTTCTCGCGCTTCATAGATGTCGTTTGACGATGGACCAAACTTCCGAGTGAAGGGATTCGTAAAAAATCTTCATTTGATTTGGTGAAGCTGAAGAAAATCACTTTAATTCTGCTGTGGGTTGCTCGGAAAAAGAGAGAGAGAGAGAGAGAGAGAGAGAGAGAGAGAGAGAGAGAGAGAGAGAGAGAGAGAGAGAGAGAGAGAGAGAGAGAGAGAGAGAGAGCAATTTCTCTTAAATTCTCATCCTTAACCGGACTGCCGTTAAATACTTTTGAGACTCGAGACTACCCAGCATTTTCGTTTAGCACTTTAATTCCTATTTTTTTTTCTTTACACTTATTTTCATCTACCCCGACCACTTTTCTATTCTCGCAAGCTTTCTTAAATCGATATACCACTCTCGGCCTGTGTTATCCAAAGTTTTCCGCGAAAGAAGAATGCCAACTCCAACAATTAACATTCTCTTCGTGAAAATTAAATGTGCTAATATATTCACCGCGGTTTCTAATTTTCAATTCAATATCGAGACTAATTATGAAAACTTAGTTTGCGATAGAGACGCTCGTCGATCGCGAGGAAAATCAACAAATAAAATTCTCATAAAGGAAAACGACGGTTTTTCTTCGGTATTAAGGAGACGTTACCGTCGAGAGGCATGAAAGATCCATGAACTTCGGGAATTTTTTTTTAAATATTTCCAGGTCTACAATTTTTTATATATTTCCAGGTGTACAATTTTTTTAAAATATTTTATAACTTCGGGAATATAAAATAATTACTTTTTGAAATGGGTTTCAACGTATTTTATTCTTCTATCAATAGAGAGTAAATTCCAATTTTATGTGTAAAAAAAACACAAAAAAGTGTTTTGGTCTGCGCGGGGCGCTCCACAGCCTTGCCAGTTTATTTTAGACAAAAGCGGGTTAAAAATTATTGAACTAGACAGAGTTTGGGGCCCTTATCGTTTATTGTTTTTTGAAAAACCGCTGGATAACAAAATGGCAGCCGTTTTAAAAAAAAAACCAATTTTCTTCCCGGTTTTTTTTTGCTTCAACGGACGGAATAGATTTATAAATCGATTTTTAACAAAATTCCTTAAAAACGCATTTAAATTTTATAGGCTGTAAATTCTAAGATACTTTAGATATGAAAATATCCTTTTACTCACGTGTTATAAACACTTTAAGGATGCAAATTATGTTTAAAAAAAAAACGAGTTTTCCATCGTCAGGAACGGTAACATGCCTTTAATGTCGTTCGAAGAAAACTATATTTTAGAGGGAATAAAAGGTACGCTTTTCATAAGAGCTCGATAGCTTGAAATACACTTTCAAAATTTGGGCTCTTCCCGAAAACGAGAATAAAAAAAGGATATCTAATTACGTAATTAATTAGCCCCACAATCATAACACAAATATAATAAAAATAATCAAGGAATGCTATGTTAAAAAACTTAAATTTTAAATATCATTAAATAACGTTAAATTTAATTTATTTTTATTAAATTATTAAAATAATTAAAAATAAAAATAAAGCAAACATATTCCATAAACTGCCAATCCTCCACGAATCGAAAACACGTTTTAGCCTTTTTTTTCCAAACAATATGTTCCCAGCCCTCTGGTCATCCGCCGCACATCAGGCTCTTCAAAAATCTGCATCAAATAATAAACATATTGGGAGTACAAATTATTTCGGTCCGTTTTTTTGTGGTAAAAAATCCATTTGTTTCAAAATGAAAGGTATGAATAGATTAATCAAAGTATTGTCCATCGCTGGCTACTACTTTTTCCCACCTCTCAGGCAATTTTCGAATTCCATCTCGAAAAAAAGTCTCGTCTTTTGAGGCGATCCAAGTTTTGAGGCAATTTTCGATTTCTGCGAAAGAAGTGAACCGGTGACCTGCTAAATCCTGCTGCACCCGTCGGAACAACCAGTAATCAGAAGGAGCAATGTCCGGAGAATACGGCGGGTGCGGTAAAATATCCCATTTGAGCGTTTCCAAACATTTTTTTACGACTTTTGCGACATGAGGCTGAGCGTTGTCATGCAGAAGAATAATTTTGTCATGTCTTTGCTCGTATTCCGGCCGTTTTTCTTGTAATGCACGGCTCAAGAGAATCAATTGTAGTCTATACCGATCGCCCGTAATGGAATCGCCAGGTTGTAGCAGCTCATTGGCTCATTTGGCTGTCCAGGGCGAGGCTTGTCTTCAACGCTGAAATCACCATTCTCAAAGCATCGAAACCATTCCCTTCATGATTTATCAGTTGGAGCATCATCGCCATAAACTTCAACAAGCATTCGATGCGTTTCAGCTGTACTTTTCTTCCAATTGAGCAGAAAAGTAAAACTTCCCGCAAATGCTGCTTAGTTAACACAAAATTTGACATATTCAACACAGTAAAAAACAAGGTTTTTAATGGAACTCAAAGCGATATAAACTGAATGTTATTGACAGATGTCTAACCTCTCGAAAACCACCGAAATTAGCTGTCACTACGAAACATTCATAACAGCCAGAGCCATCTCTTGAGAACGGACCGAATTAATTTGTACTCCCAATAATTTTGGAAAATTCAAAAGTCGAGGGTAACAGGAAGTTTCCTTTCCCTCGGAGTATTGGAAGATTGGTGTCTCGTGAGAATTTCTGCCACGGCGAAGTCGCGGAAGTCAGACGAAACTGAAAGACAGAACTCAAAGAGGAGAATAGAGAAGTTTCGAAAGAAAGGGGAAACCGAGGTAGAAAGAAAAAAAAAGGATTTCGGGGGGAATAAAAAAGCAGCAGTGTACGAGGGAAGAGTGACAATTGAGAGTGTGTTAGGCAAAGGTAACACAAATAGTGCATTACGAGTGGAAAAAAAAATCCGACACACGTGACTATAAAGCTGCACAGATACTGGAAGAGAATCGTCACCGCGAGGCAGAAACATGTCCACCCACGAGTCCTCTTGCGCATACACGAGCTTGGAACACATCGAGAAAGTCACCGATCGGATTTCAACAGTTCATTCTGCATTCGTGACAGCGTGTATGTGTGTGTGTGTGTGTATGTGAGAGAGAGTGCGTCCTATAAAGCACGTATCACTGTATCACAGAAAACGCATCGATGAAGAGACAAAAGACAACACGCGGACAGTTTGTGTCTGTGCATGACGCGGTGTTTCCCCTTCGCACAGACCGCCCTTTCATTCAACGTAGTCTTGTTTGAAAAGTCAAATGACGTCCCCTGTTTCAACGTATCCGTTTGCCCTATGGGGCCCTCCACCTCTCTGTCTCTCTCTCTCTCTCTCTCTCTCTCTCTCTCTCTCTCTCTCTCTCTCTCTCTCTCTCTCTCTCTCTCCCTCCCTCTCTCTCGCTCTCTCTTGCTCTATTTATCTCTGCTACAAATAGTTGAAGGGCTTTTTTCTCAACCATACAATCGAGACCCTCGACGGAAAATTTGTCGTCGATATTTTTTTTTTCCTCGCTTCCCACTGACTCTTGGTCGTTAACACTCTCGTCGTACGTGCCGCCGCAGATGGAATAACAGCGGTGGCAGGGGAAAAACAGACGGGAAGCATAAGTTATTTTGAGAAATCAAAATATTCTTACTTTTCGAGGATTATATAATTCTCTGGTTTGATCGAGTATTCAGTATTCGTAATGCACTCGGTTGATCACGTAGGTATTTTTTTTATTATTTGTTTCATCGCATGGAGTGCCCTCTTACGTGTCCTCTTTATATTGTATATTGGATCGATTATTTTTGACCATGTGACAAATTTCGAAGTCATTCGACATAATTTGTTGGGCTGTCGCATTAGATAATAAAATTTGGTTAAATAACGACGAGGGTCGTTGTACTTAATCTTCACAGCCGTAATTTCCTAAGAAATTCATTTTTCTTAAGGCATCAGTCTCCATCTATTGCACACATTTTCAAGAATTTTTTTTTCAGAATAATATTCATCTCCATATTTTAATTTTTTTATACATAAAAATCGGAGTTTCAATCTTCAAGAAAAGAATTAAATTTTTTTTTTCAATTTATCTTGGTGATCTGGCTGCCTAAAGTTACCCCTGCTTTCACCTTGTCGACAAGAAATCGTAATTTTGAAGCACCTGATAACAAAAAGTCGAGTATCTTATTATAAAGTGGAGTTGTAGTTATGACCCCTGCTAAAAACGTTCACCCTCGATAAAAAGAAAACAAAATGGCGCACTTTTGAATTTTTCGACTGTTTTTTACAACTTGAGCTGTTTAATAATAGGATTGAATATTAATGAATATTTATACCGTTAGTAGGAGTCGAAAAGATGCATGCATAGAATAATCCCTATAAATTTGAGCCTAATCGGTGCAATCGTTTTTCCAAAATCATGTCAACAAGGTCGAAAAACGTAGTTTTGAGAAAAACGCGTTTAAAGTTTATCTTGTAAAAATGTACATAAAACTTTTAAAAAAACGCCTCTTACCCCTAATCAGCGATGACTGGTCCATACATTATTCCTTCAGCTTTTTGAAAAGCTTCACGTTTTTGGGATTTTTGGTTTCGGATCTCTGCTTTGCGAGCTTTGGACACTCGACACGGCGGTTGCGCGCTGAGCGAGCAGATACGCTTCTATTTTATCACTCTTTTTAGACCCTTTTCGGAAACATCCGATTTAAATAAAGTTCTCTACCGTATTTCTACAGAGATGTAGTATAGGAAACTGATGTTTTTTATAAAATGGAAAATTTCCGAAAATAGACTGATACAATAACCTGAATGTACAATAATGTTGCTGACTGCATGACAATTAATAATTATGAGATATTTCGATCGATTTGTGAAGCAATGATAAACCAATCGAAAACAAGCTGAAAATTTACATTAGCACGACAGAATCAGCAAACAATAATTCTAAAATTATTTTACCAAAAACAAATGAGAATTTCGCGAAAGTAAAAATTTCACTTTGAATTATTCGTTTAAAAGTGAAACGTTAGTTTCTCAACGTAGCCATGGAATGGTCGGGCGGTACTCGAATTTCGGCAAACTCACGATTTATATGTGCGACTACACGTTGTCGACGTATAGCCAAGGAAATATGAGACCGAAACGAGAGCGACAAAAAGCCACGAGTCTGGTGAGAGCCTTTGGTTTTCTACGCGTTCGCCCGAGCTCGGCAGTTCTCGCAAAATAGTCGTTCGGAGGCCCGTCGAGAGTCGTCCAGGCTTGCCTTGGCGAGTTTCGGACAGGAAAACGTCTACTACGAAACTAACTGGTGTACAACACCCCCCAGCCTACGTGTACGACGGTGCGCGAGCTTCCCATTTCGGATATCCGGCTTAGCCAAGACCAGACCGCAGAGGAATACGTATCGGATGCACCAGACTCGTCGTTCTCTGTATCCTTGCCTCCTTCTCGAACGCTTTCATTTCGTATAGACGTGTACACGGGACATTCCATAGCTGGCTAACTTTGTGCAGGTCCAGGGCAAAACAATGTCCGTCGTTTATTGACTCCTGTACATCGTGCAGAAGAAAAAACATCACCTGCATCAATTGTCCATTCACCAAAAAAATATTGAGATAATTCCCGAGTCAAAATTTATAGCCTCCTCTGAACACTCGCAGGACCCATTTCTTTTGCAATGCACAAGCCGTCAGCCTTCGTTGAACCTACCAAACCCCATTTGTCGAGTTCAGTGCCGTGAAGAGGCCTCTATTTGGTCCAGTGTAGCCTCTGTTAGTCTTGGAAAACCTTTCGACCTTCAGTTTCAGTGCACCGGGCAAAATACAGGTCTCCTTAACCTGCTCACGATCTCAAGTCCGTTGCCTCGACCCCACCGAACCTGCTTTGAGCCCAAATTCGATATCTCCTCCATCAACACTCCATTGCGTGGTCGGGTTCTACTGCTAAAAAAGCACTGCTAAAAAAGTACTGCTAAAGGCTCTACTGCTAAAACTGTACTGCTAAACGGGCTCTACTGCTAAAAGCTCCACTTCTAAAACTGTACTGCTAAAAGACTCCACTGCTAAAAGCTGTACTGCTAAATGGGGTCTACTGCTAAAACTAGCTTCTGACAGAGGGCTCACATAAGTCCCACTGATGGAGGTTATACTGTACTTTTTGCGGTTTTTTGACGATTTTTTGGAATTGGAATTGGAATTGAAAATGCGAAAATCTAAAAATGTGAAAATGCGAAAATGTGATGATGCAAAATGTGAAAATGTGAAAATGCGAAATTCCGAAAATGTGAAAATGCGAAAATGTGAAAATGCGAAATGTGGAAATGCGAAAATGAGAAAATGTGAAAATGCGAAAAGTTCGAAAATGCGAAATTGCTAAAATGTGAAAATGCGGAAATGTGAAAATACGAAAATGTGAAAATGCGAAAATGTGAAACGTGACAATGCGAAATTCCGAAAATGTTTTTCGGAATTTTGAAACTTTTCAAAAACATACCCTTTTGCGTTTTAGCAGTTGAGACTCTTTAGCAGTGCTGCTTTTAGCACTAGAGTCTATTTGGCAGTCCAGTTTTAGCACTAGAGCCCATTTAGCACTAGAGCTTTTAGCAGTACAATTTTAGCAGTAGAGCTTTTAGCAGTACAGTTTTAGCAGTAGAGCCCGTTTAGCAGTAGAATTTTAGCAGTAGAATTTTTAGCAGTTCTTTTTTAGCAGTAGAGCAGTAGAGCCCTCCATTGTGGCCTGATCGGTAACCCGTTCGATGACGGCATAAATACGTTTTCGCTGAATGGAGGGTCCGAAGGGTGTACAGTGCGCCTACAGTAGGCTGAATGGAGGGTCCAGAGGGTCTACAGTGCGCCTACAGTAGGCCGAAAGGGGGGCCAGTAGTTTCTGCGGGAGAGCTCGAAGTAGGCCCACCTGGGGCTACGCAGGTTCAGTTGCGCTCTGCATGAGCTTTCTTTGAGTGTCAATGTCCAGTTTCTGTCATTTGGGAGGTTCATCGGAGGCCCTAAGGTTTTGGTATTCCAAACATTGTACCCTCGTTTAGGTACCCGATAATCCACCATTGCCGAACTCTGCTCGGGGAAAGGGGCCTTTATTTTGCGGGTTGGACGCGGCTCGAAAACTTTTACTCGGGTTGAGATTATGAAAATAGTGAGATAATTGAGATGATAAATATTGAGAAAAAATAATTGAGATAATGAAAGTATAAAATACTAGTTTCTGACCGCGCGACTTCGCCCGCGTGGAATTTCGCCCATAGAAACTCCTTTACCAGTTGGATCTCAAATTAGGGGTTGTTCGGAACAATCCTGAAATATGCGTTTTCTTATTTGTTCTGAAGAGTATTTATACTAAGTTTCAAGTTCATACACGCAGGGAATTCAATTTTCCAATACCAAACTTCAACACCGCATTGCACCCCAAATTACGAGTTGATTTAAAAATTCCTAAAATATGCGTTTTATTATTTGTTTTCAACAATATTTATACCAAGTTTCAAGTTTATACAAGCAAGGAATACAATTTTCCATACATCCCATTTCAGTCTCTCACGGATTGATTTTCGGAAAAAAATTTCTTAGTGCACGTTTGAACCCTTTAAAGAACATTACTTCCAGATTTCATCAAGATAAAAGTAGAAAATTCGATATGCCGATGCAAACTTCAACACTCCGTTGCACTCCTATCAAGGAGTTTCAAAAGTTTTTAAGAGTTGATTTTTAGATTTAAGAGTTTTTTTAGTTTTAAGAGATGATTTTCGAAAAATTCTTTCTTAGCGCACCTGTACACCTTCTAAGTAATGAATCTTTTAAATTTCATGTTTCTATCCTCAGCGGTTTAGGCTGTGCATTGTCTATATTTCAGTCAGTCAGTCATTCATTCAATCAGTCAGTCACGGCACCGTTTTACATGTATATAGTGAGATAATAAAAATTGAAAAAAATTCTTATTATAAAGTAACGTTATACTCTATTTGTTCAACGAATGATCCAATGGCATCCCCCAATGACGGATTTAGTCAGCCCAAGTAATTTTTTGACTTCGCATCGAGTAACATTTCGGTCTACTGATGGAATAAAATCGGTTAGCTGTAACTGAAGGCTGCATACGAAAGTTCATTTCATTTCTCCATTTTGATGCTCTTCCGGTTGGTAACTCTGCATACACCATCTAGTGTTCATGACTGAAATTTCCCCATTCATATTAGCGTAGGTGTGGTTGGTAAGGAGGTAAAAGGGTGATGGAATGCGGAAAGTTACTCCGAACGGAAAAGACTGTACACGTGTGTATGCTATACACACGTGGATACACTTGCTTCTCTCTCTCTTTTTTTTTTGCCTTTTTCTATTTCTCTCTTTATGCTCCCTATAGCGCTGTCCGTAGATGGTTTTCCCTCGGTTTTATCCCTCACAAATATCGAGGCCTTCGTGTAAACGTGCAACGATGCATGCAACAAAGAATGATGTAAACACATGCAAAAGTTTCGCGGCTGGTTTATTTTCGTCGGATCGATCCCAAAAGCAAGTCTGCGCCGGTTTTATAGTGAAATTTTCTCCAGAGATTGCCGGATTACTCTCCTATGCAATCTTCGCATTTTTTAGATCAGGAAAAAATCGGGAATAAATTCGCATATATTGATGTGCAGTTGTTCTCGAGCGTGGAACAATCATTTGCGAAATAATAAGCGTTCGTTTTGCGAAAATGTCTGTAGCAATGATCGTGGTTTTGTGTGCTTTCAGGCAGAAGAGTTGAATACCATTGTCGGTAATGCTTTTCGCATGGCGTACGTGGCGCAGCTGCAACGCCAGCCGATTCTTCAAGATGTGATAACGCCACAGTCTTCACCAGTCTATCGTAACAAGGACAAACAGGAGGAGCAACGAAACGCTTGGGTGAGTAATGACACTGGTCTCAATGCTCATGAATTCCAACAACGAATAATAATATCTTTCAAGAAATAAAATGCCATAAAAATTACGCTTTTATATGTACACTAGCGGAATTAATTCTGGAAGCTTTTAACCTTCCGCGGACACCCGCGGTCAAAATGACACCAAGCGCAACTTCAAGCCAAAATTACTACCAGGTGTACAAGAACGATAAAAAGTGCTTTATTCAAAGTATACTCCATCGCTTGTTATACATTTTTCCCAACTTTCGGGCAATTTGTGAATACCACGCCAGTAAAAATCTTCCCCTTTTGCTGCGAACCATTCATCGAGCCATTTTTTCACATCTTCGTACGAACCAAAGCGCTGCTCAGCAAGTGCGTGACCCATCGATGCAAACAAGTGGTAATCGGAAGGAGCCAAGTCTGGTGAGTAAGCCGCATGGGGTAGAACTTACTACCTGAGTGCTTCCAACGTGTCGCGAACCGGTTTTGCCGTATGTGATGGAGCATTGTCATGAAGAAAAATGACTTTGTGTTGCCTCTTTTGGTATTCTGGCCTTTTTTCAAGCAGCGAACGATTCAAATCGGTCAATTGTTGTTGGTAACGTTTAGTATTAACCGTTTCCCCAGGTTTTAACAGCTCATAATAGACCACGCCTCTCTGGTCCCACCAAACACAGAGCATCGTCTTTCTGCCAAAGCGATTCAGTCTTGCGGTCGATGTGGATGGTGCGCCTGGGTCTACCCATGATTTTTTGCGCTCGGGATTCTCTAAATAAATCCACTTTTCATCCCCTGTAACTATACGATGCATAAACGACTTCCTTTTGTATCGAGCGAGCAAAATGTCACATGTGTTTTTGCGTGTTTCCATTTGCCTGTCGTTCAACTCATGTGGTATCCACCTACGGGTCTTCTGAATCTTTCCCATCTCTCGTAGCCGATTGGAAACAGCTTGTTGACTAACGCCCAATTGCTCGGCGAGTTGTTTATGTGTTTGCGAATCATCTTCATCCAACAATGCTTGCAATTCCACATCTTCGTATTTTTTTCGCGGTTTTCCATGCTCCTTGTCTGCAACATCGAAGTGACCACTTTTGAAACGCCGAAACCATCGTTCACACGTATCTTGCGATGGAGCATGTTCACCATAAGCTTCTAGAAGTAATCGGTATGATTCAGCAGCAGTTTTCTTCAAATGGAAACAAAAAATTAATGCTGTCCGCGAATGCTCTTTGTTCGGTATAAATTTCGACATATTGAACACAACAACACAACACTATGCACACACTTTTCCAATTTATCACTCGTGCGCGTCTGACACTTGTTGATGACACAACAAAATGGCGCAGTGTCAAATCTTTATAGCACAAACTGCATTGGTGCACCATCTGTTGTCTGAAATCCGCATTTCATACTTGTACACCTAGTATAAGTTGTTGGCGGCCACTTTTTACAATAAATCGCTAATTTTTAAGGTTCCGTGCCCAAAGGGCAAAACGGAGCCCTATTGCCGTCACTCTGCTGTCTGTCTTTCTGCCCACCTATATGTCACGGGTCTCTAGCTCGTAAACGAAATGAGTTACACACCTGAAATTTGCATATTTTGTGTAGAATGTTGACCCAACACCGAATATTCAATTAGAAATTCAATTAAATTATTTTCCATGGGCTGTCCCATGCATGAAAAAGGAGCCAAAAAAAATGCTTATCCTGGCATGTGGGGTGTCATTGTCTAAAGCTCGTTGAGTAGAGTATAAAGATATTTTTTATGCTTTTTTATCTTCAAAAATAAAGAAATGGCGGGCCCTTGAAGATGTTAGTTTTAGACCATTATTGGTACGGGGTCTATCTCAAAACTAAACTAGTCAGAAATTTGGAATTTTTGTATATTATGTACCATATACTGCATTTAAACAACAAATACTGAAAACGCGGTTTCATAAATGTAGTATATATAATAATTTATTGTGTACATAATACAAATATATATAATAATTTATTGTGTACATAATTCAAACGCCGATTCATAATGTAGTATATATAATAATTTATTGTATACATAATATAATAAATTTATAATGAAAATATAGAAAATTATTGTTATTTAAATATCTACAATACCAAATGACTTAGTTTTGGAGTCGGTGCCAGGGTAGAATGAGAGATTGACGTCACGGAAAAAGCGAGATTGCAAATTAACAAAAGATCGTATATTCTATTTATTTTTCTTCCCTCCTCTTTGTCTACGAAAAACGTGAATATTTTCATATATTATCAAATATTCAGCTTACAGTAGCAGTATACAAAGCTTTCTTTAACTATCATCACCCCATATAGTTTGAATTTAGTACTACCTAAGAACTAAGACAGAAAAGAGCATTACGTAATTAAATATCTAGTTAAATGAAAATTTGCAAAACTAATCATGCGCGAATATTAAGTAGAAACATTATAGATTGAAATAGAAACATTACCGTGTCAATTCGATGTAGCAAAATATACATTTTCTGCGTAAATATAAAAAAGCTAATTTCTATTAAAAGTGTCCAGAATTAATTCCACTAGGGAATATGAAACTTTGGCGATTGCCGAAATCTCGACTAATTTTCTTCATCTCCAGATTATCACTTAAGATTTAGTAGGATAGTGTCAAATTCTAAACGAAAAAAAACATTTCGATGTCTCAATGCATCGATATAAACTGGTATAATTAATTCATTTTTTATTCGCACTTTGTAAATAACGTTAAAGTTGGAACATTAGAATGCCACGATTTTTTTTCTTCATTTTTCATTTCTTTATTTTCATGATTATCATGCGTAATTTATTTTTATTATTTTCTGCGTAAATATAAAAAAGCCACTTTCTATTAAAAGTGTCCAGAATTAATTCCACTAGTGTATTGATGCAGATCGATTTTTCTCCATTATTAGCTTCTGTTTGGCATTCGGTGACAGAATATATCCCCTTTAATTGATACAGCGGCATGTCTTTCAAGTAGCACTGTTTTAAATAGTGCCGGTAAGTTTCATCAATTTTAGCTGCGATTGTCATGTTTCATGCTATTCAAGTCAGTAAATTCAAACTATGAAACTTACAGGATGAGTTTGGTGTAATAGTTTCCATGAAAGTTTGTCAGCAAGCAACGATCCCTGGTAGATAGCAATTTCTTACTCTCTCTCTCTCTCTCTCTCTCTCTCTCTCTCTCTCTCTCTCTCTCTCTCTCTCTCTCTCTTTCCTCACTAAATCGATCACTTCCGGACTCCACTGTGCATACGTCTATACCGGACTTTTGATCCTCCGTTTATTCGTACATGGAATGCTGAAAGTTCTCCAATCGCGGAGAGAAAGAGAGTGATGGGAAGAGGAAACGATAGAAAAGGGAGAGCAGTAAACGATTTTCGAATTGCTCGCAGATCGGATTGCATGAACATGTACTTGTTGTACAGAGCTTTGATCCTTTCTTCCTAATATCGTAAATACTCGAAACTCAAACTTTCTCAATGTTTGATCGTTTTCGTTGATGCTGGCTTATATTGCATTTAGCATTAAATTAAACATTTGTACAATAGCCGGACTCGGAGAAAAAATCGTAAATATCCCGTGCGGAAAATTGGCAGGGCATCCCTAATACAATTCAGGGCCTTCAAGGGATTGTTTGTGGATTCCATAGTAGGGGTTTGTGTAAAAGATCCGGACCAGTCCCTCTTAAGGAATAGTAGGGTAGGTAGGTTGATTAAAACTATGATCTAAGTACGGAGACCAAGTAAGGGCCTTTAAGGTGTGTAGTTGTAGATTCCCTAGTAGCGATTTCCCCAATACTACCAGAGTTTGCTATTATAGGGGCAAAACAGTATAAATTGCTTGACTAAAGAATTTGTGGCAAAATAGTTATCGAGATCAATTAAATATAAGGTGTAGTAAAAAGAAATCCATTATTTTTGCAATAGATGGCTTTAGTAATATGTATCTCGCGTTGTATAAGTGCGATCGGATAACGCTAGATGGCGTTAGAAAGGTAAGATTTCGTACTAAAATAAACATCTCAGACAGTTTTGTGATTGCTTGACTCAATATTGTTTGAGCGCGCGTCAAAGATGGCCACCAGCAAAGTGAAAATACGCCATATTTTACAGTTTTTCTTCGATAAAGGCAAAAACGCAAGCCAGGCGGCTGAAAATGTGAATATTGTTTATGGTCCTGATACTGTAACAGCCAATCACGCGCAATTTTGGTTTCGTCGATTCCGCTCCGGTAATTTTCATGTCAAAGATGCACCACCCTCTGGAAGGCCCATTGTGGAAAATGTCGATAAAATAATGGAAATCGTCGAGTCCGACCGTCATGTAAGCACTGTTTCGATTACCCAGAAGCTAAACATTGCACAAAAAACCTTTTGGAACCACTTGAATAAGACTGGATACAAAAAGAAGCTCGATGTATGGGTGCCACACGAGTTAACGCAAAAAAACCTCATCGACCGAATTTCCATCTGCGAATCGCTGCTGAATCGCAACAAAATCGACCCATTTCTGAAGCGGATGATGACTGCTGATGAAAAGTGGGTTACTTACAACAACGTCAAGCAAAAACGGTCGTGATCGAATCGCGGTGAGCCGGCGCAAACGGTGGCCAAGCCAGGATTGACGGTCAGGAAGATTTTTCTGTGTGTTTGGTGGGATTGGCCGGGAATCATCTACTATGAGCTGCTCCCCTACGGCCAAACTCTTAATTCGGACCTGTACTGTCAAAAATTGGACTGTCTGAAGGAAGCAATCGCCCAGAAGCGGCCAGCTTTGGCCAATAGGAGAGGAATTGTGTTCCATCGGGACAACGCCAGGCCACACACATCGATAGTGACTCGCCAGAAGCTCCGGGAGCTTGGTTGGGAGGTTCTTATGCATCCACCTTATAGTTCGGATCTGGCACCAAGTGATTACTACCTGTTCCTGTCTATGGCGAATGATTTTGCTGGTGAAAAATCCGCCTCAAGAGAAGCTTGTGAAAATCGACTGTCCCAGTTTTTTGCCAATAGGGACGAGGGTTTCTATGAGAAAGGCATAATGAAATTATCTTCAAAGTGGCAACAAGTTATCGATCAAAACGGTGCATATTTGATCTAAATCGGATCATTCTAACTATGCTAAATAAAGCCTTCAATTCCATGCAAAAATAATGGATTTCTTTTTACTACACCTTATATAATAATAAAACTATGTAGACGAGCTGTGATGCGTTAAACCAACACCCGTGCAGTGCGTTCATTGGAACAACGCAGGATCAAACGTGTCAAAATATGCGACAGAATGCTAAGCCTCAAATGTCTTCAACTAACACATTTCTTTTTCACGCACGTACGCAGATGGCTGCAATAATTTTTATGAGCCACCATTGAGGCACTTTCAAAGGCCCTGGTTATTTTGCCTTCAATGGCCCCTGGTAGGAAAGTGTGACCGGCAACTGATGGCCCATGTGAGGCTTCCAGACTAGGGCCTTAATAAAGTAAGGGAAAATTAAGATGGGCCCGATCAAAGCCCGAACATAATTTCGCCACGGGTATACGACACAAATTATTGTTACAATAATTGTATTATTTGGGAATAATTACCAGCGTACATGTACGAAGGATTTTAATTAATATCGAACCGATTGGGCTATTTCGACGTGACACATTGTTAAGACATCGCAATATTTCTAAATTCATAATTTACCGGTAATGAGTGAAGATCGTTTTCAAAGAAGTGTAAAAAATCTTTGTTAAAAATTTCGTAGCTCGCTTAATAATGCGGCCTAAGAATGTTCAACAGATTCTCGAAGCTTGCTGCTTTTCCCTGATAATATAGACCGATGTGGCGAACCGCGCACACTGGGTAAGCCACGTAGGTGTCCCATTTACTGCTCCGACTCTTCTCGCGTTAATTATAAATTCTACCCGAGAGCTCGGACGTTTTCGGACTTTTCACGACACATACGCACGTGTAGCCAGAATACACGAGGCTCGAAAGTTTACAAGAGGAGACCTAAAAAATAATAATTACGTAATGGTTTTTGAATTCTCAAAAAGTTCAAGCAATACCTGTTTATCGAAAACAGTAATCGAAATTCTTTTTTTTTAATGAAAAACGTTATTACTTTATAGTAATATAATTTATTTGACAATTTTGATATTTATGATAATTATTATTTGTTTTCATTATTATTTAATAATACGTAACGGTTTTCAATTTCTCAAACAGTTCAAGTAATACCTATTTATTGAAAGCAGTAATCGATTTTTTTTATTATGAGGAACGTTATTATTCAAGGATAATATAATAATAATTATTCATGTGATAATATAATTCATTCGATAATTTTGATGGTTGTAATTAACCTTTTCGCGGTCACACGTTCTGGCTATAACACGCTGCTGGGGGGTCGCAATGACCCCAGCTATGTTTAAAAGATTACCGCGTTCACCGTATGGTTCCGAATGACTCGTAAAAATTTAGGATATTAGTTTGAACATTCTAGAATGTGGTATTCTTGGTATTATATTTTAATCGAATTTTTAAATCGTGGAACAACATCAGCATGGGGTCAATGCGTAAAAGAGCCCTTTCTGACTAAAAAAAAATCATAACTCTTGCATTTTTCAATTTTTTTTCATAAAATTTTAGGGTGATACTCTTGAGATATGATCGTTTAAGAAAAAAAAATCTCCATGGTGGGAGTTTCAAAAAAGGTATTTATTCTCATATCTGAAGAGCCATTTCGGAGTGAAATAAAGAACTATAATCATGAAAAATTAGCGATTTATTATAAAAAGTAGCCGCCGACAACTTACAGTAATTTTGCCTTAAAGTTGCGCTTGGGGTCATTTTGACCCCGAGTAACTGCGGAGGGTTAATAATAATACGTAACAGTTTTCAATTTCACTAAAATTTCAAGCAATAACTATTTATTGAAAGCAGTAATTGAAATTTCTTTATTTATGAGAAACGTTATTATTTGATAATAATATTAATTATTCAATAATTATTTATTTGATAATAATATGATTTATTCGATAGTTTGGATTGTTTTGATAAATATTTGTTCGCGTTATCATTTGATATTAATATAATCATTACTAGAAAAGCATAATAATTTAGGAGTAATTAATTTTACAAAACCCCTATTCTTGTGTGTCTGGTTTGAAGTTACCGCGAACAGTTTGTTTTTTTTTTTTTCATTTGAAGAACAAAACGTTTCCCAAAAACTTGATTTTTACGGGTCACGTTCACGACCAAGTCACACTGACAGAAAAATTCTTTTGATATTACCTAGATGCGTCTAAGTTGATATAAAAAATTTGAATTGAATAGATTTTTCGTGAAATCAAATTTTTCCTATTGCATTCTATTATTAAAATCATTTATTTATTTAAATCAAGATTTAAAATCGTCTAATAACTAAATATTTTATTTATTCCTAATAAATCTGTGATTCGGTTTTATCAGGTGGTATAAGACGAAAAAGACAGACGAAAAAATGTCTGAGACGGTACACTATACAGTCTCTCAAAAACCATCATGGCTTTGTTTTCCTTAGAAGACTGTTGTAACATTATGCAGTTGAAAAAAATCTGTTATTAAACGGCACGATGATAACTTTCTTTTTTTTTCAAATAATAGCATTCCTTTCTCGTATTCGTGGGATATATCGTCTGTTATCTTTATTTATTTATTGGGAGTACAAATTAATTCGGTCCGTTTTCAAGAGATGGCCCCGGCTGTTATGAATGTTTCATAGTGACAGCTGATTTCGGTGCTTTCAGAGAGGTTAGACATCTGTCAATAGGATTCAGTTTACATCGCTTTGAGTTCCATTAAAAACCTTGTTTTTTACTGTGTTGAATATGTCAAATTTTGTGTTAACTAAGCAGCATTTGCGGGAAGTTTTACTTTTCTGCTTTAATTGGAAGAAAAGTGCAGCTGAAGCGCATCGAATGCTTGTTGAAGTTTATGGTGATGATGCTCCAACTGATAAATCATGTAGGGAATGGTTTCGACGCTTTAAGAACGGTGATTTCAGCGTTGAAGACAAGCCTCGCCCTGGACAGCCAAATGAGCCAATGAGCTACTACAACCTGGCGATTCCATTACGGGCGATCGGTATAGACTACAATTGATTCGTTTGAGCCGTGCATTACGAGAAAAACGGCCGGAATACGAGCAAAGACGTGACAAAATTATTCTTCTGCATGACAACGCTCGGCCTCATGTCGCAAAAGTCGTAAGAAAATATTTGGAAACGCTCAAATGGGATATTTTACCGCACCCGCCGTATTCTCCGGACATTGCTCTTTCTGATTACTGGTTGTTCCGACGGATGCAGCAGGATTTAGCAGGTCACCGGTTCACTTCTTTCGCAGAAATCGAAAATTGGCTCAAAACTTCGATCGCCTCAAAAGACGAGACTTTTTCGAGATGGAATTCGAAAATTGCCTGAGAGGTGGGAAAAAGTAGTAGCCAACGATGGACAATACTTTGATTAATCTATTCATACCTTTTATTTTGAAATAAATGGATTTTTTACCAAAAAAAAAACAGACCGAATTAATTTGTACTCCCAATATTTTGAATCTAATCTTTATTTCGTTAAGTCGAATATATTTAACATTTAAAGAGAATAGCTTGAACAAAAAAAAATATTTGAAACAAACAGGGTCGTAGTAAGCCGCGAGACGAGGAAAGAACCTATTTCATTTAAATAGATCATATTTAATTACATTTTTTATTTTAGTCAGTGCATACATTACATTCATATTTATTTTCCGAACGATCGATTTTTATTTCAATCCCCCATGTTATCCCAAAATGGGAAAATCAAGAGAGGGCTCGTGGTACGAAGATCACTCCTATTCTCAGATTATCTATATCTGTGTACGATGGAATTTCGCTCATCCGCACGGGCTCCAGGCTTGACTATCCGGCGAGCAGAGATTTCACACACTCCCGCTCTCGGTTCTCGAAGCTTATTTCCAAGAGATATTGCATTACTGCGGGATTTGCCGAGAAGTATGTGAGTCATGCACTCGTCTATAAACGCATATGGGGTGGAGTTTTCTCGCATCCAAAAGAGAGAAACTTCCAGCTGCAATATATAATATATATATATATATATATATATATATATATATATATATCAGTTTAAATATACGAGTGTATAGGAAAGATAAAAGTCTACCTATAAATTATTTTAATCGGCAAAGATATCGCAAGTATATATTTGTATCGAGGTCGTAAAGTCATAAGGGTGATAAATTCATGCCTGTACATTTACGCTGTGTCTTTTCGACGTTGGGCCATCGATCGCTATACATGTGTACCATTTTACGCGACTGTCGACAAGAGCTTAATTGAATCTGAGTTATGACGAAGATCGAAGGAAAACGAGAAGAGCTTTTCACTGGCACACGCAAGGACTTCGACCCAAAGATATTTGTAAATAAAAATGAAAATGCCTGAAGATATCTTTCGTTTCGAGACCATAGACAGGGTTGTAGACTTTAGGGAAACCGAAACGAAAATTCTTCTGATGCAAAACGATCAGAAATCTACTAAGGGTACATTTGGAAAATTAAAAAAAAAGGGATGGACCATCCGTAAAATACAATTTTTTTTCTCATGTCGGCTAAAAATAAATGGCTTCACTGAATCCTCCATCATTTCTTTTTTATTTCCATTTGGAACCACAGTCTGTGCTCATTCTCTTCTTTATCGTTTTCTCTTCAAAATACCGTTTGATTAACGGAGTTCCGATGATTTTTCGATTTTTGGCAGAATTTCAAACACGGACTATTGATTTTCGCTTTTGCCGCTTTTTCGGCCATTTTTCCAAGTAGACTTTCCGATTGAGGATCGGAAACTAATTGAGGTATCGGGATAAATCCAACGACATTCTTTAAGCCTATAAGTCTACTAAAATCCTTTTCAAATCCTCCCTCAATAAATTTCCGTAAGTCAAACCGGTCCACCGCTACGGCTGTTTAAATTTTCGCGATTTTGGCGATTCCGAAAACGGTCGAAAGAAATTTTTCTCAATGTTTAAGCCATTTTAATGGTCTATCCAATGGAAAATTTTCCGCCGATTACGAATATCACTGAGTTTTTGCCGAAAGCTCAAAATTACGCCGGCTAAATGCGAAAAACGTATTTTTCCACACTTGTGACGAATGTTTATAAAACTTGAGGTCTTTTGGGGAACTTAATTTCTAATTAGTATTCAGGGTACAAGAATACATCTATATGAATTAAGAAGAAAAAAATTTCAAACGTTTTTTTATGATGTCAACGTTTGCATCGTTGAAAATGCAATGAGAGTTAAGTTTTCTTCCATTGCTCAAACTTTTTCCCCCATTTAGGGCACGAAGATCACCCAAACGGTTATTCCAATCTTCATTAGAGATCGACGGTTTGATGTATCGAAAATGTTCTATCGAAAATCTATCGATCATGATGAGAATGAAGAAATGAAAAAAAATTTGCAAAGACCTTTCGTTCCATTCTAACGGTCCAAACTTCGACAGCACATGCAAAGAAAGTTAACTTTTCTTCAATTGCACATTTTTTCACTACCTTATGGTACGGATATTACTCAAACGATTTTCCTTATTTTGAGATAGTATTAGCGGATTAACTAGTCAACGGAAAATCTATAAATTTTCAAATCTGAAAAAAAGCAAAATATACATTTAAGTATAATAATAATCATGATACGAAAAATAATTATTTGAAAAGTGTATGTGATAACTGGGTGTATTATATTGGGTGAAGTAAAAAGTTCTGAGCGTTTTCCGCTAGATGTCTTTAGTGAGCCATATCTCACGATGTATACATCGCATCGGGTCATACTATACGGCGATTTAAAGGTGACATTACGCTTCAAAAAAAGTTCTTTGACAGTTTTGTGTTTGGTGAAGCCAGTGATGTGTTGCAGTGTTCCAAATGGAGGTAAAAAAGAGAAAATTCGATACATTCTTCAGTACCACTACGACCAAGGTGAAAATGCGGAGCACGTGGCCAAAAAAATTTGTGCTGTTTATCGACCCAATACAGTATCGAATGCAACAGCAAAGCGGTGGTACCAACGATTCCGTTCTGGTAATATGGACGTCGACGATGAGGCACGCTCTGGTAGGCCAATCATCGAAAATGTCGATAAAATCATCGAAATCGTCGAGTTGGACCAGCATGTGAGCACTTATTCCATTGCCCAGGAACTGAAGATTAGCCAGAAAACCGTTTGGAACCATTTGCATTAGGCTGGTCTCAAGAAGAAGCTTCGGTCCTTTTGGACCGAATTGATGCTTGCGATTGTTTGCTGAAACTTAACGAAATCGACCCATGTTTGAAGCGGATGGTGACTGGCGATGAAAAATGGGTCACATAAGACAACAACAGCCGAAAAAGATCGTGGTCCAATCGCGGTGAGCCGGCTCAACCGATCGCCAAGCCCGGATTAACGGCCAAGAAGATTTTGCTGTGTGTTTGGTGGGATTGAAAGGGAATCATCCACTATGAGCTACTCCCATCGGGCCAAACACTCAATTCGGACCTCTACTGTCAACAACTGACCAGATTGAAGCAGGCGATCGACCAGAAGCGGCCAGAATTGGCCAATAGGAAGGGTGTTGTGTTACATCAAGACAACACCAGGCCGCACACAGCTTTAACGACGCGCCAGAAGCTCCGAGAGCTTGAATGGGAGCTTCTATCGCACCCGCCGTATAGTCAAGACCTGGAACCAAGCGATTATCACCTTTTCAAACATTTGCAATATTTTCTGGATGGTACAAAACTAGCCTCAAGAGAGGCTTGTGAAAATGAGCTGGTCGAGTTTTTTTACCAATAGGGACGAGGACTTCTTCAATTGCGGAATTATGAAATTGCCTTCAAAATGGACAAAAGTTATCGAACAAAACGGCGCATATTTGATCTAAATCGGATAATCTTAACTATGTTAATTTCATCGTCGAAATAAAGCGAAAAAACGCTCAGACCTTTTTACTTCATCTAATATAATTTTATAGGTACTAAGGTACATTTTTAACCAAAAAAAAAATCGATTTTTGGAAAATCCTAGAGTGGCCTAAGGCCTTAATGATCGTAGCTCCTTAAGGCGAAGTAGAAGGTGTACCACGTGACATATGAATGCGAAAGAGATAGCTAAAATTTTCAAACCGTGATTTCTCAAAGATGAATCACTTTTAGGGCAAAAGAAAATCGTCAAGCTCTGTGTCAGGATATTCTCCAGAGCCTGATGCTTTGTTTTTTGTCAACAGCCTTAACAATTTATGAGAAAACTGGGTTGGAAAATTTGTGAGGTTATGTTGATCTTGTGCATGCCCTTTAGTAGAGATCTACAAGCAAACAAAAAAAATTTGGATTATAATAAAAGATTAATCAATTTACAAAAATAAAAAAGAACTTTCATTGCAACGATGCAAACTTCAAGGCCTTGCGTTTTTTTTCCCCACCATACGTCGTTTTTCGTCTCCGTTCAACATCATGCCGGAGATACGAAATTGTGAAATGGCCCGTGTGTAGAAAAGGGGTGGCGAGAGCCTTCTCGTGCAGTTGCGTTAGGTGAATCTCGTATAAAAGGATAATAAATAAGAATCTCTATCGCTTTGCAGAATAAACCGTTGGGAGGCGAGAACGCAAACGGTGGGATCGCGAGTGGCGGAGGGGGCGGCGGCGGTGGTGTCAGTGACGGCGTAGTGGTGGGTGGTGGTGGTGGTGGCAGAAGTCCCTCGACGAATTCGTGGCTGAAAAGTCGAACGGTGCCCACGTCCCGCTCTGGTAGCGGCACGTCCGCAGCGGACATGAACGTTCAGCTCGGCAGCGCTGGCTCGCCTACGCTGCGACTCGCCAGCGTCAAGGTACGTACATCAACGAGGTATACACGTGTGCACGCATGGAACTTTTAATTAACATCCATCGCCTTCGTATGCAAGGTTGCTACCGAGTGTGAGCCTCGAGGCGATTTTTAACATCAGCGCCTCCTGGATTAGATCCAAACGAATGAACGAAGTTGAAGCTTCGACTGTTGCGCCGCGTACCTTTCAGTTCGTTTAAATGCGTATGCATTTTTTTACACATTCAATATTCAAATAATCATTACGAATAATTTCTAAACGTCATCACTTTTTTGGCAAGTTTTTTATGCAATACGAAAAATATACTTTTTTAAATTATCTTCCAGAGTTTGATAAGTGCGTCATGAATTTGTTTGATGCTCAAGAGATAAGACGAAAAATTGGTTAGGATACGTTAATTACGTGAGGTGTTTTTTTTTTCTTTAATTTAGATTTGGAGGCACCCCTCCCACGCCCCCTCTTCCGCACGTGAGATTTTCCCCATAATTTTAAAATGATTACATTTGTTCAATATGTTCATGGATTTTACTTCATACTACTGATGAAGACACTCCTCCCACGCCCCCATTTCCCCCATATGGAGGCACCCCTCCCACGCCCCCTCTTCCGCACGTGAGATTTTACCCATAATTTTAAAATGATCACATTTGTTCAATATGTTCATGTATTTTGCTTGAATACTGCTAATGAAGACTTACTGATAGGGTGTTCTATCAAATACATTTTTTCTGTGAAGGAAGAAGAGAAGGAAAATGATACTACGTTCAAGGTGCACTATAACGGCTTTAATTTAATGTTATTTAAATTTAAAAAAAATAGGGTATGATAGGGCAGTACTCCGACACCACCTGTCCTACTCGATACATGGGCAACTTGACTCCAAAGAATATATTAAGGCCTTATATACGCGATTTCGCCGATTTTCGAAGGTACTTTTCTAAACGCGGTTAAAAAAAAATAACGCATATATTGACAACATTTTTTTTCACAGATCATTTATGCACATGGTTAAGTATATGTAAAAAAAAATCAGAAATATTAACAAATGACGGAGATATAACATAATAAAGCAATGTATTTTTTTTGCGCGCGCGTTAATGGTGAAAGTTCTCGGCATCGATGTGGGTGTCTGAAAAAAAAGAACATATTTATAATTGCATAATGAATGTATCTTCAGTGTGAACCAACAATATTATTTTTTTTAAATTATTATAATAAAAATTCGAAACAAAATTTTTTTACTCAATTTTCTGTCGGTATTTTTTATTTTTTTATTTTTTTGTGTCATTGAAATTTTTGTTTCTGTGGTTCACAGGATAGGTGATGATACTAAGAATATGTTGTAAAAATTTCAAAGCGATCTGAACCTTCGTTCAAGAGTTAGAACTTTCACAAGGTTCAAAAAAGTGAATCGTGGAAAAACGGCTTTGAAGTTGGCGATCGGGCGCGCTGCGCGGTATCTATTACCGCGAAGAAAATAAAAGTTTTTACGCTCTAAATGCTGTAACTTTAACAATTTTTGGAATTTTTCAATTCTGTAAACCTTAAAATATTCCTAACCGTCCAGGCTAATGGAATCAAAAATTTAAAAAATGAAAAATTTTGACATTTTTCGCGTATATAAGGCCTTAAGATGAACAGAGAAATTTTTGATTAAAATTAATGAAGAAGATAATGAAGCAATAACTTAATTAATGCTTAAGAATATAATAAGAAGATTAATAAGAACGTTTGATTATTTTTATTCGTGGTCGGATTCTACTGCTAAAAAAGTACTGCTAAAGGCTCTACTGCTAAAAGCTGTACTGCTAAATGGGCTCTACTGCTAAAACTGGACTGCTAAAACCAGCTTCTGACAGAGGGCTCATATAAGTCCCACTGATAGAGGTTATACTGTACTTTTGGCGGTTTTTTTGACAATTTTTTGGAATTTTTCTGAGAAAACTTACCTTGCTATCGGCGCCATTGTGCTGCACTCGGCGGGAGGTTATACTGTACGACGATTGTCACTAGTCGTCGAGGCCTTCTCCTTAATTTCTGCCATGATCTCCTTCCTCGCCGCTTGCGCAGGCTCAGGAGCACCGCGGGTGTGCGTGTTTTTTTGGAATTTTTCTGGAATTTTTCTGAGAAAATTTTTTGCAATTTTTCTGAGAAAACTTACCTTGCTATCGGCGCCATTGTGCTGCACTCGGCGGGATGCGTCCGTAGACACCTCATTTGTACTCCTGCGACGTCAGGAACGTCAAAAGTTAGAAATACCTACCGCCAAAGTTTACCTTAGGGCTGCATTATTGACGAAAAATCAATGATTTCCAATAAAACTTTTCAAAAACATACCCTTTTGCATTTTAGCAGTTTCAATGATTTCCAATAAAACTTTTCAAAAACATACCCTTTTGCGTTTTAGCCGTTGAGACTCATTAGCAGTGCTGCTTTTAGCACTAGAGTCTATTTAGCAGTCCAGTTTTAGCACTGGAGCCCATTTAGCAGTAGAGCTTTTAGCAGTACAGTTTTAGCAGTGGAGCCCGTTTAGCAGTAGAATTTTTAGCAGTTATTTTTTAGCAGTAGAGCAGTAGAGCCTTTTTATTTCATACTGTTAATATGGACACGTGACTGTCCATATTTTCAGACCAGTCTGGAAATATCGACACTTCACGAGTTAAAAAAAAATTATTACAAAGGATATATATACTTATTAAGTCTGATTATTACCAAATATAATAAAGCAATTACAATGGTGTTATTATTCTTGTTTTCTTAAAATATTTTTCCTTCTCGAATGATTTAAGCCTTAAGGTGTCCATATTTGCAGCCTGTACCTTACAAAATGTTATAATATTATATTTTTCTGAATTACAAAGTTGACGTGAGATTTTCATTGACCCCCCCCCCCCCCCCCCCCCCCCCCCCCCAAATGCTATTTGGTGTAATTTTGCCAGATGCCTCTCCCCTCTTCCCATTTGGAGCTCACGTAATCAATGGACGTTCCCTTAAAGGATCGCTATGCATCGATGAATACCTAGTTTGTCAATCAATCAATCAATCAAACGAGATTTATTTGTTAAACTTTTACAAAAGTGGTTTTTTTTACAAAACCGCTTTCCGCTTGCATATTCCTCCAATTTATCACTACATCCCGCATTCTTGTAATCCGTACACTGTAACGTTTCTCTCTTTTTCTTCATTTACCCCTCTACTCCATCTCTTTCTCCTTCCCCTTCCTCCTTACTCATATCTTTTGCACACTTACTCTGTTTCCCTAAAATATTCACATATCTCTTTTTGTATTTTATTGTAAGTGACCTCTTCTGTTACTGACTCCTTGCTTTTCCTACAAATTAACAGGTCCTCCAACGCTTCATTCTGTGAAGACCTAGTTTGTCTTTTTTTCTTTCATTGTTCAGGGCTTAAGGGGGAATATACCTTTGTGAGGGCAAAATCAAGGATCATTTTTTACAATTTATTTAAGAAAAACAAAACAATATTTTTAAATTCGGTTGTTTATACATGTTAGTACAAGCCTTAAAGTAAAAGAATTTTTTTTTTTTTATTATATTGAAACAAAATGGCGGCGCAGTAGTCGATGAAAGAAAACTCCTTTTTTTCATAGTCCTCTACGGGCGTATTCGCACAGGTCATAATTTTCAAGCTAGAACAAAAAACGAAAAATATTTTGAAAGTAGATATAAAAAACGAGTCCAGTACGTAGGAGTTTTTCAAAATATTGATTTTTAAAAGAATGGCGTTAATATGAAAAAAAAAGAAATTCGTAAAAAAATCGGTCGAATAACGATCATAAAATTTTTTAATTTCAACTTATCGAAAAAATCCGACATACTGGACTAGAAAATGTTGTCAAGAAGCTACAGTTAAAATTTCAAGTCAATCGATTGAAAACTCGAGGCGCTACGCATACGCCCGTGTCTAAAAACACAGTTTCGAGAAAAACGCGTTTAAAGTTTTAAGCACTGTAAAATCATGGAAATTTCGTGTTTACCTTTAATCGGCGATGCCTGGACCATACAATTGTCCTTCTAATTCAACATTCTCTTGCTCTTCTTCTTTTCTGAAAGATGTAGATTCCTTACTGGCCATTTTTGCCTTTACAAAGGTATATTCCACCTTAAGGAGTTTCGGGACACTTAACGAAATGGTACCATTTGATTCAAATTTATACAGTATATTCTCTGTCATATACTGCATGTACCCTCCAAATTTTAAATCGACCGTCTACACCGTTTCTATAAAATGTAGGCATGAGCGTAGGCAGTTTAAATATCTCCATATGTTAAAAAGGGTTTTGTTTTATTGTAAATTTTATAGGAACGGTGTAGACGACCGATTTAAAATTTGGAAGGTGCATTCAGTTTATGAGTAAGAATTTACTGTATAAATTTCAATCAAATGGTAGCACTTCACCACTTGTCCCGAAACTCCTTAAGGAATTCTTTTCGCGAAGGCCTTTTTTGAATAATGTTTTTTTTTTTCAATCGCAAGGTCGATATGCACTACAAACAAATTCACGTTTTTTTTTCTTTTTTTTCAACAGACACCAAATTCCATACCGGGTCTGAGACCATCGCATAACTTCACGAACGTTCTCGGTCCGATAAGCAACGAAAATGAGACGAAGAGTATATCACAACAGAGTACACCTAGCAGCGACGAGAGCAATTCGCCGACGGAGCTCAATTCTTACAAGAGACTGACCGATAAGCCACCGCTCATAAAGCGACTCACAATGGGACTTACAGGTGGACGGGACGTTTTAGGATTAAACGGCGAGGATGACAGTTGTCCCTTAGTGAGCGGTAGCAGCACACCAACTAGTCCTACGAATCGTCCTCACTCGGGTGGTTACATTAATGAGGCTATTATCGATTCGGAAGGGACGAGAGCACCTTACAACAAAATACCGCCATCCGAGACACTCGACAACACTATAAACGCCTCTATTACAGCTAAGAATTTTAACATCGAAAATAATAGGTAATCTACTTTTTTTTAACTGTCGTACCTAGTCATGCCTCGATATCATTTTGTGTATTTTTTTAATTTATGCCTTGGCATGCTTCGATATCATTTTGTATATTTTTTTATTTATGCCTTGTCATGTTACGGTATCATTATGTATATTTTGTATTTATATATATTTATAAATACTATTGCTTTTACTTTTGAATCAATATTTATTACCATTTTAATTTTTTCGATATCACTTTTGGTTTTCCCTATATTCCATTTATATTTTTATTTTATTTCACTTCTTAATATATAAGGTGTAGTAGAAAGAAATCCATTATTTTTGCATGAAATTGAAGGCTTTATTTAGGATAGTTAGAATGATCCGATTTAGGTCTAATATGCACCGTTTTGATCGATAACTTGTTGCCACTTTGAAGGTAATTTCATTATGCCTTTCTCTCAGAAACCCTCGTCCCTATTGACAAAAAAACTGGGACAGTCGATTTTCACAAGCTTCTCTTGAGGCGAATTTTTCACCAGCAAAATCTTTCGCCAAAGACAGGAACAGGTGGTAATCACTTGGTGCCAGATCCGGACTATAAGGTGGATGCATAAAAACCTCCCAACCAAGCTCCCGGAGCTTCTGGCGAGTCACTATCAATGTGTGTGGCCTGGCGTTGTCCTGATAGAACACAATTCCTCTCCTATTGGCCAAAGCTGGCCGCTTCTGGGCGATTGCTTCCTTCAGACGGTCCAATTGTTGACAGTACAGGTCCGAATTAAGAGTTTGGCCGTAGGGGAGCAGCTCATAGTAGATGATTCCCTGCCAATCCCACAAAACACACAGTAAAATTTTGCTGACCGTCAATCCTGGCTTGGCCACCGTTTGCGCCGGCTCACCGCGATTCGACCACGACCGTTTTCGCTTGACGTTGTCGTAAGTGACCGACTTTTCATCACCGGTCACCATCCGCTTCATAAATGGGTCGATTTTGTTGCGATTCAGCAGCGATTCGCAGATGGAAATTCCGTCCATGAGGTTTTTTTTTGCGTTAACTCGTGTGGCACCCATACATCGAGCTTCTTTTTGTATCCAGCCTTATTCAAGTGGTTCCAAACGGTTTTTTATGCAATGTTTAGCTCCTGGGTAATCGAAACAGTGCTTACATGACGGTCGGACTCGACGATTTCCATTATTTTAACGACATTTTCGACAATTGGCCTTCCAGAGCGTGGTGCATCTTTGACATAAAAATTACCGGAACGGAATCTGTAACTGTAACGATTGGCTGTTACAGTATCAGGACCATAAACACTATTCACATTTTCAGCCGCCTGGCTTGCGTTTTCGCCTATATCGAAGAAAAACTGTAAAATATGGCGTATTTTCACTTTGCTGGTGGCCATCGTTGACGCGCGCTCAAAAAATATTGAGTCAAGCAATCACAAAACTGTCTGAGATGTTTATTTTAGTACGAAATCTTATCTTTCTAACGCCATCTAGCGTAATCCGATCGCACTTATACAACGCGGGATACAGATTACTAAAGCCATCTATTGCAAAAATAATGGATTTCTTTTTACTATACCTAATATGTTAAAGTTTTTATTTTTTAAATATCTCTCTTGGTTTTTTTAATATTCTGTTCATATATTCTATATTTCATTTATATCTTTGATTTAGTATATTATATTTTTTATTTTTCGATATAGCTCTTGGTTTTTTCATACTTTATTTATGTATTCTATATTTTATTTGTATTCTTTATTTGTTATATTTTGAATTAATTTCACTTCTCAATAATAAGTATTTATTACTAAGTAATAAGTATTTATTACTACTTCTCAATAAGTATTTATTACTACTTTAAATTTTTTCAATATCACTCTTGATTTTTTAATATTTCATTTATATATTCTATATTTTATTAATATTTTAAGTTTATCATATCTTTAATCTATTTCACTTCTTAATAAGTATTTATGACCATTTTATATTTTTTGATAACACTTTTTATCAAAAAGTGTATCAAAAATATTTTTTGATACACTTTATTTTTTAATATTTTATGTTTATCATATATTTAATCTATTTCACGTCTTAATAAGTATTTATGACCATTTTATATTTTTTGATAACACTCTTGGGTTTTTTATATTTTATTTATGTATTCTATATTTGATTACCATTTGTAACAATATTACACTCGGTATGTAAAATTATTTTTTATTCCACTTTTTTTTCCATTTTCATATATTCTAGATTTTATAATGATTTTTATTATAATTTTCTTCTCTTTATTTTGTATATTTTAATATTGATCTTCGATCGATAACAATGTACGCCGAATCGTGCATAGAGTTCTCATCCATTTATTAGCCCCAATGAAAAATTAATTAAAAAGGATTTATCGATGAGCCGATAACTGACGATTAGAACGAATTTCAGGTTAGGACACAATTCGCCAAATTCCGTCACGGAGACGGAATTCAAGACAAAGAGACGATCGCAAATAAGCACGTCGAGCAGTTCCGTACCTGCTGACGGCAGTACACACGGCTCAACACCCACGCCACCCCCGTTACCCGAGAGAACCGACAGTCTGAACAATCGCAGCGAGGAGGGCGAATTACGAAAGGCTCCTTGGTTTCAAGCTGGAATACCAAGGTCAGCGAAGTAATATAAATTTAAAAGTTCCACGCTATAGCGAGAAAAAAAGGCCTCGAGCAAGAATGCAGATATCAAGAAAAATTTAATAATCGCTTCGATGTTGTTTCCCGTCGGGAAAGAAACGATTGCAAGTGTTTGCAAATACATACGGGAGAACATTTTAACACTGTCAGAAATTTACTAGTCCTTTTTGTGCTCGATAGAGCAAAAACAAAAATATTTTCAGTATCCAATTTTTACAGTATTTTTATTCATGTTTGAAGAACTTAAAATAAATATTTTGTGCGGAAAAAAAGAAAAACAGAAAAAGTTATAGGCCTCCAAATATGGCGGTGAAAAAAAGGCCAATCTTACCTTATTTAATAGCATTTTGGAATTTTTCAATTCTGTAAAGCTTAAAATATTCCTAACGGTTCAGGCTAATGGAATCAAAAATTTAAAAAAATGAAAAATTTTGAAATTTTTCGCGTATATAAGGCCTTAAGTTTTCGTAAGCGCACAACATCATTTTGGAAAGAATATAATCGACCATATTGCATAGATTTCATTATTTTCCCCTACGATGTAATTGAACTTGTAAAAGCTTCGAACATAGACGCGGTTGGTTGAGTCGTTCACGGTCATCTAACGTGAAGTCATTGTTGCTCAGATGCAACACATTGGAACTTCCCTTTTTTCTTCCTCGCTTGTTTCTTCCTGGTCCCTTGTGTCTAGTCCCCCCCCCCCCCCCCCCCGCATAGCATGATTTAGATCGTAACAATACCGCTCTTCGTCTACACGTTGATTTGCATTTTCACGATGCCCCTCTCCGTCGTTATTTATCGTCCAGGGAAATAACGCTTGAGGTGCTGAGCCAGGAGCCGGAAGGAGCCTTCATGGTGCGAGAGAGCACGAGCAAGCCCGGATGTTATGCTCTGTCATTGCGAGTACCGAGAGAATTCCAACCGAGTGGCATAGCCCATTATCTCATCATGAGAACGAATAAAGGCTACAAGATCAAGGTAAAGATAAATTCATATCTCGTTGCGCGTATTTAATATAACGATGAATAACAATTATTATTATCGTCGCTGTCAAGCTCGAAATAATGTCAGACGACACGTGTTGCGTTTTGGGGGTGATTTTAAAAATGGAATAACTATTAACCCTTTAACGGCCACGTCTATTTCTGGATGGCTCAAAATCATTTCCTCTGGTAGTATGGCTAAAAAAGGGTTGAATATGAATGCCCAACCATAATTTTGTCGATAAGGGCCTGGAAAGTAGTATTTTCGGACTGTAGCAAATTTACTACATTGGCGGTTCGGGGATATAAATTATGACATATTGCAGATCTTCGAAAAAGCTAAATGAACGTTTATTTATCTTATCGGATTACAATAGTATGTCTAGAATAATCTTACAGAACAACTAGTTTCCGTGGAAAATGTAAAACCATTTGTAATTGTAAATGTAATTTGATTTTTGTGATCAACGTTTCACGACTTAGAGGACGATCACGTTTCTGTTTACCGCACTTCATCAATCCGTTCGCGATCGAATATCGGAATTCTTTAGACTCATGGTCCTTGCGTTTTTGCCCGTTTCTCTTCGGTATAGAAGCTATGCATTAACAATGCACATGTCGATAAGATAATAAAAGATGGGTATATAAAAGTTCCTACTTTTGCACCGAGATCGGTACAAGGAAACTAGACAATTATTTCGTCCACGCCACCCATATTTTTGTTGTATTCGGCCACAATATTCGGGCACTTGATTTGTACTTTCCTTTTGGACTCCTTGCTACACCGTAAGAGGGTTTTTTTTCTGGATGAATCCCGTATATTGTATCGCCCAAGATTGGTACTAGCGAGAATACCTCTTGGATTGTAGTCGTGATCTTGTTCATCGTCGTCGTCGGAATCAGAGATATCCGAAATATTCGGATTTGGTGGCACGATGGGCCTTAACTTCTTTTTTTTTTTCTCGTTTCCATTTTGGCCTAACAAAAAAAAGATTAAAAAATAAAATATAAAAAATTAAAACGTGAACCCAAAAATTTGGCATTTTATGCTAACTATTAACCCGAATGGCCAGTGTAGCAAATTTGCTACTAACATTTTACACTCTCGGTTCGAACTATTATTCTAATTCAATGAAAAATCTTCAAAGCCTAGTTTATCCAGTCAAGCTTCCTTTACACAATTCTATCAAAAAATATTTCAAGAATGTCCATTTACTTACTTTTTTGGACAAAAAACGGACAATAGATGCAAGCGTCGTAAATTTTCACGACATTATTGTTGCCATATTAATATAATTCATATGTTTACGTTTGAATTTCAAGCTATCCCGGCATTTGTAGCATTATCTAGCATAGATTATTGGAACTGTGAAGTAGCCTGTCCGCTATATCGTTCTTACGCTTTTACCAACGGGGTCAACGTGAACGTAGCAAATTTGCTACGATGGCAGCTAAAGGGTTAAGGTAGTACTAGCGGGTTGACTAGTCACCGGAAAATTCATAAATTTTCGAATCTGAAAAAAGCCAAATATAATACATTTACGTATAATAATAATCATGATACGGAAAATAATTATTTGAGAAGTGTACGTGATAATTGTGTGTCTTATATTATGAAAAATGAAGTATTGAAATAGTAATCAAGTTTCACTTGAGTTGTCTCATCGGCTTAATAGGTTTTGAGTAATCGTGCATGCCAATTTGAAAAACGCAGTTTTGAGAAACCGCGTTCAATGTTTCGACACGTAAAAAAATAATTATTAAAATTACTTACGGGTTATTCAGTAATACCGGGCCCATATAATAAGCCTTCAGCTTTTTCATAAAGCTGGTTTTCTTCCATTAATTCATCTCTTCTTGCTATTCGATTTTTTATCGTTGTAAATGTATATCCCACCTTAAAGTTTGCTCCTTATATTCGATGTAGCTCGGCTAATTTTATAAATATCATTGAACGCTTTTCACAGACTCATTTATAAAGGTCTGTACAATAAAAGAATGAATATAAAATAATATAAGATAAATAAAATTAAAAATAGAATAATAAATAATAAATCAAATATAATAATAAATAACAAATAGAATAGTATAATAGATAATATGGATAGAATAATAGAATAATAAATAGAATAATATATATAATTTAGATAAATAGAATAATAAATGAAATTGTTTATATTTCGATTTTAATTTATTTATAATATTTTTATTTAAATAACATTTTTTTAAACTAAATAAACCCGGTGCGTTGGTCTAGTGGTTAGCGTGCTGGCCGGGAGGATCCCAGTCGCGTCACTTTCGTCGTGAAATGTTTTTTTGAATAAACTTCCGAAAAGCCCACACCTCCGAATAATTTAGAACTTCGTGCACTTATGTATTTTGACTCACTGATCATGAATACGATAGTGAAAATACCCGCAAATTTGATTTTCAAGGTCAAAACTAAAAAAAAACGGTTTTTTTTAGTTTTTTTATTTCATTTTAATACATGTTGATCGTAGAGGAAAATATCTCCTACAAAAATTGTAACCCATCAAAAGACCGATAATTTATGTTCTATATAAATTTTGTCTAATATATAAGATAATTTATGTTCTATATAAATTTTGAAAATCATTATTTTCCAAGAAAAATGGGATAATACTCCAATAAGTATATTTTGCTAAACTCCATTAGTGTCGATATGATCTACTTACGCACTTTACTGCGTATGGGCCGAAACAAACGCAAATAAAACAAACCCAAACAAACAATATGTTGAATCGTGGGGTGTGTAGTTCATTGGGGTGGGCGCAGGGCACCTCGGATGGGTGTGTGGAATCGCAGGGTGCGTAGAACACTGGGGTGGGCGAAGGGCACCTCGGATGGGTGTGTGGAATCGCAGGGTGTGTAGAACACTGGGGTGGGCGGAGGGCACCTCGGATGGGTGCGTAGAATCGTGGGGTGCGTAGAACACTGGGGTGGGCGGAGGGCACCTCGGATGGGTGCGTAGAATCGTGGGGTGCGTAGAACACTGGGGTAGGCAGAGGGCACCTCGGATGGGTGCGTGGAATCGTGGGGTGCGTAGAACACTGGGGTGGGCACAGGGCACCTCGGATAGGTGCGTGGAATCGTGGGGTGTGTAGAACACTGGAGTGTTCTACGCACAAAGCCACATAAGTTTTTCGTTTTTACATTGCTTAACCTTCAATATTTTCCTATATAATACTAAAATCACAAAAAATAACAGAAAACAACATAAAATGCAAAAAAGACCAAAATAAAAAATACAAAAAAAGCAAAAAGCAGAATAAAATACAAAAAAAAACAAAAAATAGACTAAAATACAAAAAAAGCAAAAAAGAATAAAATACAAAAAAAGCAACAAAAAAACATACACTTTAAAGACTAAACTCTAACCTCCCCGTGGTAAAGTGCGTAAGTAGATAACATCGAAACCAATAGAGTTTAGCAAAATATACTTATTGGATCATTATCCCATTTTTCTCGAAAAATAATGCTTTCAGACAAAACCTGTATGCAACATAAAATATCAGTCTATTCATAAGCTACAACTCTTGTAGGAAATATTTTTCTCTAAGATCAATATTTATTAAAATAAAATAGAAAAACTAAAAAAAAAGTTTTTTTTTAGTTTTCACCTTGAAAATAAAATTTGCGGGTATTTTCACTATCATATTCGTGATCAGCGAGTCAAAATACATAAGTACACGAAGTTTTAAATTAATCGGAGGTGTGGGCTTTTCGGAAGTACATCCGTTTTTTTCTATATTTCTCGGCGAAAGACGACTAGTTCCGTGACTGGGAGGCGAACTTGGGACTGGTTGTATCGGTATAGGTTTTCTGCAGTTTCCCTATGCCCATAGCAGACATGTCATGGTGAATAGAGGGGGAAGTCGGCTGTGGCCGCAAGGTGGGGAGAGAGAGGAATGGGAGATAGACGGGGGAATTGTGGAATGGGCGAGATAAGAGGGGGGGGGTAGTGGAAAGAAGTTGAAGTGGGTTGGGGCAGGTAAAAAGGGGAAAACCCTGTACGGCTGGAAGAAACCAATAAAAAAATAAATAAGATATAATAATGATTAATAAATAGAGTAAATAATAAATAATGAATAAAAAAAATATAATAAATTAAATTAGGAAAAAAACGGTTTTTCTAAATTAGCAGACAATACTGCCTTCATTGAGGCATTATTACTGCATTTATGAAACGCCTCATGTGCACATGTTCATAACTTAAGATGAACAATAGCGCCAAACTGATCTTGTATAATTATAAATACTAGTATAGGAAGAATTATAATAATTATTTGTAAATAGAGAAGATGTTTCCGATGTCACCGTTGCAATACGCCTCGAGGTAATTATCCGAGCGGCAATTTAATATGAACTCGAGCGTTAAAATTTCGTTTCATCTTCAGTGACTAAATTCCCTTGCGAAAGCGTGGTGTCAGGAGAGTTTTGTCTCAGTTTCCTCGGCATACGGCGAAATTTCATCGCTTGCGACCCGGAACGAGAGACACATACGCAAACAACTGTGATCCTCGAGACTAATCCGACTAACTTTGCGATTGGAATTTCCCGCGCAATCCTCTGCAGCCTCTTGTAGCCGAGTTTACGTGTTTTTGAAAATAAATGCGCATACTGCCATGCGTAACCATTAAGGCTACGTGTGTATGTATATTAGCGAGATTGGATGGAATTGAGTGAGATGTACGGGGGAAATTCTACGCGTATTTCTCGACAGACCAGTGCACCAAGACTCGATACAAATTTTGTCATTCCTGTACCATTGGGAAATTAAAGTAACTCTGTCTTTTTCCTTCTCTCTCTCTCTCTCTCTCTCTCTCTCTCTCTACCCTCTTTCGCCCTCTCTCTCTCTCTCTCTACCCTCTTTCGCCCTAGTCGCCTTGCTTTGATCGCATGGAACGATCTTTTCATGCGCGTTAATCGCGAACACGTAATTTCCTCGTGACTCAATTTCCATAGTGGAAAATCACGCAGTCACTACACATTTTTGAAATAATATTTATGTTTTTATCTAGCTCCGAATTCTCTTTTTAGACAGTTTCCCTTATGATTTCGACTTCAAATAATTTTCTAATGACTCCTCCCACAGAGGAAAAAATTACGTACATCTTTTTGACTATTGTCAAAAAATTATTTTAAAAAACGCTACAATAAAAATTAGCTAAAATAAAAAGTCGCAAAAATAAGAAATGGCTAACATAAAAAATCGCAAAAATAAAAAAATCGCTGAAATAAAAAATCCCTAAGATAAAAAATCGCTAAGATAAAAAAACCCTAAAATAAAGAATCGCGAAAATGGAAAATCGCTAAGATAAAAAATCGCTAAAATAAAAAAATCAATAAAATAAAAAATCGCCAAGATAAAAAATCGCTACGATAAAAAATTGCTAAGATTAAAAATCGCTAAGATTAAAAATCGCTAAGATTAAGAATCGCTAAGATTAAAAATCGCTAAGATTAAAAATCGCTAAGATAAAAAGTCGCTAAGATAAAAAATCGCTAAGATTAAAAATCGCTAAGATTAAAAATCGCTAAGATTAAAAATCGCTAAGATTAAAAATCGCTAAGATTAAAAATCGCTAAGATTAAATAACGCTAAGATTAAAAATCGCTAAGATAAAAAATCGCTAAGATTAAAAATCGCTAAGATAAAAAATCGCTAAGATTAAAAGTCGCTAAGATTAAAAATCGCTAAGATAAAATATCGCTAAGATTAAGAACCGCTAAGATTACAAATCGCTAAGATAAAAAGTCGCTAAGATAAAAAATCGCTAAGATTAAAAATCGCTAAGATAAAAAATCGCTAAGATTAAAAATCGCTAAGATTAAAAATCGCTAAGATTAAAAATCGCTAAGATTAAAAATCGCTAAGATTAAAAATCGCTAAGATTAAAAATCGCTAAGATTAAAAATCGCTAAGATTAAAAATCGCTAAGATTAAAAATCGCTAATATTAAAAATCGCGAACATTAAAAATCGCTAAGATTAAAAATCGCCAAGCTTAAAAATCGCCAAGATTAATAATCGCTAAGATTAAAAATAGCTAAGATTAAAAATCGCTAAGATTAAAAATCGCTAAGATTAAAAATCGCTAAGATTAAAAATCGCTAAGATTAAAAATCGCCAAGCTTAAAAATCGCCAAGATTAAAAATCGCTAAGATAAAAAATCGCTAAGATTAAAAATCGCCAAAATAAAAAATCGTAAAAATAAAAAAACGCCAAAACAAAATAGAATTGCCAAAATAAATTGGTCGATTCAAGACTCGATTGGATGCAACCGAGTTCGAGAATTTTGAAGAACAACAAGCTTTACGATTCTCTATATGTTATCAGGGAAAAGAAAAGAACTTAACGATCGTCCTTATTTTTCAGGGCTTCACGAAGGAATTTACGACGCTGACAGCGCTGATAGTCCATCATTCGGTTATGCCCGAGCTATTGCCGTGTCCGTTGTCGCTGAGTCGTTACAATCCCAGTTTCGTGAAGAGCGACTCGAACAAGGACTTTGCAGATATCGATTCTGATCCGGACTACAACACCCTTGCCGATTTTCGCAAGATGATGGCCGATCTGAACGTATAAAAAGTTCCATCCTACAAGTAGTGCCAATTGAAGAAGTCTTGTACGTTTCCTCCTCTTCGAGAACGTGAAATCGTACTGAACCGTCGCAGAGCCCGCACACTGGACCAAAGGATAAAGAAAAACGATCGTTCGGACAATGTGCGAAGGAGATTAAAAACGGTGCGAGAGCCAAACGCTGATAAAGACTCGCGACAAAGGCAGTGATAGATCGTTAAGAAAATTTCGATTTAAGTAATTTATGAATTTATCGCGAGAAAAAGTTGATGTAATCGCAGAGAATGGAATGAAAGTAGAAATGAGTGGGAGAATGTTTTATCGACCTGCGCGGTCCAGCGAGTTCGTGGGCGATTTTTTTTTCGACCAATCCTCACACGAAGGTACCATTTCGGTCAAATATATTTTCATAGCAGAGATTCTGATAATTTGGAAAAGTAAAATTATCTTCGGTTTTTTTTTATTTTAATGTTTCGTATAGATGTCATTTTGGAAAAATCATTTACGGCATTTTATGAATTTTTAAAATTTAATCTGGAATGTGATTTTCATAAGATTAATCTCAGACAGACTTGACGATATCATTTTTCCACTGAGGGCAGTAAGAAAAACCTTGACACGACGTACTGTGAAAGTAACGATCGTAACTTTGATTAGGTCGTACTCAATTATTTTTTTTCTTCATAATACCTTTCAATTCACCTTTTTGCAGTAAAATAAGAGGCTACGAGTCTCTAAAAATTGTTAAAACAAAGAAAACCATCGAAAGAATAATTCGACAAGTATTTGTCAAAAAAATTTACCAAATGCTGAAAATGCCATTTAATGTTATCGCGAAAAGCAGCAGAATACAATTACCGCTAATTGCACGAGCTCACGCCCGTGGCGTAATCGTTCATTTATTGTTGATAAAAATAACCGAAGAATTTTTTTTTCATACCCACAAAGAGACATCTCTGTGAGATCATATTTTTATCAGGCAGGTTGACGAGTCACCATCAAATAATTGACGTATTGTGAATTTCTATATATATTAGGACTTGGAATTAATTCGTAGCGTTTTTTTAATGAAAAAAAATATTTATTTTAAATGAAAATAAAAAAATGTATTAATGAAAGTATTGCCCATCGCTTCCTACTACTTTTGACCATCTTTCGGGCAGGGTACGAATACCATGTCGGAAGAACGCCTCGTCTTTAGATGCAATCCACGAATCGACCCATTTTTGACAATCTTCGTAAGAAGCTCTGTCTGAGCTTCTGCTCAGACAGACTATGAGCCATCGAACGAAACAAATGGTAATCAGAAGGAGCGATATCTGGAGAATACGGCGGGTGGGGTAAGACTTCCCATTTAAGTGTTTCCAGATATGTTTGTACCGGTTTAGCGACGTGCGGACGAGCATTGTCGTGCAGCAAAATGACTTTGTCGTGTCTTTCGGGGTATTCCGGCCGTTTTTCATTCAATGCACGGCTCAAGCGCGTCAATTGCAGTCGGTAGCGATCCCCAGTTATGGTTTCATTCGGTTTCAGCAGTTCATAATAAATCACACCCCTCTGATCCCACCAAATACAGAGCAGGAGCTCTGTATTTGGTGTAATACCCATGGATATTTGGCTTTGCCACTGATGTTGATGGTTGGCCGGGCTTAACCCATGACTTTCTGCGCTTCGGATTGTCGTAATGGATCCATTTTTCATCACCAGTGAGAATTCGATGCAAAAAACCTTTTCTTTTCTCCCGTTGAAGCAGCAGTTCACATGTCAAAAGACGCCTCTCAATGTCCCTTGCTTTCAATTCATATGGACCCCAATGTCCTAGCCAGCTCGCTTCTCGTCATCCAAGTCGAAATCACCAGCTTTAAAACGTGCAACCCACTTCCGACACGTTTTCTCAGCTAGAGCATGTTCACCATACACTTCCACTAAAATACGATGAGCTTCAGCAGCACTTTTGTTCATATTAAAGTAATGAAGTAAAATTCCCCGCAAAAACACTTTATTCGGCACAAATGTTGACATATTCAATAAATAATAAAGTGTTGTTATTTACGATTCAAAAAGAGGTTATGTACAGCAAATGCCATTCAATGATAGCTGTTTCACGATGAATACATTACTGTCGGTAACAACGAAATACTGTACTACCTACGCCATCTCTTGTAAAACGCTACGAATTAATTCCAATACCTAATATATATATATATATATATATATATATATATTCGTTCGACTGCGATCGAATGAAATGTGAGGGAAAAAAAACACTAAAGACGAAGCACGCATAAATATTAAGTGAGGGAGAACCAGGCATTAGAGAGAAAGAGGGAGAGAGAGAGAAAGAAAGAGGGATGGGTCTACTCGTTTCGTTAAGTACGACGTAAAGTTGATGTAAATGTGTCTATATGTATATAAACTATAATTAGTGTTAACAAAAAAAGAACAATGTGTTTTCCTATTCAGTAGAGGAAAATCGGCAAGAGAACAGAAAAGGTAGCGCCGGGAAGACGACGTTCAAGTTTGCATCTTTGGAACGCAACGATTTTTTTCTTTTTCATCTTTTCATCATTACTCAAAGCCTTTTTTTTTGCAAAATGTGGCAATGAATCTCTGATAAGAATACATAAAAAGGTTCGAGTGATTTTCACAGCCTAAATCGGCCAGATAAAATTTGATGAGGTTTGCATCGTTGGAATGCAACGAAAATTCTTTTCAATTTCTTATTTTCATTAATATCCAAAGTCATATTTTGCTGAATTAGGCTGTGGATCGCAAAATACGAATTCTAAAAAAATATTTTCCTGATTTTCGTAGGTCAAAAGTGCCAAAGGAACATTTGGGAAATAGAAACCACGGTCTTACGTACTGGTTTGAATACTTGTAGGGTGGAGGGTGACTCGGGGTAATGAGGCAAAGTGGAAGTTCTCGCTTCTGCCACCTAAAGCGCTGCTACGGAGAAGTTGGCCAATCAAACGCAGGTCCAAAGAGCTCTGCAATGGAGCAGATTTTTCGAAATCAACAATATTTTTAAGAGCGATATGAATGAAAAATGATTCAGTTACGGACCCGGTTTCACACAATTTCGTAGGATACTATGTGGCTCGAAATGACGCTCGCAAACGTGTTTCGACGTATTTAGAACTTGATTCCCAGGAATTGCGACTTCCCATTTTCGATGCAATTCTTCGTCCTCTGGAACTATGAACATTGAAGGCTTTCCACTATTATTTTTAAAAGTTTTCTGACAGTTCCTTTATATTGCGCGCATTAGGCATTCTCTAAATTGAATAGACCGTTTACTTTCTTTCGACAATACAATGGAACACGGCAACACGGTTCAGAAACTTTCAGCAGGTTATCGATTGCTGTATATCTACGAGGGTCGTTTGATAAGTCCGTGCAAAAATGTAGACTACTAAATTTTTTGGGATAAACCTTTTTTATTTTTCAACATAGTCTCCTTTTAGGCTTATACACTTCATCCAACGCTGCTCTAGTTCGTTGATCCCTTCCGTATAATAGGATTTGTCTAAGTCTGCAAAATAGCCATTCGTTTCTCCAATCACCTCCTCGTTTGAATAAAATCTTTTTCCCGCCAGCCATTTCTTCATATTGGGGAACAAATAATAGTCCGAGGGAGCCAAATCTGGAGAATAGGGGGGATGTGAAACGAGTTGGTACCCTATTTCCATTAATTTTGCAGCCACAACTGCTGAGGCATGAGCTGGTGCGTTGTCGTGATGAAAAAGGACTTTTTTGTGGGCCAATCGTGGACTTTTTTCTTGCAGCTCGATTTTCAAACGGTCCAATAACGATGAATAATATGCGCCTGTAATAGTTTTACCCTTTTCTAGATAGTCGATGAGGATTATTCCTTGCGAATCCCAAAAGACAGTCGCCATAACCTTCCCGGCCGAGTGAACGGTCTTCGCCTTTTTTGGTGCTGATTCCCCCTTGCCAACCCATAGTTTAGATTGTTCTTTGGTCTCAGGAGTGTAGTGATGTATCCATGTTTCATCCACAGTGACGAAACGACGCTTAAAGTCCTGCGGATTCCTTCGGAACAGCTGCAAACCGTCCTTGCAACACTTGACACGATTTCGTTTTTCGTCAATCGTGAGCAATCGGGGCACCCATCTTGCGGATAGCTTTTTCATGTCCAAATGTTGGTGCAAAATATTATGTACCCGTTCATTCGAGATGCCCACAGCACTAGCAATCTCACGCACCTTCACTCTCCTGTCATCCATCACCATATCATGGATTTTATCAATGATTTCTGGAGTAGTGACCTCAACAGGGCGTCCAGAACGTTCAGCGTCGCTTGTGCCCATATGGCCACTCCGAAAATTTTGAAACCATTTATAAACTGTTCTAATCGACGGTGCACAGTCACCATAATGTTTATCAAGCTTCTCTTTAGTCTCCTGAGGCGTTTTGCCTTTCATAAAGTAATGTTTAATCAACACACGAAATTCTTTTTCGTCCATTTTGTCAAAATCACTCGACTTCCTCGGTTCAAACGAATGCCAAACACATAGAATTCACCGAACTAGCTGAAACTTGGTATGTTTTCTTCCAAGAGATGCTACTAACTGAAAATAACCTCGATACGCACCAGTAGTGCCATTTCTCTGACTTTGCACGGACTTTTCAAAAAACCCTCGTACGATGCTTCTACGTGACAGCGCTTTCAGTGGATAGAGGAGGAACTATATTTTTGCCTCACTAACGATGACAAACTCCACTATGCAAAAACACCGGAGTTTCCAGACCTGTATGCAGTGTTTGGCGTTAATCAATTAAATTTTCAATCAGTTCATTAATTGATTTAAAAAGTAATTGCAATTAATATAATAGCAATTACCATTAATTGCAAAGAACTATTAATTGCATGTTGCAATTTTAATTTATTTGGATTAATCTATGTTAATTGCAACTCGCAATTAAAACAATTGCAATTAACTTTTTTAATTGTTCTTAGAAACAATTGAAATTAACAATTAACCTATTTAACTTTACAGATATCAGATACAACGTGTTTGTTTGGGTTTTGTAGGCTTACACAGGTCAATAACTTACACATTTGTTCTGACGCCACACCGCGCCCTATACAATAATCAGTTTTAATTGTTAGTTTTTAATCAAATACACAAAAAAGATTGAAAATTGATTAGTTTCTAATTGTGGAAAGTCACTATTAACAACTGATTAATTGTAAATTGCGACTATAGCAATTAACAATTAATGAATTGTTAATTGCAACTACAGCAATTAACAATGAATTAATTATTAATCGTGAGTTTTCACAATTACAATTAATTAATTGTTAATTCTTATAATCATGATTAACAATTAATTAATTGTTAATCTTTAGTTAGCTTAGAAATTAAATTTTGCTCAACACTGCCTGTATGTAAGACACAATTTGCGATACAAAGAAACAAAAAAAAATAATGTTTGTTGCATTCCAACGATGCAAACTTGAACGTCACGACGGGAAGATGAAAAAGTAAAACGACAAACATCGTTTCAATGATTTTATGCGCTCGGTCAACGTGTGTCTCTTTTTTAGTATAAAAGCAAACAAAACAAAAAAGAATAAGAAATGTGTTTAAGTGGTAAATCGATTGCTCGACTAACCTAGTCTTGTACAGAAGTTGCATACATAGTCTGTATTATACATAAATATATATATATATATATATGTATGTATGTATATGCACGTGTGTGTATGTATATATATGCATACGTGTATGTACATATGTATGTGCGAGTAATTATACAAAGAAAGATTGATGATAAATCGAGCAACGTAAAAAAAAAGATCACAAGCCGCTTTTGCACGTCAAAGAATATTCGTCGCCAAATTTGCAATTACGATAACAGATCAATGTGATTAACATCGACGCGGAGAACAATAGAACAATTGAAAATTGCTGAAAAAAAAATAATGCAGCAACGAACTTGCCGGTACGATGCGTCGATCGTGCAAATGGTCCAGACAGAAATCGTCGAATTTCATCGGTTGAACAATCGCGTTGTTCCTGAAACAATCGAAACAATTATCGTTTGGGTCTCGGAGAAGAATTAATCCGAGAATCGATAGATCTTCTTTCCAATCGCGTCCACCAATTTGTAACATTGGAGGAAACGATTGTCTCGACAAAATCGAGACAAAATGTGGAAAAATAAAGAAAAGAAAAACAAAATCACAGTCGAAGAGCCAATCAACGTTTCGAAAGCTACGCTTAAAAAATTAATCGCCGCTTGAAGTTCGCAACTGTTCCACGGATCATTTATAGCGATGTGTTGTATAATTGCCAACAATAAAACTATTTATTATATGCGAACTCGAATGCACGTGAGCAATATTTGTTTGTTTTTTTCCACCGACGTCCGTACATTCATTTTCGGATATGACGAGAGTTGTGCTCTCTATTTGAATAATGACTTCCCCTTGTTATTGGATATTTGAACCCTATTTATCAATGTTGCTAGAATAGTGAACAATTTAGCCGTTCGAATTCATTTCTGTGCACAGATTTTTATTACGAGGTTTTTCTTTTATATGGCGATAGTTAGGAATGTTTTCCATCGCGTTACTTGGTGTAATTACGATTGCAAATTAACGTTCACATCATACAATATAGTGAACCAAATTGGGCCAAACGTTCGCAATTGTTTCTCAAACGGCTTATAAAATTAAACCAGTTGTAACTTAAGGCATCAGTCTCCATCTATATTGCCCATATTTTCAAGAATTTTTTTTCATAATAAAATTTATCTCCATATTTAAATCTTTTGGGTATACTTCCGAAAAGCCAGCACCTCCGATTAATTTAAAACTTCGTGTACTTATGTATTTTGACTCGCTGATCACGAATATGATAGTGAAAATACAGGCAAATTTTATTTTCAAGGTCAAAACTAAAAAAAAACTTTTTTTAGTATTTCTATTTTATTTTAATAAATATTGATCTTAGAGAAAAATGTTTCCTACAAGAGTTGTAGCTTACGAATAGACTGATATTTTATGTTCTATACAGGTTTTGTCTAAAAGCATTATTTTTCGAGAAAAATGGGATAATGCTCCAATAAGTATATTTTGCTAAACTCTATTAGTTTCGATGTTATCTACTTACGCACTTTACCACGGGGAGGTTAGAGTTTTGTCTTTAAAGTGCATGTTTTTTTTTTGCTTTTTTTGTATTTTGTTCTTTTTTTCGTTTTTTTGTTTGTATTTTAGTCTATTTTTTGTTTTTTTTTTGTATTTTATTCTGCTTTTTGCTTTTTTTTGTATTTTTTATTTTGGTCTTTTTTGTATTTTATGTTGTTTTCTGTCATTTTTTGTGATTTTAGTATTACATAGGAAAAGATTGAAGGTTAAGCAATATAAAAATGAAAAACTTATGTGGCTTTGTGCGTAGAACACTCCAGTGTTCTACGAACCCCACGATTGCACGCACCCATCCGAGATGCCCTCTGCCCACCCCAGTGTCCCACACACCCCACGATTTCACGCACCTATCCGAGGTGCCCTCCGCCCACCCCAGTGTTCTACGCACCCCACGATTCCATGCACCCATCCGAGGTGCCCTCCGCCCACCCCAGTGTTCTACGCACCCTGCGATTCCACACACCCATCCGAGGTGCCCTGCGCCCACCCCAATGAACTACATACCCCACGATACAACATATCCGAGTTTGTTTGGGTTTGGGTTTGTTTGGGTTTGTTTTATTTGCGTTTGTTTGGGCACATATGCAGTAAAGTGCGTAAGTAGATATCGACACTAATGGAGTTTAGCAAAATATACTTATTGGAGTATTATCCCATTTTTCTTGGCAAATAATGATTTTCAAAATTTATATAGAACATAAATTATCTTATATATTAGACAAAATTTATATAGAACATAAATTATCGGTCTTTTGATGGGTTACAATTTTTGTAGGAGATATTTTACTCTACGATCAACATGTATTAAAATAAAATAGAAAAACTTTTTAAAAAACCGTTTTTTTTAGTTTTGACCTTGAAAATCAAATTTGCGGGTATTTTCACTATCATATTCGTGATCAGCGAGTCAAAATACATAAGTACACGAAGTTCTAAATTATTCAGAGGGGTGGGCTTTTCGGAAGTTTATCCAATCTTGTTATACAACAAAATAGAAGTTACAAAGAGCATGAAAAATATATTTTATTTTTATTTTTATTTATCTTGGTGATCTGGCCGCCTGAAGTTATCCCTACTTTCACCTTGCGACATGAAATCTTCACTTTTGAGCATGTGAAAACAAAAAGTCGAGCTTTTAATTATAAAGCGGAGTTGTAGTTATGACCCCTACTAAAAACTTTAACCCCCGATAAAAAGAAAACAAAATGGCGCAGCTTTGAAATTTTCGACTGTTTTTTTGCAACTTAAATTGTTTAAAAACACTAGCGCCGACTCCATTGGGCCTGGGGGTGCCCGAGCCCCCCCCCCCCCCCCCCAATGGTATCATCAGTAGAGCTGAGCCCCCCACCCCCGCCCAATATTTTATCCTGGTAATTGACACTACCTGTATCTACAGTGACGGTATGAAAAGGTTCGTCAGTTTTCAATTTCATTCGTTTATTATGCCGGCAGCACATATTACCTTCAAACGGTTTCACAAAACAGACTATTGCATGGAAAATTGTGGTTAATTGTTTGGTGATAAAGTTTAAATTTACAGTTAAATTTAAAGTTTAAATTCACAAGATAAAAAAAATTAATATGGAGTACAAGATCTGAAAGAGTACTTTGATCTAAATCAAAGTAAGTTTGAACTCTTTCAGATCTTGTATTCCATATTAATTTTGTTTATCTTGTGAAGAAGATTCTTATCATGAACACGTCATATGTTTTGTTGGCCTAAAAACTTTTCAGTTCGAACTTACTGATGTGAAAACGTTTGTTAATTCGGTTTGGTAGTCAAACCAGTGTTTTCGATGCAACGATTTTGCGCGAAATTTCGTTTCGCCGTATCTCGGCCACTAATCAACCGATTAGATCGACCGCAACCGTTCCCGCATTCCCCCTCATGACTGACTAGTTCTCTTTTGCATGTACCGAGGACCGCTACTAGTGAAGATGTGCGTATACCAAATAGAAATGCTGACAAGAAGACTAGTGGTAAGGGAAGATCGTTTCAAAAATCATGGATGGTGACATTCAGTTGGCTGGAATGGGATGCCTGTGTGGAAAAAGCAATTTTGCAAAACCTGCAAGGAGGCAGAAGTCAAGGCCTGCTAGCGAAGAATAGGAAAAAGGAGGACATTTCCACAACTGTAGGGTTCTTTAATTGGAAAAAAGGGCCAGAGAAGTTTCGGATACACGAAAATATGCAAACCCACAAAGAAGGTGTAATTAAGTTGGCATCACTATCGAAACCTGGCGTGGCTGTACAACTAAACGATCAAATGGACTCTCAGATGAAGATAGCGCGTTCAGCTCTTATGGATATTTTTAATTCTTTGAGGTTCCTCTGTCGGCAAGGATGGCCGTTAACGGGGGAAAACCATTTAGAAGGTAAACACATTAGGGGTTTTTTATGATTTTTTTTTCAGGAAAAGAATACACATGGAAATTTGTAACTTTGTGTGTGTTTCATTTAATATTTTAAGTATGCAAAATATATATATATTTTTTTTCAATGCGAATTGCCAGTCGTGTACATTGATGTTCAGAGGAAGTCGCTGAAAAAGCTTCCACACTACAGTAATTATCTGAAATAAAAAAAAATTAAAATGATTCTTAAAGGTAACACCCATACGCTGTCGGTGAACCAGGATTTTGGAAATATATGCAAAGTTGACGAAATTACAGCTTGATAAAGTCAATTTTGTGATTTTTCATTAAATTTTTACTATATTTAAGGGCAAAAGTACGTTTTATTTTTTTAATTGAAATATTATTTAGGTTCTCCGAAAAACTGCTGGTATAAGGAAGATATGTGACAAATTTCATCAAAATCGGTTGAATAGTTTTTGCGTAATCACCCGAGCAGTTGGGAAAAATTCAGTTTTGAGAAAAACGCGCTCAAAGTTTCAACAAGAAAAAACTTAATGATTTTGATCTCTTACCGGCTGGTCAGCGATTCCGGCGCCATACGGGATTTCTTCGGCTTCCTTGTAAAAACGATTTTTCTGTTGCTGCTGCTCTTTACGGGCTTTCCGACCCTCCTTGGACGATAGACAGCTGCGACGCCCTCGGCGCGATACGCGTCGCTCGTCGGCTTTCTTTGCGAATTTATTCCATCGCCTCCCAATCCAGATGTCCACAGCGCTCATAACTCTTAAGATTGCAGAATTTCCCTCGTCGAATATGTTGGCTGCAATGTAAGCTGCACTTTCGATGACACTCAGATGACACTAAAAGATTCAATCTTTACAAAACTTTCAACGCTGAAGACGCCAATGCCAAAACCACTGCGCCCTACAAGGTGGACGATGAGAGTGTCCAGTATGCAGCAAATCTTAAATCAAAAACGTCCGACGCGGCATCAAAATGCGCCGGGTATCGCATGACGGTGAAAAGTCCTACTCTTCCAAAAATTGTCTGAAAGAAAAAAACCAAAAGATTATTAATCAGTATGAAAAACTGTAGAGGCGTACGAAGGATTTTTTTTTCCGATGAAAATTATCAAAATGGTCGCCATTTCAAAATTAAGTATAAAATTGGACCTTTTTACGACAGTTTTTCGTTGGAAAAAAATGTGAAATTGCTAAATGACAGAAACGCTTCCGTACGACGTTAAGGAATGGCGTGAAGACTTTTTTTCAACCCTGTGACAAAATTTGAGACGGATAGTTTGAAAACTCTTCAAATCTTCCATTGAAAATTCGTTTGAAAATACGTTTAAAATCTTCAACCCTTTTGAGAAAAACGTCGTTCACCAGCGCCATGTCTCACGCAACTAGTCGAATCCCTTTTTCTAAGAAAGGCTGTAGCGACCGGAATAATTCTAATTTCGCGACCAAAATTTAACAGCACATTTATGAAAATCGATATTTTTGGATATGGCAAAAAAAAACAATTAAAAAAAAAAAATCACTAGTATGGTCCCTTAACGAAGTTGTGTGCCAAATTTGATTGAAAATATTAATAATTGAAGAAGTTATAAGCAATCTCGTGAAGGACCTTTAAAGGCGAGGGTCTCAACGGGTCTCAACCACCCGGTTCATCAGAAATGTAAAAAAACGTGTTTTTTCCCCTAAAATACATAATATTGGCTAAAACTTGACCGAGTTTTTTCTGTTATCGTGTTTCAATCATCGAAATAGAATGTTGAATTCATTTTATTCGCTTTTTTTCAAGGAAAAATGACACCATTGTTAACAACTAATGAAAAAAAGTTAAGAAAAACGGCGATTAGGATTAAACTATTGAAATTTCGTACACTTAATCAGTGTATGAAATTTCATTGAAAAATATTAATTAATGAAGTTATAAACAACTCGTGAAGGGCCTTTGAACGCGAGGGTGTTACGTCCCCGTGATCTTATCCGATTTAAAGAAGACGTAACACGGTGTTGACTTCTCTTTCGGGTTAAGCCAATTAAGCCCTTTATCCAGGGACGAAAGTCACGTCTTTGATATGGGAGAGTGAGGAGAGTGACCATTGATCTTGTAGAGGCAGAGTAAGAGAACACTCTTAGTAAAGAAGTTTTACTAACTTACATTACTTTTATTCGCCGGAGAGATTCCTTTTGTTCTCGTTTTAACGGATAAAGTTATAATTGTTGTTGGTTGTACAATCGCCGGTACAATGTTGTTAAAGGGTTGTACAATCGTCGGTATAATGTGTTGTTGAAGGGTTGTACAATCGCCGACACACACGTAGATGAGTTCTTTTATAAAGTTACACGTGGATGATATAGTTCCTCCACACAAACTATTATATAATTCTTAGTTAATCGCAGAAATAAATGTTCTTTCTCTTTTACTTATAGAATTTGTAACGAATGGTTTTCAACTTGGTTATACAATCGCGACTAATTTCGGACTTAGACTGTTATCGATAGGATTTCGCACGTCAGAGATTCAGAGTTACGCGACAAAAGACAGAGTTGAAATATTCGTTTCATATAGAGATTCAGACTGGCCGTTAGGCAGAGATTCGGCGTCGGAGTTAGACTGAGCGATCGTGATAGAGGTTTGACCGGTCGGATTCGGAGTTACGCTGGACAGACTCGGAGGTAGACTGCTCGGACTTGGAGTTAGACGGCTCGCTTGTGGAGCTTTGTTCCTTCCTTATATACCCCTTTTTGCAGCGTTGCTCAAAGGAAATCTTCGGGATTGTGCTTATTGGAGATCGTTTTATTGCTTCCTCATAGGTGACCCAATGTTGGTTGATGTCGTAATCGTAAATTTGGTCCTCCTAGTATTGAAGCTTCTACCCCTTTGGTGTGATCGATTGGTAATTCGTTGTATCTCTTCTCTGAGAGGTAACTTATTTCTCTCTTTATGTTGTGTATTTATCCCTAGTACGTAATGTCGGCTGAATGGGTATTTTCTGTTTCTTGGTTGACTTCCTTCTTGCATTTCACGATGTGTACTCATTGGCAATATCAGTTGTGTAGACATGGCGCCGGTGATAAAAATCGTGTCGGCTTGGTAATTTTCGGACGATTCCAGGCTACATGCTTATCGTTATCCGGAAAGGGGTTTCGTCTCCCTACCAGAGTTTCTTCGTATCGTCCAGATTTATTGGAGTCGTGGGATGAGTGCTATGAAGCAGGGCGCGACGTAACAAATAGTTCAACAGTGTATGTGATGTTGGCCACCTGGCTGAACCCAAACAAAAAATTATTTTTTCTCAAAATAGATGATAGGGGAGAGTGGTCCTGAGTCGGCCCACTAAGCCTTTTGTCCGAAAATAGAAGGTAAATCGGATTTTATAGCGCTGCTAAGTGTTTAGTTGCGTACAGCGATCGTTTGGCTACAATTCTATGTCATTTCGGAAGGTGTAGTGTGGCTTTTGCAGGCGCAATGCAGCGCGGAGTGAAAAGTACGTCTTGAACATTTCTCAAAATATGTTCCTGAGTCGGCACCCCCCTGGTCTTGAGTCGGCACCCAATTTTTTTCGCTCGAATGCAGGCAACAGCGCAGATTCTCTAAGTTACAACGGGAAATGGACAAATTTTAACCATTCAGAAGAATAAAACATGCATTTTTTTGTCCAATTTTATATGGAAACATTTTTCGAGTACCATGTTGAAAATGAAAAAAATATGAATTTTGAATTGAATGAAAAAAATTAATTGAAAAAGGGATGATCACTCGCTATCGTCGTCAGATTCGCAGTACGTGGGGCGTACGGAACTCTGTAGCGAACGCGTACGCAAATGCAATCCACTTGTGGAGGGCTGCGGAGACTAGCGTTCTTGTCGTCGTATTTTATCTTTTGTGTCTTGCGTTTGAAATTGCGTCCCATGACTATAGAGAAAAAGACCGAAAATGCAAAAAAATAACAATAACAGAAACAATATAAAAAAAGCAACAAGATAAAAAAAATTGGTGCCGATTCAGGACCACCTGTTTGGTGCCGACTCAAGACCACTACGACTTTCTACACGTTTCACGTGATTACGCGTGCGAACAAATCCGAATGGAAAATCGACATAACCAATCAATTAGAACATTGAATAAAGAAACCAATGCACTCACTCATTTCAAATTTTTGAAATATTTACATACCTGTAGCTGCTTCAGAATGGATGACGAAAATAAAATTCTGTCACAAACGAAAAATATAAACGCGCTTACGCTGCGCAGCACAATCCAAACTGACAACTGTAAGCATCATTTACGTCAGTGTTTATCAACATGTCATACGACAAAATAATTGAGCCGACACGCACGCCGTTTCTGAGGAACACCATGGTACCGGCTCAACGCGCAGTACCGACCCAGGACCACTCTCCCCATTAGTTAAGGCTTGACCGACTTTTTTTCAGTTGTCGTGTTTCAATCATGAAAAAAATGTTTATATTTCTTTCCGTTTTTTTCGAGGGAAAAGGACATCATTATTATTAATAAGTAATGAAAAAAAATGGCAAGTAGAAAAACGTCAGTCAAGACTAAACTACTATTGCACTGAATAAGTGTACCAAATTTCAAGTCAATCCGTTCATCAGATGTCGAGATATCGTGTACACCATTTTGGAGAACATAGTTTCGAAAAAGACACGTTCAAAGTTTTACCAGCAGTTTTATCATTGTTGATCATAAGTTCACCTTCAATCTACAACTCTTGCGCCGTATGTTGGACCTTCCTCTGTAATTTGAGTTGCCTCAAGCGACGAACGAGTGCTTGAAATTTTCACAGTAGCCTAGCCTCCTTAAATGGTGGGGCAAATAATTTTGTTCACTTTTTGACAAATCGCAAAGTTCTAAGGCGCAAACGAGTCAAGTTTTCGTCTTGGAAATCCACGTGTAATCCACGGCAATGGCCAGAGAAATAGCGAGGGAAATCGTGGTAAATATTTATTGTACCGTACAAGTAGATCGAAGAATGAAGGAATTTTATGAAAAGTAATATCGTACGATTTATTGTTCTTCCCCAACGACGTGGCGTTCTCTCTCCGAAACGAAAGGCACCGAGCCCTTCTTTGAGTGAGCCCGTCTATTTGCCTCCCTGCAAAAAAAAAATAACATGTAACGAACGCCTCCAAGAAAACTCGGTATGCAACTCTTGACATTTGAATTCGCGAAAAACACGTACTTTCGTTTGATCTTTTCGCGAATCGTTCGCATTTCTCCTTGAGCGTTGTAAATGTGTTTCGGGACTTGTCTGTGACGCGCTATACGACGGACTTGAGGATGGCCGGCGAATTTCTCTTTAAGGGCCTCGCTGTAATTCAAAGCTGCTCGCTCTCTGGGTTTCAGCTGTGAAAACGGAAAAAACGTGAAGAACTTGGCGATTGCAGAGCAACAACGAAGACGGTGAAACCGACCACTCCCAATTTTTCCGACGCCCGTGCTTTCCAGACGCGTATGTTCATCTCGTCGCTGCCGCTGATTATGTACTTGTTGTCGAGCGACCAAGCGACGCTCGTCAGCCTCTGCATTCTCTTTGTGTGATAAATCTCGCGGGAATGGCCCTTGTTCACTTCGTAAATTCTAACCGACTTATCGTAGCTACCCGATACAAATTCCTTTCCGGTTGGCGAATAATCCACGTCCGTGACGGCGTCGACATGATCCATGTGGACGTTCACCGGTGTCGATAATTTTCGAGTATCGAAGGTGTAAAGTCTGAAAAACAAAGTGCGGAAGATTCGCGAGATTGAAGCTTACATTGTTGGAATACAATGCATTTTTGTTTCTTCAATTTCTTTTAGAGAATTATCAAAACGATGTCCTAATGCAGTTACCAAACATTGATCATTTTGAAATCATTTTTTACAGAAAGGGCTCATGCGGAGGGTTATAGCGCAGCCGTTTTGTATTTTTTTTAAAAGCATTAAAATTTTTTTTCGTAATTTTCGTAATAATTTTTTTTTTAATCCACTGCAAAATTCCCATGTCAGTTTTAGTGCTAACAGGCTGGTGGTAGCCCTCAAATATTTTTTGTTTGCAAGGGAGTCCAGTGGATCCAGGATGGCTTTCGTTAGCAATAGAGAGAGAGCGAGAGATAGATGAAATGATCCATTGATAAATATTCTATGCCATAATATTCCTATGAGATAATTGATTGAGTAAAATACGAAAGAAGTAAAATACGAAAGAGTAAAATACGAAAAGAAGGTAACAGAAAAAAAAATATCAGTTTAAGATACAAAAAGAAAATCGCAAAATAACAAGGTAAAAAATATTATATAGTGAGCTAAAAGCTGTAAAAGAAAATAGACGAACTAATGTAAAAATAAAGTAGGAATAGATTTTTTTTTAAGACCATTGAATAAAAATAAACAAAAAAAATGAAACAATATAAAAAATAGAATAAAAATCAAAAGAAAATAAATATTAAGTTAATTCAAAACGCAAGTGAAATCAGGATGAAAGCAAAATTAAAAGAAAATGAAAAATAAAGTAAGAATGAAATTAAAATAAAAGAAAAATAGAAAGACAATAAAAAATGAAAAAGAAATGAAATTAAAATCGACGAAAAATAGAAAGAAAATAAACAAATGAAATGGAAATGAAATCAAAATAGAAAGAAAATAAAATCAAAACAAAAAGTAGAATAAAAATATTATAAAAATTAAATAAAATAAAATCAAAATAGTTGTAGTATGTTCAGAGGAGATTCAAGAGTTTCTCTAATAAATGCCCAATGATACTGACCCGGATGAAAACTTCAACATTTCTGTAACTCCCACAACAACGTTTTCGAGAACGAAAAAAAATTAAAATCCAGGGCACATATTGCAGTATCCTCTGGAAAGCCTCAAATTCATAGATTTTGGTAAGAAATTGTCCCAAACTGCCTAGATTTAAATATCCATTGCTCAAGCAACAATGCTTCATGGAGTATCTTCATTCGGTGAAGTTGAAGTTTGCATCGTAAATTAATTCTCTTCAATGTTTCCATTTTTTTTCGGCTGATTTAGGCTGTGAAAATCATTCGAACGTTTTAACGTATTCTTACTGAAAATTTATTTCCTCAATTTGCAAAAAAAAAAAAAAGCTTTGGACAATGATGAAAATAAAGAAATAAGATCGTTGCATTCCAACTATGCAAACTTCATGACGTTGAAGTTTGCATCGGTGAAATGTAACGATATTTTTTTTTTCCTTTTTCTTTTCTTTATTTTTATCTTTATCCAAAGGCTTTTTTCGCGAAATTGAGGTTGTAAAGTTCTAATAAGAATACGTAGAAACGTTTCTGCAATTTGTGCAGGCTGAGTCGGCAAAAAAATTGAGTTTTAAAGACGAATTACTTTTCGTTGCATTCCAATGATGCAAACTTCAACGTAATTTCATTTTGATATTGAAGTTTTATTGCACACAATGTTGAAGTTGGCAGAGTTTAAATGCAACGAAAATTCTTTATTTTTTTTATTTCCTCATTTTTATTCTCTTAGATTTCTTATATTAGGTGTAGTAAACAGAAATCCATTATTTTTGCAATAGATGGCTTTAGTAATCTGTATCTTGCGTTGTATAAGTTCGATCGGATTACGCTAGACGGCGTTAGAAAGATAAGATTTCGTACTAAAATAAACATCTTAGACAGTTTTGTGATTGCTTGACTCAATATTTTTTGAGCGCGCGTCAAAGATGGCTACCAGCAAAGTGAAAATACGCCATATTTTACAGTTTTTCTTCGATAAAGGCGAAAACGCAAGCCAGGCAGCTGAAAATGTGAATAGTGTTTATGGTCCTGATACTGTAACAGCCAATCGTTACAGTTACAGATTCCGTTCCGGTAATTTTTATGTCAAAGATGCACCACGCTCTGGAAGGCCAATTGTCGAAAATGTCGATAAAATAATGGAAATCGTCGAGTCCGACCGTCGTGTAAGCACTGTTTCGATTGCCCAGGAGCTAAATATTGCACAAAAAACCGTTTGGAACCACTTGAATAAGGCTGGATACAAAAAGAAGTTCGATGTATGGGTGCCACACGAGTTAACGCAAAAAAACCTCATGGACCGAATTTCCATCTGGGAATCTCTGCTGAATCGCAACAAAATCGACCCATTTCTGAAGCGGATGGTGGCCGGTGATGAAAAATGGGTCACTTACGACAACGTCAAGCGAAAGCGATCGTGGTCGAATCGCGGTGAGCCGGCGCAAACGGTGGCCAAGCCAGGATTGACGGTCAGGAAGGTTTGCTTTGTGTTTGGTGGGATTGGCAGGGAATCATCTACTATGAGCTGCTCCCCAACGGCCAAACTCTTAATTCGGACCTGTACTGTCAACAATTGGACCGTCTGAAGGAAGCAATCGCCCAAAAGCGGCCAGCTTTGGCCAATAGGAGAGGAATTGTATTCCATCAGGACAACGCCAGGCCACACACATCGATAGTGACTCGCCAGAAGCTCCGGGAGCTTGGTTGGGAGTTTCTTATGCATCCACCTTATAGTTCGGATCTGGCACCAAGTGATTACTACCTGTTCCTGTCTATGGCGAATGATTTTGCTGGTGAAAAATTCGCCTGAAGAGAAGCTTGTGAAAATCGACTGTCCCAGTTTTTTGCCAATAGGGACGAGGGATTCTATGAGAAAGGCATAGTAAAATTGCCTTCAAAGTGGCAACAAGTTATCGATCAAAACGGTGCATATTTGGCCTAAATCGGATCATTCTAACTATGCTAAATAAAGCCTTCAATTTCATGCAAAAATAATGGATTTATTTTTACTACACCTTATATATTGAGGCTGAAGATCTCTAATCGAGAAAAACGTTTGCGTGATTGCGGAGGCGTCAATTTGGCGAGAAAAAAAAGATTATTCCACATATACAGTCGCACCGCGAGATAACGAATCTCTAGGGAAGAGCAAAAAAGTTCGTTATATCGAATTTTCGTTATATTGAGGTCATGTTCCGAAAAATTCGTTATATTGAGGTTTTAGTAAAAAGGACAAATAAAAATTGCTCTAATTCAAACCTTTCTTTAAAAATAAAATAAATTAGTATTATAAATATAGATATTTTTTAAAGAAAGGTTTAAATTAGAGCAATTTTTAGAAGCAATTAGCAATTAGAGCACAATATCTGTAACATATAATGTTTAAAAGTGGATTATTTTAAAATTAAACGAATATTTTGTTTAATTTTCAAAGTTTGCAAGTCTAGACAGGAACCTGTCAGAGACAGGTTGCCGTCTAGAAAGCAGAGAGGAAGAGAAGGGAATGAAAGGAAGGGATTTCGTTTACAGGGCGCTTCGTTATACAGAAGTTTTGTTCAGAAAACTTCCTTGTATAGAGATTAACCCCTTCGTTGGCATTGACGCAATAGTGCGTCAAATAATTCCGTGCCCTGTGTGGCATTGACGCAATAGTGCGTCGACCTTTATTTCCCTATTTAACTTGCTCTGATTTGAAATCGGAGCCTCATTCGGAAGGTTTTAGGCTCGCTGAATCCGAATTTGAAGTGAAAATTTGGAAATTCAAAATGGCGGCGCCAATATGGCGGACAAAAATCGAAAACTTTACTCGATTGAGATGAAAATTATAACTCCGAGATTTTTGAGGTCGCTTATTAGGAATCTGAACTTTAAATTTGAAAATTCAAAATGGCGGCGCTAGAATGGCGGACCGAAATTGAAAATTTTACTCGATTGAGATAAAAATTGGTACTCTGGGATTTTCGAGTTTGCTTATTACGAATCTGTACACAAAATTCAAAAATTTTTAATAGCGGATCTAATATGGCGGACGAAAGTGCAAAAAACAGCTCGATTTGGATAAATCTTGGTACTCGGGGGTTTTCAGGGACGCTGAGTGTGATGCTGAACTCAAAATGAAGGAATTTTTCATGGTGATTTCAATAACATGGAGCATAATACAAGAAATAGGTGGAAATATATGAAGCTAGGTACTCAATGTTGTATGAATGCCCAGATAGCAGAGCTGCACGTTCGGTCACATCTTTGCGCATTTATTGAGAAAACATGCACTATTAAACTTTTGAGTTCAGATTCGTAATCAGCACCCTCAAAAACCCCAGAGTACAAGTTTTCAGGATAAAAAAATTTTCCTGCCATTTTGGGCACTTTTTGTCGAATTCTCTCTGCCAACGAAGGGGTTAAGGGCCCCGAAAATAAATTCGTTATATCTATAGTTTTTCTTCGTTATATCAAGCTTTCAGGCGTCTATTGGAATGGAATGAACGAATCTTCGTTCTATCGAGATTAGACTGTATGCATCTTGAACTCCCATGAATTCTTGGTACATCGATATTTGTCAAAACTGCACAGCTCACTTGTAATCCTCGTTGGCGCACGTGAACGAGAAAGCTTCCATGGGATTCCAGGCGAGTTTGTTGGTTCTCAATTTGAGAGTAACCTTTCGCAGTGGCCCGGTGTCTCTGGTATCGTAAAGAATGATACTACGATTGCTGGCGCAAGCGGCCAGGAGATTAGTCTGTACGGGATTGTACTTGATGTCGTGAAGGCTGTCGACGCCCCATTTGAAAGTTCTGACCGGTTCGTTTCTGCTCTCCTCCCAGATCTGGCACAATTCGCCGCAAGTGGCAAACTTAGCAGCGTCGCGACGATGCGACACGCCCGTTACAACGGTTTTGCTTATGATCGTGTTAACAGGCTCGTCCTCCTCGCCGAATTGTGGCTTAATCGACTTCCACGTTTTGATGGTTTTGTCGTCGCCCACGCTGATGAAGTGTTTCGCGTCGGAAGTAAAGGCAATGCCGCGTACTACGCCGTCATGAGCGAGGACCGTACGCTCGCAAGTTCTCTGAGCGAGATCCCAGACTCTGACTTCGCCGTCGAAAGCGCCGCTTAGTAGGACGGACAAACGTGCGGGATGTTTGGCGACGCACGACACTCCGTCCTTGTGACCTTCCAAATTGCCGATGAAGGGCTTGGCGAAAACTCGATCGAGTTTCACCGCGTTCAAGGCTCGGGTGTACTCCCTCGCTGCTTCGAACGGATGCAACGCTGGATCGTAATTTCTCGGAACTGAAAGCATGAAATTTACGCGAGATTGTGTACGTTGAGGCAAAAAATAACGTAAGGTGTATTGAATTTTCGTAAACATCGGATTGTGTCAACGTAACCTCAAAAGCGTGTGATTTTAACCGCTAACCTTACCTTTGTGTATGTCACGCTTAGTTTCGCGCAAATAATCGTCTGGATTACGAGTCAGCACTTTCACTTTCATTTTGGATTGAAAACTGTCGTCGGTATTGGGAAATTATCACTATTGTCAATTATCGCCTCCACATGGCGTATTTTTATTTTGCGTGCGAGCGCGCACTTGGGAAACGCGATTTCAGCGCCAGCGGCGAAAATATAGAAGTTGATAAACGACTGCAAGAAACGGACGGTTTTATCGACGGGGATAATGACGAGAAAATGATCGACGATGATTGGGCACTTGAGAAAAAAACGTCTTTGTTCAAAAAACAAAATTAGCTATTTTATTAATTATTATTGTTTTTCATTATAATTTAAAACTTTGTTGGTGCCCGGATTATTTAAATCAATTGAAAATAAATATACATTTTAAAGAGTTTCGGGACAAGTGACGAAATGTTACCATTTTGTTCGAATTTATACAGTAGATTCTTTTTCATATACTCAATGCACCCTTCCAAATTTTTAATCCTTCGTCTACACAGTTTCCATCAAAATTATTACCGAAAAAACATTTTTCAACATAAGGAGATGCCTACATTCATCGTTGATCGGTTGCTTTATGCACGAAATTGTGTGGAGAAGTGTTAAAAGTGTTATGACAAACTGTCACATGACCAGTAGGCCTCTTCTGTAACTCGTTATAACTCGGTAACGACAGTTTTCGTTATCGTTAGCTCACTACAGCCAATGAGAGGCGCCCTTTCTGCTGTAATCCGCCATGCGATTGGCTGTCGGTAGCTAAGGATAACGAAAACTGTCACTACCGAGTTACAACGAGTTACAGAATCGCGCTGCTGTAGCGGGATTTCGTAAATCGTTATAACTCGGTAGCGACAGTTGTTATCGTTAACTCGCTACAACCAATGAGAGGGGCCCTTTCTGCTGCAATCCTCCATGCGATTGGCTGTCGGTAGCTAACGATAACGAAAACTGTCACTACCGAGTTATAACGAGTTACAGAATAGGCCTACAGTAGTGGGATTCCGTAACTCGTTATAACTCGGTAGCGACAGTTGTCGTTATCGTTAGCTAGCGACAACCAATGAGAGGGGCCCTTTCTGCTGTAATCCTCCATGCGATTGGCTGTCGGTAGCTAAGGATAACGAAAACTGTCACTACCGAGTTACAACGAGTTACAGGATCGCGCTGCTGTAGCGGGATTTCGTAAATCGTTATAACTCGGTAGCGACAGTTGTTATCGTTAACTCGCTACAACCAATGAGAGGCGCCCTTTCTGCTGTAATCCTCCATGCGATTGGCTGTCGCTAGCTAACGATAACGAAAACTGTCACTACCGAGTTATAACGAGTTACAGAATAGGCCTACAGTAGTGGGATTCCGTAACTCGTTATAACTCGGTAGCGACAGTTGTCGTTATCGTTAGCTAGCGACAACCAATGAGAGGGGCCCTTTCTGCTGTAATCCTCCATGCGATTGGCTGTCGGTAGCTAACGATAACGAAAACTGTCGCTACCGAGTAATAACGAGTTACAGAATTCCGCTACAGTAGGCCTATTCTATGAATCGTTACAATATAAATCGATTATTTATTTTCCATGAAACGTTAGTCCAATGTCTTAAAAATATCGTACGAAAATTTTAAACCAAAATTCGAAGCGGCAGCTACAGCCACGAACGTGACACAACTTTCCGACGCTTGAGGGCACTGCATCCGTAGTCGTGCGTTACCGACGGGGCTACAATTGATTGGTTTGAGCCGTGCATTACGAGAAAAACGGCCGGAATACGAGCAAAGACATGACAAAATTATTCTTCTGCATGACAACGCTCGGCCTCATGTCGCAAAAGTCGTAAAAAAATATTTGGATACGCTTAAATGGGATATTTTACCGCACCCGCCGTATTCTCCGGACATTGCTCCTTCTGATTACTGGTTGTTCCGACGGATGCAGCAGGATTTAGCAGGTCACCGCTTCACTTCTTTCGCAGAAATCGAAAATTGGCTCAAAACTTGGATCGCCTCAAAAGATGAGACTTTTTTTCGAGATGGAATTCGAAAATTGCCTGAGAGGTGGGAAAAAGTAGTAGCCAGCGATGGACAATACTTTGATTAATCTATTCATACGTTTTATTTTGAAATAAATGGATTTTTTACCACAAAAAAACGGACCGAATTAATTTGTACTCCCAATATAATTCGTCCAATTTTTTATTTTTTTTTAGGCTTACAGATGAACTATGAATGTTTTCAATAAAACTATTCAAGGGTATTGGTTTCAGGTGAAAACAACGCGCACCAGAATGCCCGCGATTTTCGAAGTCCCGAGTCGACCGCTCTAAGGGCGGGGTAAGATTAAAAAAAATTTTTTTGCATTAAAAAAAAATGTTCATGGATGTATAACATCTCAAGAATATTGTGTCAAAATTTCAAGTAGATCGGAGCAAAATTAACGAAGTTTGTGCTCTATTATACTCCCTAAATTTATTTCTTCGTAGAAGGGTTTTCATAGGTATATAAAATAACCTTGTATATATTCGAGACATAGTATACAGATCAGTTTAGAGGTGTACGCCGTGCCGAGCAGTCATATGTGACGCTAAAATTTCGTCTCAGTTTAAGTTCATGTTCGCTGTTTTTTCGTGCATTTTGTGCTGTTGATTGTTGTTATGACTTTATAATTATTAGGTGTTGGAATTAATTCGTAGCGTTTTACAAGAGATGGCGTAGGTAGTACAGTATTTCGTTATTACCGACAGTAATGTATTCATCGTGAAACAGTTATCATTGAATGTCATTTGCTGTACATAACCTCTTTTTGAATCGGAAATAACAACACTTTATAATTTATTGAATATGTCAACATTTGTGCCGAATAAAGTGTTTTTGCGGGGAGTAATACTTCATTACTTTAATATGAACAAAAGTGCTGCTGAGGCTCATCGTATTTTAGTGGAAGTGTATGGTGAACATGCTCTAGCTGAGCAAACGTGTTGGAAGTGGTTTGCACGTTTTAAAGCTGGTGATTTCGACTTGGATAACAAGGAGCGACCTGGCCAGCCGAAAAAATTTGAAGATAATGAGTTGGAGGCATTGCTCAATGAAGACTCATCTCAAACACTTCAAGAATTGTCTACATCATTGGGAGTTGACTTATCAACGGTAGGAAAACGTCTTAAAACTTTGGGCATAATCCAGCAGGAAGGACATTGGGTCCCATATGAATTGAAACCAAGGGACATTGCGAGGCGTCTTTTGACATGTGAACTGCTGCTTCAACGGGAGAAAAAAAGGTTTTTTCGCAATGCCTGCCCCGAAAGTGCGATTTTCGATTGGTGTTTAGCGTGCGGAAAGTGGCTTATTTCTCAACGATGCTTACTTTCCCGCACTAGTGCGGGAATGTGAGACTTTCCCGCACTAGTGCGGAAAAAAATCTATTTATAGCTCACTTTACCACATTGATTCGCGAAAAAACGGTTTTTTTTTCACAGTTGATAGTTTTTTGTTCTACGATTTTGGACCGATTGAACAAACTTGAATGTAGCGAAATTCATGTCATATGAAACGTCAACTTATCACAATCGTATTTTCTGACAAGGAAATGATCTGAACTGATGTGATATATTTGAATATAATTGTTATTGGTTCTGTTGAATCTCAAATCCCACTTTCGAGACAGTCATTGCAAAAAATAATGTATGGGACATGTGCGAAAAAAAACGAATTACATCGCGCGTAAGTTGCCGAATTCGCCTCGACTTATGGTGCATTTCTCACTCGTACTCGTGTGAAATGCACCATAAGCCTTCGGCTCATGCGGCAACTTCACGCGCGATGGAATTCGTTGTTTTCCGCACTTGTAGCATAAATTACTATTTGCATCGAATTGTCACTGGTGATGAAAAATGGATCCATTACGACAATCCGAAGCGCAGAAAGTCATGGGTTAAGCCCGGCCAATCAACATCAGTGGCAAAGCCATATCCATGGGTCTAAGCTCCTGCTCTTCATTTGGCGGGTTCAGGGGGGTGTGGTTTATTATGAACTGCTGAAACCGAATGAAACCATAACTGGGGATCGCTACCGACTGCAATTGATGCGCTTGAGCCGTGCATTGAAAGAAAAACGGCCGGAATACTCCGAAAGACACGACAAAGTCATTTTGCTTCACGACAATGCTCGTCCGCACGTCGCAAAACCGGTACAAATATATCTGGAAACACTTAAATTGGAAGTCCTACCTCGCCCGCCGTATTCTCCAGATATCGCTCCTTCTGATTACCATTTGTTTCGGCCGATGGCTCATAGCCTGTCTGAGCAGAAGTTCACTTCTTACGAAGATTGTCAAAAAGCGGTCGATTCGTGGATTGCATCTAAAGACGAGGCGTTCTTCCGACACGGTATTCGTACCCTGCCCGAAAGATGGTCAAAAGTAGTAGAAAGCGATGGGCAATACTTTCATTAATGTATTTTTTTATTTTCATTTAAAATAAATTTTTTTTTTCATTAAAAAAACGCTACGAATTAATTCCAAGTCCTAATATTATTAGTAAAATGTGAAAAATTAGCAGAGAAGATCGGAAGAATAGTAATAAAATTTTGTGCCGACCGTAAAGACATGACAGTAGAGAAGAAAGAATTTTACGTAGACAAGTACAAAAAGATGCTTTAGACATTCTAGATGAAAGCTCTGTACTTTATGGACCTGGCATCGACGACTCTGTCTGAGTATAATAGAATGATCGAGTTTTATTTTCGATTTTTCAGTGTGCAAAACATTAAAGCGTTTTTCTGAAACTTGTCATTTTTGAAGTAGGTGTACGCTGTAACTCAAAATCTAATGCACCGATTCTTTTGAAATTTTGTACACTATTTCTACGCATAAATCACCGGGTAACGCTGCCGAGTTTTTTTTATAATTATTTTTTATCTTACAATAACAAATTTGCCGATTTTTTTAGCGAAAATCGCGTTTTTGACTTCCAAGTACTACTCTGAAAATGAAAAAATCGATAAAAAAAAACTCGGCAGCGTTACCTCGAGAAACATCTCGCCTAATAAACGCATTTTGATTTCTTTGTTTCAGATGATCCGGTGACGAATTATAGCGTACACCGTAAAACAACTTTTTTTTTAGGCGCCTGCGGTGATTTGCTGCCAACGGCTTATTTATCAATATTTTGCAATGAAAATTTAGGAAAATATAGATCAGATGTTGTATTATTATATGGAAATTGATTAAATAAACCAGCATTACCTGTATCGTCTAAAAAAATTCTTAAAAATATACGTTTTTTTCACGGAATTAACCTTACCCCGCCCTTAAAGCCAGCGGGATATCTCAGCCTTAAAAAAAATGTTGTTACTTAAAAAATATGCTTTGGTAAATTAAGGTACACCCTAATAAAGGCCAAAGTTAAAAAAATCTGCAATATTTATTTCCCTCCAAAAAAAAATTCACAAAATCATCGATTTTTTAGCCTTGTAAATCTCCCCCTTAAGCTCTTTTTTGTGCCGTCTAATGTATTGGGAGTACAAATTAATTCGGTCCGTTTTCAAGAGATGGCTCTGGCTGTTATGAATGTTTCATAGTGACAGCTGATTTCGGTGCTTTCAGAGAGGTTAGACATCTGTCAATAACATTCAGTTTATATCGCTTTGAGTTCCATTAAAAACCTTGTTTTTTACTGTGTTGAATATGTCAAATTTTGTGTTAACTAAGCAGCATTTGCCGGACGTTTTACTTTTCTGCTTTAATTGGGAGAAAAGTGCAGCTGAAGCGCATCGAATGCTTGTTGAAGTTTATGGTGATGATGCTCCAACTGATAAATCATGTAGGGAATGGTTTCGATGCTTTAAGAACGGTGATTTCAGCGTTGAAGACAAGCCTCGCCCTGGACAGCCAAAAAAATTCGAAGACAATGAATTGGAGGCATTACTCGATGAAGATCCGAGTCAAACGCAAGAAGAGCTTGCAGATTCATTGGGAGTGACCCAACAAGCAGTTTCCGTACGACTAAAATTCATGGGATTGATTCAAAAGCAAGGAAATTGGGTGCTTCATGAACTGAAATTGCGAGACGTTGAAAGGCGATTTTTCTCTTGTGAGCAGCTGATTCAAAGGCAAAAAAGAAAGGGTTTTTTACATCGGATTGTGACTGGGGATGAGAAATGGATATTCTACGATAACCCCAAGAAGAAAAAATACTACGCTTTGCCCGGTAAATCGTTGCCATCGACCTCAACATCAACACCAAAGCCGAATATCCATGGTTCGAAGGTCATGCTGTCTATCTGGTGGGACCAAAAGGGTGTTGTGTACTATGAGCTGCTACAACCTGGCGATTCCATTACGGGCGATCGGCATAGACTACAATTGATTCGTTTGAGCCGTGCATTACGAGAAAAACGGTCGGAATACGAGCAAAGACATGACAAAGTTATTCTTCTGCATGACAATGCTCGGCCTCATGTCGCAAAAGTCGTAAACAAATATTTAGAAACGTTCAAATGGGATATTTTACCGCACCCGCCGTATTCTCCGGACATTGCTCCTTCTGATTACTGGTTGTTCCGACGGAGGCAGCAGGATTTAGCAGGTCACTGGTTCACTTCTTTCGCAGAAATCGAAAATTGGCTCAAAACTTGGATCGCCTCAAAAGCGCGACTTTTTTTCGAGATGGAATTCGAAAATTGCCTGAGAGGTGGGAAAAATTAATAGTCAGCGATGGACAATACTTTAATTAATCTATTCATACCTTTTATTTTGAAATAAATGGATTTTTTACCACAAAAAAACGGACCGAATCAATTTGTACTCCCAATTAAAAAAATATATTTTTTTAAAATCGATCTTTTATGAAATTGTGCTTCGTCTTTTGCGACTGCCTACGGTGGCGACACCAGTGGTGAGTAGCTGAAATACCCAAACTCGCGAATTACACCGAACCGAAGCGAAGTTCGACGAAATCGCGGGGTACGCCAAATACAAATAATGCTTTTTGTTTCATGATTGATAGTTGACTGATTGGGATTCCTCGCAACGATGCATATCCCGAGGCATCATTCATTCGACGAATGAACAAATTTACTTCATCGAATGTTTTCAAAACGATTACTTGTTATGCTAGGAAGGCTTTTTTTCGTGTGAAATTATTGCAAAACGGATAGAATTATTTTGAAAAGGTTTTTTTTTTCCAGTAATAATTTCTAGTTAACAGTACGGCGAATAAGTGAGATTTTTAGGATGAATAATCGATAAAGATCGTGGCGACTGACGTTATAACTAGCGCAAGAAAAATATACGCGATCGAAATCAAAGGTGACTGATAAGACGTCACGTCGTTATCGCATCAATACGATTAATTTGATCGTAATCCAAAATAACGTTTTCAAATACTTGACAACAGAATGGCATAAAATTTGACAGTGTTAAATATGGTAATTCGCAATGAATAATCCAAGAGCAAAACGATCGGTTGCGTAAGTATTTTTGGAAACGCATTATATCTTTATGATATCATCGCGTCGAGAAAGTTCTGGGAAACGCGACGTCCGGATGAGTGAGTTTAACAAACAGAGTAGCAGGCTCGACGATAAGATAAAAATATGTTCTTAACCAGGTATGATCATGCGATAAGCGTCATTCTGTCTCTACTTCTCGTTGCAGTTAATTGTATATATCGACAACAAAAATGCCAGGTGAGTGCCCAAGGAAAGTTCCATCGAAACATCGCTCGCATTAACCATTCCATTCGTCGTGAATGTTTCAATGTTTAATTCTGAAAAATTAGCGTACCACCGTTTTTTTAATAAAAACGTTTTACGTTCTCCTGCGGAAAAAATAATTCCCTTTTTCTTTGCTATTGAAGTGTAAGTCAAGAATTAAATATAACAGGCAAAAATGTAGCTTGACAAAAGTATATATTAGTATTGTTCTACACTTTTAGAAAATTACACGCGAAACTTTGATCAAGATCTCAGAAATTGCACGTCATTTTTAGCTAACCGATGACGTCATCTCGCGTGTTTTTGCCACTTTGTGTAGCGGTGGACAATGGCTGAGTTGAGATTGTGATCATATAAATTTCCATTGATTATTCGGAAACGTTCTCATTTCGTACGAGCCATTTAAGGAGGTTGGAGCGTTACCCATAATCCAAGATAAAAACAATATATATATTTTTTATTGGCCAGGCTGAGTCTTTACGAATTTTCAGAATTTTTTTCACCGCAAAACACCGAAGCTAAAAAATAGTTTAACCCTTCGTGGTCACCCTGGGTAGAATCGACCCGTCGATCAATTTTTGGCGTAAATATATCATAGTTGGATGGGACTATATTCACCATTTTACTTGGAGTTTGAAGTATCCTCATACCATAAAATTTACCCACTTCAAATGTCGGAATAAATACCTTTTTTGGAACGCGCACTATGCTACTATTTTTTCCCAAAAGTAGCATATCTAAGGAGTATTAGGTCCAAATTTTAGGTCAAAATCTTGAAAATTCACGGAACTATGATTTTTTGAGCGAAAAAGTGTATTTTTGCGTTTTTACCTCTTAATGATTTTTTTTAACTTGTCGCCATTTTATTTCTTATAAATAAATTTTTCGTACATCATCGAGAAAGTTCAAAGCATGTTCCATCATTTTTTAAACCACTTCGAACGGATAGTTTGATCACAATACTTTTTGAAAGCAGACTGGGTAGAATCGACTCAAGTGTGGCCACCGCGATTGAATTTGGATGTGTGACCACGAAGGGTTAATGTATGTGATTTTACGTGCAGTTAGATGGGTGAGACGTTCACGCTGCAGGATGTAATTTTTTTGGCTATTCAGTACCACGATAAACCATTTGTAACGATGGATTAACGTAAACTAAAGCTTTGTACACATTTAGAATAAAAAAACACCATCTTGCCCTTCGAAGACTATATATATTTAATATTGGACCATCAAGGTTTGATAAAAGATTACGAATCTTTTCAATCTTTTAATCTGTTTAATATTTTCACTTTTTTAAAACCTTTTAATCTAATAAAAGATTACGACCCGTTCATAATAATCAATAATGATATACTTTTTCAAGTTGGTAGTAACAAAATATTTTCCCTTTAATTATATATATTATGAAAAATTAGCATCTATAGAATAAATCTGTATCTCGTTTGCATTTTTTTTTGAGGTTCATTGAAGAAAAAAAAGTCACAAACCGTCATTTTACTCAACTGGACCGGTCCAACCTTCTTAAAGTATTCCTTTCACGAATCCGAATATTCAACAATCTACTGATTTCCGTCTACAACTGAATAAAAATTATCGCAGTATATTGGCAAAATTTCAAACCAACTTACCGAACTTTTAACAAAAAATTACGACTTTACAAATCGTCTAATTTAAGGCCTTATATACGCGATTTCGCCGATTTTGGAAGGTACTTTTCTAAACGCGGTTAAAAAAAAAATGACCCATATATTGACAACATTTTTTTCACAGATCATTTATGCACATGGGTAAGTATATGTAAAAAAAAATCAGAAATATTAACAAATGGCGGAGATATAACATAATAAAGCAATGTATTTTTTTTGCGCGCGCGTTGATGGTGAAAGTTCTCGGCATCGATGTGGGTGTCTGAAAAAAAATGAACATATTTATAATTGCATAATGAATGTATCTTCAGTGTAAACCAACAGTATTATTTAAAAAAAATTATTATAATAAAAATTCGAATCTTAAATTTTTTTACTCTATTTTCTGTCGGTTTTTTATTTTTTTAATTTTTTTTGTGTCATTGAAATTTGTGTTTCTGTGGTTCACACGATAGGTGATGATACTAAGAATATGTTGTAAAAATTTCAAAGCGATCTGAACCTTCGTTCAAGAGTCAGAACTTTCACAAGGTTCAAAAAAGTGAATCGTGGAAAAACGGCTTTGAAGTTGGCGGTCGGGCGCGCCGCGTGGTATCTATTACGCGCTCTAAATGCTGTAACTTTAACAATTTTTGGAATTTTTCAATTCTGTAAAGCTTCAAATATTCCTAACCGATCAGGCTAATGGAATCAAAAATTAAAAAAAAATGAAAAATTTTGGAATTTTTCGCGTATATAAGGCCTTAACAATCTACTGATTTCCGTCTACAACTGAATAAAAATACATCGCAGTATATTAGTAAAATTTCAAGCCAACTTACCGAACTTTTAACAAAAATTACGACTTTAAAAATCGTCTTATTTAAAAAGGTTGGAGCGGGGGTTAAGTCAAATGAAGGTTTATGAGTTTTTTTCTCAATAAATCTCAAAAAATTCATACAAAGTATAGTTTTATTCTGTAGTTACTAAGATTTCATAAAATATATAATTAAAGGATATAATTATTCATTTTTATACTTTTATTGCGTGAAAAAGAAAAAATGTTGTGTTACTCCCAGTTTCAAAAGTATAACATTGATGATAATTGTTATGGAAGAATCGTAATCTTTAATTAGATAAAAATTATTTGAAATATTAAAAGATTAAAGAATTCGTAATCTTTTATCAAACTTTGATGGTTCAATATTGAATATATATAGTTTTCGATGGGCAAGATGGGTTTTTTTTCTAAATGTTTACAAACCCTGCTGCAAATTCCCACACAGGAACCTGTATGGGATCCCGTACGGGATCCCACACGGGATCCCAAGTGGTGTTTTCGTACAGGGAACCCGTACGGGATCCTGTATGGGAACCCGTACGGATTCCCATATGGTGACCCGTACGGGTATGGGATCCCACGTGGTAACCCGTACGGGTTCCTGTATGGGAACCCATACGGGATCCCACGTGGTGACCCATACGGGTTCCTGTATGGGATCCCGTACGGGATCCCACGTGGTGTCCCGTACGGGTTCCCACGTGGTGTCCCGTACGGGTTCCCACGTGGTGTCCCGTACGGGTTCCCACGTGGTGTCCCGTACGGGTTCCCATACGGGATCCCGTACGGGATCCCATACAGGTTCCTGTGTGGGAATTTATCCCTGTGTGGGAATATTATTAATCATATAATATTATTGCAATTTTCTGTAAACACATTTTTGTAAGACGTAAAATAATAACATAATAAAAAAGTTTAATAAAAAGAACATTAAAATATTGCGTTCAATTAAGTTTAACTAAGAACTGTGTATTAAATATTTCACGCCATTTTGCGAGGCCGGGACCCACGTTGAAAAACAATACTTATGACTTCAGATAACAACATTTTCAAAAAAACGTTGACAAAAGTGATTAATGATTTATTTTCTCACGAAAGTGTAGATACAAATGAAAAAAATTATAAGTTTCACATTTGTTTTGATTCAATCGTGATTAGCTTATTAAGCGCTGTCTCAAAAATTAAGCTACCCACATTGCCCCACACAGGTTCCCATGTAGGTTCCTGTACAGGAATTTATTTTCTGCATTCTCCCGTACAGGATCCCGTACAGGATTCAGCATCCCACGCTGCCCCACACCGGTTCCCATGCAGGTTCCTCTCCAGGAATTTATTTCCTGCGTTCGCCCGTACAGGATCCCGTATAGGATTCAGCTTCCCATGTTGCCCCACACAGGTTCCCGTACAGGAATTTATTTCCTGCGTTCTCCCGTACAGGATCCCGTACAGGATTCAGCTCCCCACGTTGCCCCACATAGGTTCCCATGCAGGTTCCCGTACAGGAATTTATTTCCTGCGTTCTCCCGTACAGGATTCAGTTTCCCACGTTGCCCCACACAGGTTCCCATGCAGGTTCCCGTACAGGAATTTATTTCCTGCGTTCTCCCGTACAGGATCCCGTACAGGATTCAGCTTCCCACGTTGCCCCACACAGGTTCTCATGCAGGTTCCCGTACAGGAATTTATTTCCCGCGTTCTCCCGTACAGGATCCCGTACAGGATTCAGCTTCCCTCGTTGCCCCACACAGGTTCCCATGCAGGTTCCCGTACAGGAATTTATTTCCTGCGTTCTCCCGTACAGGATCCCGTACAGGAATCAGCTTCCCACGTTGCCCCACACAGGTTCCCATGCAGGTTCTCGTACAGGAATTTATTTCCTGTGTTCTCCCGTACAGGATCCCGTACAGGAATTTATTTCCTGCGTTCTCCCGTACAGGATCCCGTGCAGGATTCCGTAAAGGATTCAGCTTCCCACGTTGCCCCACACAGGTTCCCATGCAGGTTCCTGTACAGGAATGTTCATCCTGTACAGGAAACCGTACGGGATCCAACACTTTCCTTGGCCGTCCCATGCTTCCCCACTCATTCCCACACTAAAACCCGTACGGGAATTTGCAGCAGGGAACGTTTAGTTTACGTTAATACAAATAAAAAATAAAACAAAATAAAGTAGACGCATCTAGGTAATATCGATAGAATTTTTCTGTCAGTGCAATGATGTGGCAATGGTCCACCATTTGACTTGTTTTTTTTGTCTTTTCGTCTGAAGCATACAATCCATTGCCAATGGACCATTTGCCGACCGTTTTACCTTCCTTGGCCACAGCTTTTGTTTTTCTTTAATTTCTGACGTTTTCAATAACTTTCAAGCATTTTTAACTCCACGGGCTTTGAAAATGGGCCTGATGCATTGTAGCAGGATACAGATGGGTGTCGCGTACAATCGGTCAGCCACTTCCGCCAGGAGCTGTCCACGGAGGCCGTGACGTCGAGGGTGGCGTCATCTACGTTGGGCGTGCCTTTCACGACGGTGATATGCTACCCGCTAAAGTAATTCCCGACAAAAGTGCCGTCTATGTATGTCACAACGGTGAGGAACACACCAAACACGAATACGAGGTAAAAAAAAAGCAATCGATTGTCTTACTATCTTGGAGCATACTCTTAATCTAATCGGATTAGTGATGTTATTGAGCATCGAGAAGTGAAAAAAAAGATCCAACAAATAGAGATATAAAAGATATAAAAATGTCCTCAATGTTCTCCAACCGATCGAAATTAAAGAAATTTTCTGCTTCGTTAAAATTTATCGGATGCGCTGTTTTCAGTCTACTGTGAAATGTAAATGATTTATTAATATGAGATATACTTTTTGAGCACGAAACGTAACTGTCCTGTCGGAGGCGACGAAGCACTCGAAATCCGTAACAAGATAGGCGTTGTTCATTGGTAGCATTTTTTTTCTGGAGGCCAGAGGGGCCGGCCTACACTGCCGAAAAAAATATTCAATTTAAATTGGATCTATTTAAATAAAATAGGTTTTCTCCTTGTCTCAAGGCCTACCACGACCCTATTTGTTTCAATTTTTTATTTATTTATTCAAGCTATTCTTTTAAATATGAAATATATTCAAATTAAATAAATAAAGACAAAACACGATATATTGGATGAATACGAGAAAGGAATATACAGGGCGTCCGATGGCAGATTTCAAACTTTAAAAATTAAAAAAAAAAATGAATAAACAAAGTAATTAAAAAATATTTATTAAAATGAAAAGGAATCAAATACGGATTTAAATTTTTGAAAATAACATTGTTTAAATGCCGACCTTCAAGACGCATATTTTCAAAAAAATAGGGCCCGATGATTCCGTTCCCCGAAATAGCGCACCAAACAGTGACCTTTTCAATATGCAGTGGCTGCTCATGCACTTCTCTTGGATTTTGAAGACTCCAGTAACGAAAATTTTGCTTGTTGACACAACCTCCAGGATGGAAATGTGCTTCGTCGCTATAAAAAATGTTTCTTAGTCGTGTTTCGGTGGAAAAAGTCTCCAGCATCTTTTGAGCATAAGTTATTCTTGTTGGGTAGTCACTGTCGTTCAATTTTTGAATTATTTGGATTTTATACGGATGAAATTTTATTTTTTTCTTCATCATTTCATGCAGTGTCGATTTTGGAATACCCAAAACAGACGAACGCACCCTCAATGACATTCGTGAATTTTCTAAAACAGAATCACTCACACGTTGGATGTTTTCCGGAGTTGATACAGAGGCTGCTTGATTTTGGTGATGCCTGTTTACAGCCGAGCCTGAATCTCTAAATCTTGCTACCCAACTTTGGATCAAATTTATCGATGGCGCGTCACTTATTCGGCGAATGTTGTAGCGCTTTAGCTTCTAATGTTAACGTATCAATTATTAAGACTTTTCTATAATTATTGATGAAATCCTCTCGGTTCTTCATATCCAATTGAAAAAATGCCTCAACCGCATGAGCTAACGGCAAATTCTGAAATCAGCGTTTTAGATTCACAATGTTATCTACACTGAGAGAAATGTATGGTAACTTCAACCATATTTTAACCATATTTTATATTACCCTGAGGGGAAAACAATATTTTATAGTCATGGTTACTGCCTAAAATATAGTACTGCTTATGATATTTTAGCAGTTGTGTTAACTATGCTCATATGTTAACCGCAACCAACAATCTTACAAGCATACGTTGATTGTTCAATGCTATATAATATAGTAGGTTTTCATAAAATGAATATTATCTTACGCTATCAAAAAATAGTGATTTTTACCATATTGAATGGTATTTGTACTAAATGTATATAATATTTCATAAATTCAAAAACTCTCAGTTGAGAGTACTATCTGGATGATTATTTATCATAATTTCGATTCGAACCTACCACCTACCTATCTATACTACGCACGCTGCCACTTTGCTACCGGGTATTTATGTTATTTTGATCGTAGATTTGGCATAACAGATAAAAGTAATTCCAGCTGCAATTCCGAATAGCTCTTACCTCCGATATAGGTGGAATTTTGCACAGTTCGTCTTTTTGATAATATATGTCACTGCTTAAATGGATTTTTGGCGCAACGCAATAGTTTTCGAAATATTGAATTTAAAAAACTGACAAATAAATGCGTTGGTATATCTATATCGATCATAGCGTGCTACCGCTGTCTCTACTTTATTGACACGTTCCACAAATGATTTACGTCTTCACTATAAGATTACCATAATTTTGTTCGTATAATTACTTTTCTTAAGATCTTGTAACAATTTATACTCAACAAGTGTTAATGTTAACCATATAAATAGTACAAACTTGCACTGAGAAAAATGTCCATAGTATTTATAAAAAAAAACGCCCATGGTAAAAGTGGGCAGAGTTAAATTCCCTATAGTTTATTGACACCGCAATTATAGTATGGTTAACACAACTATAAGCGTCTATCTAATCATGCCGTTTTGGTAGTGTGTTTATCTGGTATCCCCGAAATAACTATTAGGTGTGTGAATTAATTTTTAAAGTTTTTTTTCCATACTTGCAGTTTAATAAAAAATAGACAAAACCGTGTTTAATCCGGGTAATATCCCCGTTGCTTTCTACAAGCTTCTGCCACCGATCTGGTAGCATACAGATACCATCACGATAGAAGCCGGCTGGTTTCGAGGCGATAACTTCATCGACCTAATATCTTCGACTTCACGGAAGTGGCTCCCTCTTAAGCTGTGCGCCATTGACCGAAATAGGTGATAGTCGGATGGCGCCAAGTCCGGTGAATATGCCGGATGAGGAAGTACTTCCCAGCCCAGGTTTAAAATAGTTGTTTGGGTCGTACGAGCAACGTGAGGTCGAGCGTTATCATGCAGGAGAATGACTTTTCGCCTTCCGTGTCCTGTGAATGGCCTTTTTTGCTCAATTGCTTCGCTTAAACGATTTAATTGGTCCCTATATCGTTCTGCAGTGATCGTCTGACCCGGTTTTAGAAGTTTATAATAAAGAACACCCTTTATGGCGCACCAGATACACAAAAGCATTTTTTTGACATTCATTTGCGGTTTGGGAGTTGATGTTGCTGGTTCTCCAGAGTCCACCCATGATTTTTTCCGCTTGGGATTCTCATAAAGGATCCATTTTTCATCCCCCATCACGATTTTCCGGAGAAAGTTCTTCCTTCGTTGTTTGCTAAGCAACCAAAGACACGTGTTCATCCGTTGTCCGAGGTTATATTCGGTAAGCTCATGTGGGACCCATTTCCCGAGCTTCCGAATTTTTCCCATCGCGTGTAACCTCTTGGCAACGGTTGATCGATCAACTCCTAGTTGGGCTGCAAGTTCTTCTTGTGTATGTGAAGATTTTTGGACCACTAAAGTTTCCAAATCGTTGTCCGAAAATTTTTCAGGCTGTCCAGTACGCGCACGATCACTGAGTTCCAAATCATTGTTTCTAAAACGTTTAAACCAATAATTGTATGTTTCGTATGACACAATACTCTTCCCGAACACAGAACAAATTGACTCCTACGCTTTGGTGGCACTTTTTCCTTGTTGGAATTCGTAAAGGATGCAGTGGCGAATGCACAGCTTATCGGTTGCTATTGTTCTTGCTACTTTATTTTAAGGTTATGATGCTCGCCCAATAAATTCATACAGCGTCTTGAACAGGGCCATGTCAATACTTTAAAATCCTAAAAGGACGTTGAAATATTTCAACTTGAAAGAGGGTTCCCAGCCTGCTAGAAAAATCTGTAAAAATTAATTCACACATCTAATATATTTTTATTTGTTCCGGCTATTCTTCTTAAACATTAAATATATTTAAATTGAATAAATAAAAATTAGAATCGAGCATATTCTTTCTTTAAACGTATGGGAGATATTTCTGAATCAAAAATATTTTTATTAGCTTGAACAAACGTCTATTTGACTCAAATATATATATTTCCGTCAACCCAAACAAACCCAAACGTTGGTCAATAGCTCGAATCAGGTAAGTATTTGTTGCAATAAAGACAAACCATTAATTCAATTAAATAGAAAAATGTTTGACTCTACGATTATTCTAGTTAACTGATATGAAAAAAAAATTAAATAGATCCATTTAGTGGATTGAACTAAATTGTTTTTTGAACAGATGAAACCGAATTACAGGTGTATCAGGAATGAATAAAATATTTAGTTATTACACGATATTAAATAGATCTTGATTTGAAAAAATAAATATATTCAAAATAAATCATTTAAATAATGGACGCAATAGGAAAAAATTGATTTCACGATAAATCTAGTTAATAGAAATTTAAAAAAATCAAATAGACGCATCTAGTCAACATCAATAGAATTTTTCTGTCAGTGTGGTATTGCGACTTTAATGCCTTTTTTTAAATGAAATTATCTTGATAATCGAAGGTTTTCTGAATTTATTTTGTGCTAGTTACTTTTGCAACTTAAAAATGAATCGATTATGAACAAAAGTTAGCGATGTAGAATCAATGAGCATTGTTCTCAAACACCCTCACGGGGACCATCATTGACATAATTTAAAAAAAATCGAATTGATATAATTGATTACGCAAATAGAAAATTACAATGACCTACATAAGTACCTAGATAAAATCATGGTTATTTTCATATTTCTGTGCTCCCTCCGCACCTATTGAGACCAACAAATAATAATTACACAAGCTCCGTTGTGGGCAATTGTAAAATAATTTGCCATAAATTTATTCATTTCTTGGCATCGTTCGATACGTCCTCGATCCACGGTGATTGACACTTGACTCGAAGTCATCGTTCACGAGTACTCAATCATTAGTGTTTGAAAAAAATAGTCTTGGATTTATCGATTAAGACGATAATCGAGGCCAAATCCTTGTCTCTCAATGCTTGCGCTATTTAAAACCGAAATTTCCTTGTTTCTCAAAGATTACTTACTTCCGAACAGGTTCTGTGTCAAGGTGAACTCGCGTGGGAATTTGCAAGCAACGGTGCAATTCCCGCCGACGCTGTGGTCGCAGGACAAACATCCGAGGGTGAACCTTTGTACGTTGGTCGTGTTCTACATAACGGTGCCCAAACGGTTGGCAAGGTGCGATTATATTATAAAATATATCTAATATTATATTATTAATAAAATTAAATATATAATGAGATTTTATATATATATATATATATACAGGGTGAGGCACATAAAGTGTTACAGAGCAATAGCACTCAAACTATTGATCATATCCAAAAATGTTTCAGACAAAAGTTTCAGTGTTCGAGAAGGCCGTCATACTGGACCAGCCTATTTTTTTTATCGGTGGAGGCGCTGAAGCTACGTCAAGGTCAACTCCACTTTTTTAAATGGAACCATGTATTTTTTTTTCGATGACATTATTACCGATTTTAAGACGAATTCAGTGACCTACAACACAAGGTCATTCTAGTCACGCAAAGTATGAAAATAGTCGAAAAATCGAAAAATATCGCAATAATCACTTTCGACCTACAGAAAGAAAGTCTACCTACAGAAGATGCTCGAAGTGATGATCCTCGACTTGTAAGCACTTGTTAATTCGCTGATGAAAAGACCGTCTAACTTCAGCCAACATTTGTGGTGTAATTTCGGTACATGCTCGGCGTATTCTTTCTTCCATGTCGTCAGGCGTGGTAGGTGCTACCGCCATTACGCGTTTTTTGACAAAACCCCATAAAAAGTAATCTGGTGATGTTAGATCTGGCGAACGAGGTGGCCAAGCTACAGGGCCGCCTCGTCCTATTCACTTTTCACCAAAAATCTCATTCATCACTTGTCTTGAACACAGAGCATAATAGGGTGGTGCACCGTCGTGTTGCATGCCACTTGCTGCCACTTGCTGCCGATAAGAAACATTGGTATCGTAAGAAATGAAAACAGCGATCAAACAAGTGTTTACAAGTCGAGGGTCATCACTTCGACCATCTTCTGTAGGTAGACCCAAACCAAGGTTAGTGGATCCTTTGAAAGTGATTATTCCGATATTTTTCGATTTTTCGACTATTTTCATACTTTGCGTGACTAGAATGACCTTGAGTTGTAGGCCGCTGAATTCGTCTTAAAATCGGTAATAATGTCATCGAAAAAAAAATACATGGTTCCATTTAAAAAAGTGGAGTTGACCTTGACGTAGCTTCAGCGCCTCCACCGATAAAAAAAATAGGGTGGTCCAGTATGACGGCCTTCTCGAACACTGAAACTTTTGTTTGAAAATTTTTTGGATGTGATCAATAGTTTGAGTGCTATTGCTCTGTAACACTTTATGTGCCTCAGCCTGTATATGAGGGATTCTCCGTCAATTCAGCCACTTTTTTTTCGACCATCTCAGATCTGCCCCATAATTGGTTATATCAAAGTACTACTAAAAGGCATTCTATGTGAATTTTTTGAGATTTTTTAATTCAACATTTTAGAAAATGCCGTTTTTTTCCAAATGAATATATCTCGGAACCTTGAAGTAATTGAAAAAAAATGTCTGTACATAAAAGTTGTAGTTTTGTGTTAGCTTTCGAGCGGACGACTTGAAATAATTTTTACGTTCCGGTAACGCTGATTTTTTACCAAAAAAGGGGGAAATTATTTTTTTTATTCAAAAACGGCCATTTTTTTGGCTGAAAAAATTACAGTCTTCCAGTATGTCTGACGATATCGCAAAAAAATCGCCAGAGTGGCACTGATCGAGGTTCTAGGGTAAAAAAAATGAAACCACACAAATTAATTTTTTTATACCGGAACCTCGATCCGTGCCACTCTGGCGATTTTTTTGCGATATCGTCAGACATACTGGAAGACTCTGTAATTTTTTCAGCCGAAAAAAATGGGCGTTTTTGAATAAAAAAATAATTTCCCCCTTTTTTGGTAAAAAATCAGCGTTACCGGAACGTAAAAATTATTTCAAATCGTCCGCTCGAAAGCTAACACAAAATTACAACTTTTATGTACAGACATTTTTTTTCAATTACTTCAAGTTTCCGAGATATATTTATTTGAAAAAAAAACGGCATTTTCTAAAATGTTGAATTAAAAAATCTCAAAAAATTCATATAGAATGCCTTTTAGTAGTACTTTGATATAACCAATTATGGGGCAGATCTGAGATGATCGAAAAAAAGTGGCTGAATTGACGGAGAATCCCTCATATATAAAATAAATTAAAGGCAAAAACAAAAAATCTTGACGTTTGCTTGTAAACGATTATAAATTTTGCAATCGTATCTATTCTTTGTAGGTTCAACCGAGTCACGGATGCCTCTACATTCCGTTCGATGGAGAAGAGCTATCTTTCCGGGACTACGAAGTTCTCGTCAATCACTAACATATTCATCTTCGAAACTTCTTTTTGTCAAATTTCCTCTTTTATTATTTAGCATCACAACGCTGCCGCCTCTTTTCACAAAGTTATTATAAAAATTGCCGAAAAAAATTCATCTATTTCTCCAAGAGTGTACATGTTGCGGTTTGAACGCGGTTCCTCTAGTTCCTACTGAACCCCGTCGCTACAAGTTACAAGTACAAGTAGTTTTTCTCAGTAGAAACTACAATTTACTGACAAATAAATTTGAATGTTACTTAAAAATCGTCTTCACTAGGAAAAACTAGTTCCAACGAAACGAATCAGTTAAACTTGTCTCCGAATAAGGTCAAAGTTAGGGTTTGTTTGGGTTTTAAAACTCGTTCCAAATGAATGAATCACTGTTTCCAAATGAGGTCAAAGTTTGGGTTTTAAAACTATTTCCAACTAAATGAATCACTCTTTACGCATGAGGTCGAAGTGTGGGTTTAAAAACTAGGGCCAATGAAACGAACCAGTTACAACGGTTTCCAAATGAGGTCAACGTTTGGATTTGTTTGGGTTTTAAAGCTAGTTACATTGAAACGAATCAGTTAAAACTGTTTCCAAGTGAAGTCAAAGTTTGGGTTTGTTTGTGTTTTAAAACTAGTTCCAACGACACGAAGCAGTTGAAATTGTTTCCGAATGAAGTAAAAGTTTGGGTTTGTTTGGGTTTTAAAATAAGTTCCAACGAAACGAATCAGAAAACTGTTTCCGAATGAGGTAAGAGTTTGGGTTTATTTGGTTTTTAAGACTAATTCCAACGAAATCAATCAGTTAAAACTGTTTCCGAATGAAGTCAATGTTTGGGTTTGTTTGAGTTTCAAAGCCGATTCCAATCGAAAGAATCAGTTAAAACTGTTTCCAAGTAAAGTGAATTTTTGGGTTTTAAAACTAGTTCCATCGAAACTAATAAGTTAAAACTTATTCCGAATAAGGTAAAAGTTTGGGTTTGTTTGAGTGTTAAAGCTAGCTGCATCGCAACGAATCAGATAAAACTGTTTCCGAATCAGGTAAAACTTTGAGTTTGTTTGGGTTTTAGAACCAGTTCCAACGAAACGAAACCGTTTTCACAGAAAGGCAAAGTTTGGGTTCCGTTTGGATTTAAAAACTAGTTCCAACGGAACGAATCAGAAAATTGTTTCCGAATGAGTTCAACGTTTGGGTTTCCAAAGGCAAATTTTATTTTTTCCTAGGAAAAACTAGTAACGAAAGCGTTCCGTCAGGACTACTTTTTACCAGCTAAAACGCGCTTAAACTAAAAACGGGTTTTAACTGCCACATATACACGTTATTCGTATTTACAATTTTTCGATGCTTTTTCAGCTAATTATACCTGTTACCAAAATCGATGGAAAATAACTGTTCTTTCTCTTTTCGAACAAATATAAAATTGCATTTGTATAGTCTAGTCGTGAATTATTATTTCATGTCTCGAGCGATACACAGATGTTTTAATATGCCCGTTAATTTGCAATCCCGCAACGCTTGTAATTGTAGAAAATTATTTTTCCTGAAATAATTTGTATCCCTCGGTGATTATACGTTCGCGATAATAGCCGACGATTTGAAGCGTCGGCGAACTTTTTTCGCATGTCAACTTTTTATTAGTTGGAGTTTCCACGTTAGCGGAATAACGCAATAAAACATCCGGTCTATAGTGGAATATGCCAGATGTGCAGGTAAGCTGATCAATTATTATTCAACGAGGAGATAAAGTATCGGTTTCTGATTGCTCCCTAAAGTATTACCAGGCCGTCAACTTTCTATTTTTGCGTGTAGATGTGTTGCTTAATTGCTCATACCTGACCTTGTTCGCGGACTAGCAAGATTTGCTGGATTTTGAAATCAAGCTCGATGTCAAATTGCCAATAAGACGTTTCTCATTTTTATACGCTCGAATGCAACGTCGGTTCGAAAAATCAACTCGTGAAAGAATATTTTGACGAAAAAAAAAAACGTGGACAGAAGACATTGGGCGTGGAAGAATATGAAACTTGCGCCAAGATTTGCAAGTATTTGAGAGTACAAATTAATTCGGTCCGTTTTTTTGTTGTAAAAATCCATTTATTTCACAATAAAAGTTATGAATAGATTAATCAAAGTATTGTCCATCGCTGGCTACTACTTTTTCCCACCCCTCACAACAATAATTTTATATATTTTCATTATAAATTTATCGATGAAACGGCGTTTGTATTATGTATTCAATAAATTATTGGGAGTACAAATTAATTTGGTCCGTTTTTTTGTGACAAAAAATCCATTCATTTCAAGATAAAAGGTATAAATAGATTAATCAAAGTATTGTCCATAGCTGGCTACTACTTTTTCCCACCTCTCAGGCAATTTTCGAATTCCGTCTCGTCTTTTGAGGCGATCCAAGTTTTGAGCCAATTTTCGATTTCTGCGAAAGAAGTGAACCGGTGACCTGCTAAATCCTGCTGCATCCGTCGGAACAACCAGTAATCAGAAGGAGCAATGTCCGGAGAATACGGCGGGTGCGGTAAAATATCCCATTTAAGCGTTTCCAAATATTTTTTTTACGACTTTTGCGACATGAGGCCGAGCGTTGTCATGCAGAAGAATAATTTTGTCATGTCTTTGCTCGTATTCCGGCCGTTTTTCTCGTAATGCACGGCTCAAACGAATCAATTGTAGTCTATACCGATCGCCCGTAATGGAATCGCCAGGTTGTAGCAGCTCATTGGCTCATTTGGCTGTCCAGGTCGAGGCTTGTCTTCAGCGCTGAAATCACCGTTCTTAAAGCGTCGAAACCATTCCCTACATGATTTATCAGTTGGAGCATCATCACCATAAACTTCAACAAGCATTCGATGCGCTTCAGCTGCACTTTTCTTCCAATTAAAGCGGAAAAGTAAAACTTCCCGCAAATGCTGCTTAGTTAACAGAAACTTAGTTGACATATTCAACACAGTAAAAAACAAGGTTTTTAATGGAACTCAAAGCGATATAAACTGAATGTTATTGGCAGATGTCTAACCTCTCTGAAACCACCGAAATCAGCTGTCACTATCAAACATTCATAACAGCCAGAGCCATCTCTTGAAAACGTACCGAATTAATTTGTACTCCCAATAAATATTTGGACATAAAAAGAAATCAAGAACATCAGCTTGGTTCCGCAGCATCGAAAGATGTAAATTTAAATAAACCTTGCTTCGGATCTATTAACATAACTCTCGCTAAAAAAAAATTACGACCAAGTTTCGTCATTCGGGACTGGAAATTTTTCACAACAAATTCTCTTGAGTTTCACCGGTCCCCTTGATCGGTCTTCTGTGCCGGAGGAGAAGTTAGCGCGAGACTCTGAAAAATTCGTAGCTCGACATTCGTCATTAATCATTACCTAATATCCTGAAGGCTCACCTGCGTAAACACGCAATCACAATACCATCACTATAATTTCAATGCCACGGACACTCTATGGTCGGTATTCGTCTCTATATTTACATACGTCCGTGAGTTCACAATCATTTGTACTGGTAAGAAAAAAAAAAGATTACAAAAAACTTCGCTAAGCGAGTAGATCACACGCGCAACGAGAATAGATATTTGAAAAATAAGAAGGAAAGATTTTGTCGGTTGACGTGTACAGTGTGATTCTTTTTTTTTTGTCAAGGTCTCTTTCTTTTTAAGGGGTCAAGCCCCCGACAATTTAGGAAGAGTCGGAAAAAAAAGGTTTGGTTTAAAAGGTGCCTATCGGTCTTAAAATTGATATACCAAAATATTAGGTATACGCAGAATTCCGTAGCGAAAATCGAGTAAATTTTAAACGCAAAATATTTACCAAAAAAGCGCTTTTAAGGGATCATCAAAGTTTAACGGGTCGAGAAATAGCTAATTTTAGCCATTTTTTTTTCGATGGTTCAAATACGATAATCAGTCTGATTTTTAAATGTAAAATCAAAGCTCTCATGAAGAACAGAAAATACATTTTTAAACGTTAAAAGAAATTTTTTTTTACATTTTGTTTAACGGTTCAAATTGTCATCGAAAAAAAGGAGTCCTCGCGGTGTACACGGTTGTGGTCGTAAATATTATCTGAACCAAAATTTGTAAAAAGATTATTAATCAATTATGAAAGCCGCTATCTTGCTATGGAGGTTTTTTTAAATCAAAATTGACAAAGTGGCAGTGGTTTGAAAAAAAGTATCGAATTTAGCCTATTTTTTCGACAGTTTTTCGTTAAAAAAAAATATGAAGATTAAAAAAAAAAGCTTCCATAGCAAGATAAAGAATGGCGTGAAGAATGTTGTGTCAAAATTTGAGACGGATAGCTTGACAACTTATCCTTTGAGAGTGTACGCCGTTTTGAAAAACGACATTTCGAGAAAATCGCGTTTAACGTTTCGTCAGGCCCACGCCGCTGCTCGAGTCACTTCCTCCAAGAAAGCGATCGAAATTATTCGAATTTCGCTCCAAAAATTAAACAGCATGTTTATAAACGTCTGTATTACCGGATAATGCACAAAAAAAGATTTTTTGACAATTTTACACTGAGAGAAATGTATGGTAACTTCAACCATATTTTAACCATATTTTATATTACCCTGAGGGGACAACAATATTTTATAGTCATGGTTACTGCCTAAAATATAGTACTGCTAATGATATTTTAGCAGTTGTGTTAACTATGCTCATATGTTAATCGCAACCAACAATCTTACAAGCATACGTTGATTGTTCAATGCTATATAATATAGTAGGTTTTCATAAAATGGATATTACCTTACACTATCAAAAAATAGTGATTTTTACCATATTGAATAGTATGTTTACTAAATGTATATAATATGTCATAAATTCAAAAATTCTCAATTGAGAGTACTACCTGTATGATTGTTTATGATAATTTGTCATTTCCCTGACCTCCTGGAATGATTCCTATCGAAGAAAATATTTCGCCTGAACATGGATTCGAATCCACGACCTACCTATCTATACTACGCACGCTGCCACTATGTTACCTGGTACTTATGTTATTTTAATCGTAGATTAGGCATAACAGATAAAAGTAATTCCAGCTGCAATTCCGAATAGATGTTACCTCCGATATAGGTGGAATTTTGCACAGATCGTGTTTTTGATGATATATGTCACTGCTTAAATGGATTTTTGGCGCAACGCAATAGTTTTCGAAATATCGAATTTTAAAAACTGATAAATTAATGAGCTAATATATTTATATCGATCATAGCGTGCTACCGCTGTCTCTACTTTATTGACACGTTCCGCAAATGATTTACGTCTTCACTATAAGATTACCATAATTTTGTTCGTATAGTCACTTTTCGCAAGATCATGTAACAATTTATGCTCAACAAGTGTTAATGATAACCATATAAATAGTACAAACTTGCACTGAGAAAAATGTCCATAGTATTTATAAAAAACGCATATGGCAAAAGTGGGCATAGATAAATTCCCTATAGTTTATTGACACCGCAATCATAATATGGTTAACACAACTATAAGCGTCTATCGAATCATGCCATTTTGGTAGTGTGTTTGATTATCTATCATCCCCGAAATAACTATTAACTACTGTGAAAGGCTATACAATATCGATACAGTTAATTCAGTTAATATTTTTACAATAGTTAGTAGCTATTGCGGGGATAATATATAGTCGAGCACGCCACCAAAGTTGCATATTTAGATATACTTTTCGCTTATAGTTGTGTTAACCATATTATGATTACGGTGCCAATAAGCTAAACGGGATTTTACTATCCCCTCTTTTGCCGTGGACGTCTTTCATAAATACCATGTACTTTGCTCTCATTGCAGCATTAGTATTTGTGCGCCGATTTTGTGATATAGCTGAATTAACCATATCGATATTGTAAAGCCTTTTACAATAGTGTATAGTAATTTCGGAGATACCAGATAGTCAAACACGCCACCAAAGTCGCATGTTTACGTCTACTTTTCGCTTACAGTTGGGTTAACCATATTATGATTGCGGTGACAATAAACTATAGGGAATTCGACTATACTCTCTTTTACCATGCGCGTTTTTTGTAAATACTATACACTTTTCTCTCAGTGTACCCTGTGATGATTCTTCAATCAAGTACATGTGTTACATTCTGTTCAATGACTTTCTGCCATCTCTCCACGAGCTTCATTATTCCTCCTTCATAAAAGTCCTGAGATCTTTGGGCAAATAAGTCCATCCAAGTGACTTTTCAGAATGACCAGGGAAATGAAAGTTTTATTATTCAAACTGTTCTGTAGCGCCTGGAATCCGTGATTGTCTGAAGGAGCAAGGTCCGGTCTGTAACGGGAATAAATTTCCGAAAAGCTGTTGCGTCCGAGTAGGCTGAAATTTTGCACAGATGTTCTATTTAATATATAAAGACATCCACTAAAGGGATTTTTGGCGCATTCTAATAGTTTGTCAAATTTCGAATTTTAAAGTGAATTTTTGAGTATATCGCGTTATCATGCAGGAGAATGACTTTTCGCCTTCCGTGTCCTGTGGATGGCCTTTTTTGCTCAATTGCTTCGCTTAAACGATTTAATTGGTCACTATATCGTTCTGCAGTGATCGTCTGACCCGGTTCTAGAAGTTCATAATAAAGAACACCCTTTATGTCCCACCAGATACACAAAAGCATTTTTTTGACGTTCATTTGCGGTTTGGGAGTTGATATTGTTGGTTCTCCAGGGTCCACCCATGATTTTTTCCGCTTGGGATTCTCATAAAGGATCCATTTTTCATCCCCCGTCACGATTTTCCAGAGAAAGTTCTTCCTTCGTTGTTTGCTAAGCAACCAAAGACACATGTTCATCCGTTGTTCGAGGTTATATTCGGTAAGTTCAGGTGGGACCCATTTCCCGAGCTTCTGAATTTTTCCCATCGCGTATAACCTCTTGGCAACGGTTGATCGATCAACTCCTAGTTGGGCTGCAAGTTCTTCTAGTGTCTGCGAAGAATTTTGGACCAGTAAAGTTTCCAAATCGTCGTCCGAAAATTTTCCAGGCTGTCCAGTACGCGCACGGTCACTGAGTTCGAAATCATTGTTTCTAAAACGTTTAAACCAATAATTGCATGTTCCGTATGACACAATACTATTCCCGAACACAGAACAAATTGACTCCCACGCTTTGGTGGCACTTTTTCCTTGTTGGAATTCGTAAAGGATGCAGTGGCTAATGTGCAGCTTATCGGTTGCCATTGTTCTTGCTACTTTATTTTAAGGTTATGATGCTCGCCCAATAAATTCATACAGCGTCTTGAACAGGGCTATGTCAATACTTTAAAATCTTAAAAGGACGTTGAAATATTTCAACTTGAAAGAGGATTTCCAGCCTGCTAGAAAAATCTGTAAAAATTAATTCACACACCTAATATATCGCTCGCCACGTCCGATCGTTATCCCCACTCCTTCGACTTCACTTGTTGCTGGCTGCCGCGCTTTTGTGTGGATTTGTTTGTTTAGAGGAATGATTTTTTTGGACTTTTTCGATTCTCTAGTTTTCTTGGCCCAAAGGCGCAGTATAGTGGTGTTACGTCCCAGCCTCATGTTTTTCCCCGTTCTTCTCAGAACGTCCAACCTATATGCGCACAAAACAGCATCTCCACCCGAGCAGAAATCTAATCAGGCTGCCTGAGGATCCATCAGGGCCGGGTCAGGGATCAATAAGGCGCCCTGATCAGATACGCCTGATTTGAGCCAGACAGGGGCCTGAGCAGGGATCAATAAGGCGCCCTGATCAGGCACGCCTGATTTGGGCCAGACAGGGGCCTGAGCAGGGATCAATAAGGCGCCCTGATCAGGCACGCCTGATTTGCGCCGGATAGAAGCCTTATCAGGTATCAATAAGGCGCCCTGATCAGGCACGCCTGATTTGAGCCAGACAGGAGCCTGAGCAGGGATCAATAAGGCGCCCTGATCAGGCACGCCTGATTTGGGCCAGACAGGGGCCTGAGCAGGGATCAATAAGGCGCCCTGATCAGGCACGCCTGATTTGCGCCGGATAGAAGCCTTATCAGGTATCAATAAGGCGCCCTGATCAGGCACGCCTGATTTGAGCCAGACAGGAGCCTGAGCAGGGATCAATAAGGCGCCCTGATCAGGCACGCCTGATTTGGGCCAGACAGGGGCCTGAGCAGGGATCAATAAGGCGCCCTGATCAGGCACGCCTGATTTGCGCCGGATAGAAGCCTTATCAGGTATCAATAAGGCGCCCTGATCAGGCACGCATGATTTGCGCCGGACAGATTGGGACGGTCATCGCCAAAACCGGAACAAAAACTAAACGATCAAGTGAAGTAAAATAAAAACATAAACTTTAAAAAAATGTTTTCATATGTTTCATATTTTTAATAACGTTAGTAAACTTGATAACGTGTAACTGCGATAATAATTTAATAAATGTTGATCTATTTTTAAACAACAAATTAATCAAATGATTGAGCCAGATGACACGCATGTCTCAGGCTGGATGAGGCACCTGATCCGGGCCAGATAAGTTGCTTGATCCAAGCCAGATATAGTGCCTAATCCGAGCCTGGTAAGGTGCCTGATCCGGGCCTGATAAAGCGCCTGATCAGAGCCTGATAAGGTGCCTGATCCGGACCTGAATTTGCAAAAGCGTTACATCCCTGATCAGGGTCGGACTAAATTTGCCTGATCCGGCCCGGATTTGCTATTGTGGCAGCCTGATCCGGTCCGGATTTCACCCTGAACAAATTTATGCTCGGGCATTTATCGATCAACGAACTATAAAGTATGAATCCTAAGCAAGCGTTATCCAACATTCTCAGACGACCAAACGCAAAGAGCGTCGCCATCGCCTCTCCCTCATAAACACAGTTGATGACAAACGCAATACACTCGCACCTTAAAGGAAAAACCATACTCTCGCGACAGCCTAAACAAGAACCCAGAGATCAAGCTCCGCCACAATCCCTCTTTGTCCTACGACCTAAATCCACCCGACAAAGAAAACTCGTGCGAGTCAAATCACGTCATCCGCTCCTATAGAGAAACCTATACATCCCAAATCTATACGATGGAGACAGAACGACTGCGCCAATCACAGCAGCGCTCTAATTAATAAATGAATAAAAATCTCTCTCCCACGTCATGCCAACCTATCACCGGAGTCGACCTAATTTCATATTACTCATTATCCAATCCCTAAGCTACGTACAACAAAACTGTATTCCCCCAAAAGCTCCTTCCCCCAAAAATTAAACCTTCCTAATTTTTCCTTTCACGAAGGAGCAGGCACTCTGTTCTTGATCTCCGAATCGAATAGTCGACTTACAAAATTAAACCCTTTTGCTCTCCGTTTCCGTTGAACAATTATACTCGTATCTTTTTGTACCGAGTTATAAGTTTGTAAGAATAAGAGGTTAATAAACTTAATAATCTGAATTAAGACCTACGCGTCTAAACCTTTTATTCAATCAACGATCAATCCTTCGGGCGAACCTATCTCTCAATCCAGAAACACGCACCTAACAATCCTCTAAATCAAAATTGTTATTAAGGCGGTCTTCTAGTTTCTCGGCTGTTTTTTTACGGCTTTTTCAATAATTTTTTACGCGCAAAGCATCGAAATAATCAATCCCATTGTTTTTGCATAATCTTTATTAACATTTAAATAAGCTTGGCAAATTTTTTGAAGTCAAAATATATAATAGAATAAAAATTATAGTGGCCGACAGGAAGACATCAAGTAAAAGAGGTGCTTGACGGTGACCAAGATTGCGGCTGTTCTGCTTATCTGAAATCAAAAAACCAAACGGCATTTTAATCTTCATATTTAAGACTAGCGATTGAACTAGAGTGAATTCTAAATTACAAAAATTGACTTTTTAATACACTTTTGAAAATTACATTGTATTTTTTACTCATTTTTTCTTAAGTTTTTCGCTCGTACAAAAAAAACTATCGAAGCAATCATGATGATCCTAGTTCAATCGCTGGCTTATAACATATTAAAGATGCTGTATAAATATGAACAAGATCGGTGCAGTAGTTTCTGAAATATCGTGGACACCGTTTCGAAAAATGGTGTTTCGAGAAAAACGCGTTTGAAAGTTCGCGCATGTGATTTATACTAAAAATTTCATCTCGCCGTCAATCGGCTATGCCTGGACCATACAATAGGCCTTCCTCTTCTTCTTGGAAGTCACGCAGAGCTGCTCCGTCTTCCCTTTTCGCGATTCGGGCCTGTTTTACAACATCACTCGTGCGCCTTTCTGAACGGTCGATCCGAGAGCTATCACGCTGTTGAACATATCCTTTAGCTTGTGGGCCGATTTTCACTCCCATGGTTTCCAAGGTCTTCAGGATAGATTTGAATCCTTCGTTGAAGATTATGACAGCGTGGATTACAGAAACGTGGCGATTTCAACCACTTTTGGCCCAGAATGGAGGTGCTTCGGAGCAAAAGTCCAGATTAACGAATTGAGCGACTCGTTATTATTTTGAGTTTCCGCTCCCAGGCATCTGCTTAACAATTCTTTTTTGGATAAATTCTCATAAATTGGCTTTATAACTTTTTGAACTGCTTCAGAAAGAGGCGGCGCGGCCCGGCGCGCGCTCCGTATACCTGCTCCGTTCCAGGGCCGTAACTTGTGACCCACTTCGAATGTCGAAAAATCCTTTGGCACACATTTTCTACACATGTTGTAGATGTGATTTATGAAAAAAAAAATCGATTTTTTCGACCCGAGAAACTAGAGGACCGCCTTAAATTGTGTTTGGAACTCACGTGGAAGCCAATCAAAGACTCACTGCGCGAATCTCAATTCAAATTTCGCGCTCTAACTCAGCAACTTCGCGAGTCCATTCTAAATCTCCCTCCGGGACGTAACAGTGGCATGGGCGCGAGGCACCTGCACGTGTGTGGGGTGCGTGCGATACAGGTGTGAGCGCGAGGCACTTCTGATGTGCGTGTGGAATCGTGGGATGCGTGGGATATTAGCCGCATCCAGACTGGCCGAAGCAAGAACACCGAGGCATCCTGGCGGGACAGTGCCTCGCACAATGTGGACGTGCCTCGGTCGCTCATCGCCGCGCTCGTGGCAGCCAAGGTCTGAGCGCTCGGCTGTGGCTCGGTCTCATTTCACGGCGCTTATTGGTGCTTCGGCCGCGATCCATTCGCTCACTCTGGACGTGTTCGTGCGCGCGCACACATCCCAAGCGAGGCAGGCGTAAAATCGAGGCACGATTTTTGTATAGTATCTTCCTCCAAATATATTTTCTTTTCTTAATCTTTATTAAATTTCGGTGTATTACTAAAGAAAGCGACTGCAGCAGCGGTTGTTTTTCGATTTTTCGAATATTTTTTGATTATTGACATACGTAGGGGAAGGATATACCTAGAAAAATATAAAAAAGTATAAAATTGAAAATCAACTAGGCTTTTCAATAAAATTTTCATATTTTAGACCATTTTCTCGATAACTTTTACCCCAAAAAGTAATTTATTTACGCGATAATCTTAAAACTTTAGCTATACCCACATGGAAATAAAACATGGAAAAAATATATCGAAAGATATATAAAACATATATAAAATATATTTTGTACGAAAAATTGGATATGTCAATTATATTTTTGGATATAAGTCAAAACCTATGCGATATATAAATATAAATACATTTAAGATATACCTTAAATATAAGGTGTAGTAAAAAGAAATCCATTATTTTTGCATGAAATTGAAGGCTTTATTAAGCATAGTTAGAATGATCCGATTTAGGTCTAATATGCACCGTTTTGATCGATAACTTGTTGCCACTTTGAAGGTAATTTCATTATGCCTTTCTCATAGAAACCCTCGTCCCTATTGGCAAAAAACTGGGACAGTCGATTTTCACAAGCTTCTCTTGAGACGAATTTTTCACCAGCAAAATCTTTCGCCATAGACAGGAACAGGTGGTAATCACTTGGTCCCAGATCCGGACTATAAGGTGGATGCATAAGAACCTCGCAATCAAGTTCCCGGAGCTTCTGGCGAATCACTATCGATGTGTGTGGCCTGGCATTGTCCTCATGGAACACAATTCCTCTCCTATTGGCCAAAGCTGCCCGCTTCTGGGCGATTGCTTCCTTCAGAGGGTCCAATTGTTGACAGTACAGGTCCGAATTAAGAGTTTGGCCGTAGGGGAGCAGCTCATAGTAGATGATTCCCTGTCAATCCCACCAAACACACAGTAAAATCTTCCTGACCGTCAATCCTGGCTTGGCCACCGTTTACGCCGGCTCACCGCGATTCGACTACGACCATTTTCGCTTGACGTTCTCGTAAGTGACCCACTTTTCATCACCGGTCACCATCCGCTTCAGAAATGGGTCGATTATGTTGCGATTCAGCAGCGATTCGCAGATGGAAATTCGGTCCATGAGGTTTTTTTGCGTTAACTCGTGTGGCACCCATACATCGAGCTTCTTTTTGTATTCAGCCGTATTCAAGTGGTTCCAAACGGTTTTTTGTGCAATGTTTAGCTCCTGGGTAATCGAAACAGTGCTTACATGATGGTCGGACTCGACGATTTCCATTATTTTATCGACATTTTCGACAATTGGCCTTCCAGAGCGTAGTGCATCTTTGACATCAAAATTACCGGAACGGAATCGACGAAACCAAAATTGCGCGTGGTGGCTGTTACAGTAACAGGACCATAAACACTATTCACATTTTCAGCCACCTGGTTTGCGTTTTCGCCTTTATCGAATAAAAACTGTAAAATATGGCGTATTTTCACTTTGCTTGTGGCCATCTTTGATGCGCCCTCAAAAAATATTGAGTCAAGCAATCACAAAACTGTCTGAGATGTTTATTTAAGTACGAAATCTTATCTTTCTAACGCCAGCTAGCGTAATCCGATCGCACTTATACAACGCGAGATACAGATTACTAAAGCCATCTAATGCAAAAATAATGGATTTCTTTTTACTACATCTAATATATTAAATGGAACATCTGTACAACATTTCAACCAAATCGGACGTAACAGCTTTTCGGAAGTTGGTGCACCCCCTATACGGTGGGTGCACCAAAACATTCCACCCAAGCCGCAATAACTTTTGCCGGGTTATCAGAGAAACGTGTAGTCTAGCGTTGTCCTGGTGGAACGCTACGACTTTTCTGTTCGCCAATTTGGGTCGCTTCTGATCGATTGCTCGCTTTAATTTGGCCAGTTGTGAGCAATAGTTGGTCCAATCAATCGTTTTGTTGGATGACATCAGCTCATAACAGACGATTCCTTTCCAATACCACCAGATACAGAGCATCGCCTATTTCGGCTGTAATTCAGCCTTTGCGACCGTCTAAGCAGTCTCCCCATGCTTCGACCATCATCTTTTTCGACTGACATTGTTACAGCATGGTTTCCCCCTCCTCTTTTATCATTGTAAGCCTTTGCTTCACAAATCCGAAATAATTTATGGAATACAGAACTCCGGTAAGTAATTTGAAGAAAATTATCGCAGCTGGATGCTGGATCGTATGTGGTTTTGGAAAAAGAAGAAAAAAACGCTTTTCGATTTGACACGGTACTACCTGGTATTTTTTCGATATGGTTCGAAAAATTTAACGCATAAAATATAATTATCGAAGTTTATAACGCGCGGTTCGCCACACGTGACTTGACCACGTTTCTTTTCCACCAAAGGCATGAATCGCTTACGCAAGCAACGGTGAACGCTTTTGCTAAGAAAAAAGAGTGAACGTGTGGAAATTCAATAGGCAATAAAGAAGAATAAACCGCTGCTGAAGAGCAAACACTATAGCGGTTTGCCTTGTTTTTATTTTTTTTATTTTCCAATTGAGAAAAGTTCATTTGACAGGAGACTTGGCTCGATTGATTCTCGTTTCGGTTTCTGTAATTCTATCTTACTCGGCAGCGTTATACCTCACGGACTGGCGTAATGAGTTTTTCAACGAGTAATTTGAATACCGCGTGATTACATCACGTAAAAAGTTCGACTAGCACTTTTACCCCGTTGCACGTATCCACGTTGATCTTTGCATGTATGTGCATACATATAAATGACGTTGCAGTAACTATCCTTACTGGAAATTGATATATACTCGTGATATTTATCGACGGAAAAAAGAAGTGAGGAAATTCAATACTCGTCAGGGCTTTGTTTGAGAGATCAATAATCCGCTAGTTTAATCTTCCGTCGACACACTGGGTCATCTTGACGAGGACGAATATTGAATAAAATGCGCACTTTTCGGAAATTATTCGATAACTTTTTTTACAAATGAATGTTATATTTTGCGAAATTCAATTATGCAGACATATTAAGGGGCTATTCTACTGTGATGGCTAAAAAAATAAGCTATTTTTAATATTTTTTTTTTTCGAAAACTGTTGCATTTATCGGTAAAAACTTTTTTTTCGCTTAAGGCCTTATATACACGAAAAATTTCAAAATTTTTCATTTTTTTTATTTTTGATTCCATTAGCCTGAACGGTTAGGATTATTTTAAGCTTTACAGAACTGAAAAATTCCAAAAATTGTTAAAGTTACAGCATTTAGAGCGTATAATACATACCGCGCGGCGCGCCCGACCGCCAACTTCAAAGCCGTTTTTCCACGATTCACTTTTTTGAACCTTGTGAAAGTTCTAACTCTTGAACGAAGGTTCAGATCGCTTTGAAATGTTTACAACATATTCTTAGTATCATCACCTATCGTGTGAATCACAGAAACAAAAATTTCAATGAGACAAAAAAATATAAAAAATAAAATACTGACAGAAAATTGAGTAAAAAAAGTTTAAGTTTCGAATTTTTATTATAATAATTTTTTAAAAATAATATTGTTGGTTCACACTGAAGATACATTCATTATGCAATTATAAATATGTTCATTTTTTTTTCAGTCACCCACATCGATGCCGAGAACTTTCACCATCAACGCGCGCGCAAAAAAAATACATTGCTTTATTATGTTATATCTCCGCTATTTGTTAATATTTATGATTTTTTTTTACATATACTTAACCATGTGCATAAATGATCTGTAAAAAGAATGTTGTCAATATATGCGTCATTTTTTTTAACCGCGTCTCGAAAAGTACCTTCGAAAATCGGCGAAATCGCGTATATAAGGCCTTAAAGGTACACTCCTACAGAATAGATAACAATTTTTTGTTGTTGCATATAAATGTATATTTATTTGACAATTGATAATTGTGTAAAGACATGAAAAAAAGTATGTCGCTGGCGTCGACGATTTGCGCTCTCCAGGTAATTTGAAACAAAAATTTCAAAAAGATTCTTAATCTCTATGAGTGTCGCTATCGCCCGAACTAGAATTATTATTTTATACTGCAAAATAACAAAATGGCGTCGGTTTTTGCAAAAATTTTCGAAAAACACGTTTTTTTTCGTCATAATTCGGGCGAAAGTATAAGTAAAAAATTAATATTTTTCAATAATTCTAGTTCGGGTGATAGCGACACTCATACAGATTAAGAATCTTTTTTAATTTTTCGTATCAGTTTACCAGGAGAGCGCAAATTATCAACGCCAGCGACATACTTTTCTTTTTTCATGCCTTTATACGATTATAAATTGTTTAATAAATATACATTTATATGCAACAAAAAAATTGTTCTCTATTCTACAAGAGTGTACCTTTAAGCAAAAAAACAGTTTGTACCGATGCATGCAACAGTTGTCGAAAAAAATTATAAAAAATAGCTTCTTTTTTGAGCCTTCACAGTAGAATAGCCCCTTAAGGGAACATTTCAGTGTGACTGGTACTATAATCTACTAATGATTCAAAAGGCCCGATTGCCAATATTGTCACATTTTTCGCAGAAAAAGAGGAGGCGAAGAAAAAATTTATAAAATATACGATATACAGTCTTTTTTCAATTTGCAATCTCGTTTCTTCCGTGACGTCATTCTCTCGTTTTTGGCTGGCACTGACTCCAAAAATAAGTCATTTGGGTTTGGTAAATATTTAAATAACAATAATTTTATATATTTTCATTATAAATTTATCGATGAAACGGCGTTTGTATTATGTATTCAATAAATTATTGGGAGTACAAATTAATTTGGTCCGTTTTTTTGTGGCAAAAAATCCATTCATTTCAAAATAAGAGGTATGAATAGATTAATCAAAGTATTGTCCATAGCTGGCTACTACTTTTTCCCACCTCTCAGGCAATTTTCGAATTCCGTCTCGTCTTTTGAGGCGATCCAAGTTTTGAGCCAATTTTCGATTTCTGCGAAAGAAGTGAACCGGTGATCTGCTAAATCCTACTGCATCCATCGGAACAACCAGTAATTGGAAGGAGCAATGTCCGGAGAACACGGTGGGTGCGGTAAAATATCCCATTTGAGCGTTTCCAAATATTTTTTTACGACTTTTGCGACACGAGGCCGAGCGTTGTCATGCAGAAGAATAACTTTGTCATGTCTTTGCTCGTATTCCGGCCGTTTTTCTCGTAATGCACGGCTCAAACGAATCAATTGTAGCCTATACCGATCGCCCGCAATGGAATCGCCAGGTTGTTCATCGAGTAATGCCTCCAATTCATTGTCTTCGAATTTTTTTGGCTGTCCAGGGCGAGGCTTGTCTTCAACGCTGAAATCACCGTTCTTAAAGCGTCGAAACCATTCCCTACATGATTTATCAGTTTGAGCATCATCACCATAAACTTCAACAAGCATTCGATGCGCTTCAGCTGCACTTTTCTTCCAATTAAAGCAGAAAAGTAAAACTTCCCGCAAATGCTGCTTGGTTAACACAAAATTTGACACATTCAACAAGTAAAAAACAAGGTTTTTAATGGAACTCAAAGCGATATAAACTGAATGTTATTAACAGATGTCTAACCTCTCTGAAAGCACCGAAATCTGCTGTCACTATGAAACATTCATAACAGCCAGAGCCATCTCTTGAAAACGGACCGAATTAATTTGTACACCCAATATTATACATACTACATTATAAATCGACATTTTCAGCATTTGTTGTTTAAATACAGTATATGGTACATAATATACAGAAATTCCGAACTAGTTTGGTTATTGAGATAGACCCCGTAACAAAAATGATATAAAACTGACAACTTTGACGGACCCCCATTTCTTCATTTTTGAAGATAAAAAAGAATAAAAAATATATTTGTACTCTACTCAATAAGCTTTCAACAATGACACCCCACATGCCAGGGTAAGACATTTTTTTCAGCTCCTTTTTCATACATGTGAACACCCCATGAAAAATAATTTAATTAAATTTCTAATTCAATATTCGGTATTGGGTCAACATTCTTAACAAATTATCCAAATTTCAGGTCTGTAACTCCTTCCGTTTACGAGTAAGAGACTCGTGACATACGGACAGACAGACAGACAGACAGACAGACATTGGCGTGGCCAGGGAGGGGCAGGGGCGGGCACGGCCCTCCCCAGAAAGCCCGGTACAACCCCCCCCCCCCCCCCCCCCATTAATTTTATTTACGTTTCACCCGAGCAGGCATATAAAGAAATAATTTAATAATACTTGACCTATTGCCTTCGTTGTAATTTCGTAATTTCGATGAAAAGTAACTATTTCATTACGTAAATTAAATAGATATTCAATTTTCAATATACACAACTAGAAAAGTATTGGAAGATCAACATTTACTATCAAGTAGAAGATATCATTGTAAATCGAAAATGCCGATTTGTGAATTTACCATTAGCCTACGCAATTGATGCATTTTTTAACTGGATATGAATAACGGAGAGGATTTTATCAATAATTATAGAAAAATCTTAATAACTTATGCATCAGTCTTAGAAACTGAAGCGATGGTCATGAAAAACATACTGCAATTTAAAAATGATAATATAAATTCTAAAAATTTAAGAAAGCTCATTCAAAAGAAGTACTGCCATAACTTGTATGAACTTTTCCAAGTAGCAATTGTTCTCCCAGTGAGGTTTACCGGCTGTGAGAGAAGTTTTTTAAGCCATGAGCCGAATAAAAGCGTGGCTTTGAAGCACAATGCTTCAGGAACGATTTTCCCATATATCACTGGTGAACACATAGAATGGAGTTGTTAAAAAAAATGGTAGGTGAAAAAGTGTTCGGCCGATTAGCAGAAAAACAGGAAACTAAGACTTATTTAATTGATTACCTACTGGAAGTGAAGTTTAAAGACTCCAGATTAGATTGAAGAATGATGAAAAATTAGTTGATAAACTTTTAAGGTATTGCAAGAGTTTGATATTAATGTTAATATGAACGTGTGATTAAGGCAAGTTTCATATTTAATGTGTGTTACGTGATTACCGAATATTATGTAAGTTGGATTGAAAAAATAAAGATGACTGTGATCAAAACCAGTTTTTGACAGGCTCTTCCGAGGCCCCGCCCAGAACAAAATGCTGGCTACGCCAATGCAGACAGACAGCAGAGTGACAGCAATAGGGCACCGTTTTGCTTTTAGGTACGAAATTCTAAAAACCACCAATTCGGTTATCCAATTTTCCGCGATTCTCAAAGTCAGCTCTGCCCATAACTTTTCAAATACTAACTTGTATCTCTGTAAAAGCAATTTGTATACAAAACTCTTTTACTTTTTATCCGACAAACACGTTAAGTTCCTCCTATTTATATTCTAGATAAAAACTGCATACGTTAGGTCTTTATCGGTACGACTTTGTAGTATCTGAAGTGTATTCACTTTTTGTATGCACATACATTTCGTTTTGAAGAAAATTGAGTTTGGTGAAGAACGTTGAGATTTCGTTGACACAAAAAAAAAGCGAATTCAATTGTCAGAATTTATCGACGTGGAATGTACTATTCCACCCCGCCCCCAATTGGAAGAACTTCCTCCGGCGAAATTAACGTGACACATTCAAATGGAACGTAAAATATTGGGAGTACAAATTAATTCGGTCCGTTTTCAAGAGATGGCTCTGGCTGTTATGAATGTTTCATAGTGACAGCTGATTTCGGTGCTTTCAGAGAGGTTAGACATCTGTCAATAACATTCAGTTTTTATCGCTTTGAGTTCCATTAAAAACCTTGTTTTTTACTGTGTTGAATACGTCAAATTTTGTGTTAACTAAGCAGCATTTGCGGGAAGTTTTACTTTTCTGCTTTAATTGGAAGTAAAGTGCAGCTGAAGCGCATCGAATGCTTGATGAAGTTTATGGTGATGATGCTCCAACTGATAAATCATGTAGGGAATGGTTTCGACGCTTTAAGAACGGTGATTTCAGCGTTGAAGACAAGCCTCGCCCTGGACAGCCAAAAAAAATCGAAGACAATGAATTGGAGGCATTACCCGAGCAGAAATTTGTTCAGGGTGAAATCCGGACCAGATCAGGCTGCCACAATAGCAAATCCGGGGAGGATCAGGCAAATTTAGTCCGGCCCTGATCAGAGATGTAACGCTTTTGCAAATTCAGGTCCGGATCAGGCACCTTATCAGGCTCTGATCAGGCGCTTTATCAGGCTCGGATCAGGCACGTTACCAGGCTCGGATTAGGCACTATATCTGGCTCGGATCAAGCAACTTATCTGGCCCGGATCAGGTGCCTCATCCTGCCTGAGACATGCGTGTCATCTGGCTAACGTTATTAAAAATATGAAACATATGAAAACATTTTTTTAAAGTTTAAGTTTTTATTTTACTCGACTTGATCGTTTAGTTTTTGTTCCGGTTTTGGCGATGAGCGTCCCAATCTTTCCGGCCCAATCTGTCCGGCGCAAATCATGCGTGCCTGATCAGGGCGCCTTATTGATACCTGATAAGGCTTATATCCGGCGCAAATCAGGCGTGCCTGATCAGGGCGCCTTATTGATCCCTGCTCAGGCCCCTGTCTGGCGCAAATCAGGCGTGCCTGATCAGGGCGTCTTATTGATCCCTGCTCAGTCCCCTGTCCGGCGCAAGTCATGCGTGCCTGATCAGGGCGCCTTATTGATACCTGATAAGGCTTCTATCCGGCGCAAATCAGGCGTGCCTGATCAGGGCGCCTTATTGATCCCTGCTCAGGCCCCTGTCTGGCACAAATCAGGCGTGCCTGATCAGGGCGCCTTATTGATCCCTGCTCAGGCCCCTGTCCGGCGCAAATCATGCGTGCATGATCAGGGCGCCTTATTGTTACCTGATAAGGCTTCTGTCCGGCGCAAATCAGGCGTGCCTGATCAGGGCGCCTTATTGATCCCTGCTCAGGCCCCTGTCTGCCGCAAATCAGGCGTGCCTGATCAGGGCGCCTTATTGATCCCTGCTCAGGCCCCTGTCTGGCTCAAATCAGGCGTACCTGATCAGGACGCCTTATTGATCCCTGCTCAGGCCCCTGTCTGGCTCAAATCAGGCGTACCTGATCAGGACGCCTTATTGATCCCTGATCCGGCCCTGATGGATCCTCAGGGAGCCTGATTAGATTTCTGCTCGGGTACTCGATGAACAACGTGGCGATTCCATTACGGGCGATCGGTATAGACTACAATTGATTCTTTGGAGCCGTGCATTACGAGAAAAACGGCCGGAATACGAGCAAAGACATGACAAAGTTATTCTTCTGCATGACAACGCTCGACCTCATGTCGCAAAAGTCGTAAAAAAATATTTGGAAACGCTCAAATAGGATATTTTACCGCACCCGCCGTATTCTCCGGACATTGCTCCTTCTGATTACTGGTTGTTCCGACGGATGCAGCAGGATTTAGCAGGTCACCGGTTCACTTCTTTCGCAGAAATCGAAAATTGGCTCAAAACTTGGATCGCCTCAAAAGACGAGACTTTTTTTCGAGATGGAATTCGAAAATTGCCTGAGAGGTGGGAAAAAGTAGTAACTAGCGATGGACGATACTTTGATTAATCTATTCATACCTTTTATTTTGAAATAAATGGATTTTTTACCACAAAAAAACGGACTGAATTCATTTGTACTCCCAATAAAACGAGAATAAAATATGAATTTTTTTAGCAAGATCCGTTCATAATTATCATAAATCATAGATAAAAATGATAAACGAATCATCGTAGGTCTCCGTGCCAAAGTTATTTGCAGTCTGCTACGTATTTTTATTTTCTTTAATTTTTAAAACAATTTTGCGCTCATGTAGACGAGTAGATGATGATAATGCGTGAGTGTGAAGAGCCGCGCACACAAAGTACAATATATGCGTCCGTTGCACGATATCGGAGTCGATTTTAATATAAGCATCGCTCGTATTACTCACTTAAGCTTTGCGTTAACCCTCTCGCGGGTATTGCCGAGGGTCGGGGCTGTAGGCCAGTGCTACACACACACACACACACACACACACACGCGCGCGCATATATATGCATATATATATATCATGGATGGAACATCACCGGTAGAAAGAGACCGAGGTCTATCATTATTGTATCAGCATGTTGCTTTGCGAAGTATGGGCTTCTGTTCTCGCGTCATCGACATCGTCATCGTTGTTCTTTCAACAATTTCGAATTAGCGGTAGAAAAAGAACACTTTATTCCTGTGTGTTTCAAAATATCGTCGAAGACGAACAACACGTTTTCACGGTGAAAAAAGTGTCATAAACGATAAACAAATTTACCAGTAAACAGCGAAAAGGTTAATGATTTATTCATATAATAATTAAAAGAAAAACTGGTGCCCCATGAACGCTCCTAAAAATAGTGAACGAAAGTTTATTAAAGTGTGTGGAGTGTCCGATGCTCGGGATTACGTCGTTCGTCGGCTCAGCAATGGAATAATTGTTCGATATAATTAACCAGTGCGAAGAAAATGATTGATATATTTTTGTTTGAATCAGGTATAAATTTGATTAAGGGACCATTCCAGTACTGTCTTGAAAATTGCTGATTTTCATTTTTTTTTTTTTTAGGAAATTCGATAATCATACCGTTTTTGTTTTCTTTTATTCAAATGTTGTACATTAAATTTCTTTTTAATGCTATAGTTTTATTTTTTTTAATTATTTTTTTGGCCATCGCAAAATGATGCCTAAAAAAAATAGCGCATAACGGTGGAAAGGTCTACTCCTCCAAAAATTATCGAAAAGAAAATATTATTAATCAGTGTAAAAAACAGTAGAGGCGTACGGAGGATTTTTTTTTCGATGAACATTTAAAAAATGGTGGCGATTTCAAAATTAAGTGTCAAATTAGGCCTTTTTCTTGTCAAATTAGGCCTTTTTTTTGAAAATGTGAAATTTTCAAAAAAAAAAAGAACGCTTCCGTACAACGTTAAGGAATGACCTGAAGAATGATGTCGCAAATTTTGAAACGGATAGCTTGGAAACCCTTCGTTTAAGGTCTTATATACGCGATTTCGCCGATTTTCGAAGGTACTTTTCTAGACGCGGTTAAAAAAAATGCATGTATTGACAAGATTTTTTTTACAGATCATTTATGCACATGGTTAAGTATATGTGAAAAAAAAATCATAAATATTAACAAATGGCGGAGATATAACATAATAAAACAATGTATTTTTTTTGCGCGCGCGTTGATGGTGAAAGTTCTCGGCATCGATGTGGGTGTCTGAAAAAAAATGAACATATCTATAATTGCATAAAGAATGTATCTTCAGTGTGAACCAACAATATTATAAAAAAAAAATATTATAATAAAAATTCCAAACTTAAAATTATTTTACTCGATTTTCTGTCGGTATTTTATTTTTTATATTTTTTTGTCTCATTGAAATTTTTGTTTCTGTGGTTCACACGATAGGTGATGACACTAAGAATATGTTGTAAAAATTTCAAAGCGATCTGAACCTTCTTTCAAGAGTTAGAACTTTCACAAGGTTCAAAAAAGTGAATCGTGGAAAAACGGCTTTGAAGTTGGCGGTCGGGCGCGCCGCGCGGTATCTATTACGCGCTCTAAATGCTGTAACTTTAACAATTTTTGGAATTTTTCAATTCTGTAAAGCTTAAAATATTCCTAACCGTTCAGGCTAATGGAATCAAAAATTTAAAAAAAATGAAAAATTTTGAAATTTTTCGCGTATATAAGGCCTTAATATCTTCCACCGTTTTGAAAAACAACGTATCGAGAAAAACGCGTCCGTCCGCGCCAGGTCTCACGCAGCTGGTCGAATCCCTTTTTCCAAGTAACGTTATAGCGACTGGAATAATTTGAATTTTGCGACCAATATTTAACAGCATGTTTATGAAAGTCCATATTTTTAGATATAGCAGCAAAAAAAAAATTCTAAAAATTGTACACTGGAATGGTCCCTCAATCGAAGAGTTCAGTGATTGATAGGAGCAAGATCGTGTGATTTTTTTTTAAATGAAAATTAGGCATTAAAAGTTCGGTGAAAAGTCTTAAATTTTTTGGATGCTGTACACTCGACGTTACGTTTTTTTTTTTTACATAATCGTAGTGAAATCTCGACGAGGTCGCGATACAGTGTGTAATAACCCAAGTTTTCCTTAATGCCGGAAGTAATTGTCTCGAATTGGCCATTGAAAAAGAACTATCGGGATATTCGGACGACCCTGGCGTTAAATCACGGCTTGTTTGTTCCACCCAACAGTGCGGCTATGGCAGTGATCGGGCTGTGCTCGAAAAACCGTGTCACGGATATAGCGTAAACGTGACAACGAGCCATGGCTCGCGATGGTTTTCGACGTGAAAATCTGTCGCTCTTCGTCTAAACACTTTTCTCAGAGTCCCTAGATCGAACCAAATTTTTCACGAAATATTCCGCGATGTACATTTAATATTTATTATAGTTTATCATTCATCATTGATCGGGTTTTGATGATACAATATTGTTCATGACTGGTATTTTAACATTGAATATAAATTCACCAAATGAATTTTTGTGAAATGTCTCCAAAAAATCGTTTTGCTAATTTTTTTCAGTAAGCCCTGAATGAATTTTTTCATTGTATGCACATGTCATGAAACGGAAGTTCTGTACACTGCAAAAAAAAATTATTTTGAATAGGATCTATTTAAGGAACTAGTCTACTGTAAAGGCTAAAAAAATGAGGTATTTTATAGTAATTTTTTTTTTAAACTTCTGCATGTATCGGTACAAACATTTTTTTGCTTAAAGGTACACTTTTATAGAATAGAAAACAATTTTTTTTTGTTGAATATAAATGTATGTTTAGTTTACAATTTATAATTGTGTAAAGGCGAAAAAAAAAATTTCGCTGACGTTGATGATTTGCGCTCTCCAGGTAATCTAAAACAAAAAATTAAAGAAAGATTCTTAGTCTGTATGAGTGTCGCTATCGAGGGAACTAGAATTATTTGAAAATATAAATTTTCACTTATACTTTCGCCCGAATTATGACGAAAAAAACGTGTTTTCGAACACTTTTGCAAAAAACGACGCCATTTTGTTATTTTGCAATATAAAATAATAATTCTAGTTCGGGCGATAGTGACACTCACAGAGATTAAGAATCTTTTTGAATTCTTTGTTTCAGATTACCTGGAGTGCCCAAATCATCAACGCCAGCGACATACTTTTTTTCATGTCTTTATACGATTATCAATTGTTAAATAAATATACATTTATATGCAACAAAAAAAATTGTTTTCCATTCTCTAAGAGTGTACCTTTGCGCAAAAAAAAGTTTCTACCGATACATGCAACAGTTTTCGAAAAAAAAAATGATTAAAAATAGCTTTTTTTGAGCCATCACAGTAAAATAGCCCCTTAAATCAAATAAGTTTTTTCCTTGTCTCGCGGCCTACTAGAACCCTATTTGTTTAAAATAAATTTTTTTATTTGTTCAAGCTATTCTTTCTCAATATTAAATATATTAGGTGTAGTAAAAATAAATCCATTATTTTTGCAATAGATGGCTTTAGTAATCTGTATCTCGCGTTGTATAAGTGCGATTGGATTTCGCTAGATGACATTAGAAAGATAAGATTTCGTACTAAAATAAACATCTCAGACAGTTTTGTGATTGCTTGACTCAATATTTTTTGAGCGCGCGTCAAAGATGGTCACCAGCAAAGTGAAAATACGCCATATTTTACAGTTTTTCTTCGATAAAGGCGAAAATGCAAGCCAGGCGGCTGAAAATGTGAATATTGTTTATGGCCCTGATACTGTAACAGCCAGTCACGCGCAATTTTGGTTTCGTCGATTCCGTTCCGGTAATTTTTATGTCAAAGATGCACCACGCTCTGGAAGGCCAATTGTCGAAAACGTCGATAAAATAATGGAAATCGTCGAGTCTGACCGTCATGTAAGCACTGTTTCAATTGTCCAGGAGCTAAACATTGCACAAAAAACCGTTTGGAACCACTTGAATAAGGCTGGATAGAAAAAGAAGTTCGATGTATGGGTGCCACACGAGTTAACGCAAAAAAACCTCATGGACCGAATTTCCATCTGCGAATCGCTGCTGAATCGCAACAAAATCGACCCATTTCTGAAGCGGATGGTGCCCGGTGATGAAAAGTGGGTCACTTACGACAACGTCAAGCGAAAACGGTCGTGGTCGAATCGCGGTGAGCCGGCGCAAACGGTGGCCAAGCCGGGATTGACGGTCAGGAAGATTTTACTGTGTGTTTGGCGGGATTGGCAGGGAATCATCTACTATAAGCTGCTCCCCTACGGCCAAACGCTTAATTCGGACCTGTACTATCAACAATTGGACCGTCTGAAGGAAGCAATCGCCCAGAAGCGGCCAGCTTTGGCCAATAGGAGAGGAATTGTGTTCCATCAGGACAACGCCAGGCCACACACATCGATAGTGACTCGCCAGAAGCTGCGGGAGCTTGGTTGGGAGGTTCTTATGCATCCACCTTATAGTCCGGATCTGACACCAAGTGATTACCACCTGTTCCTGTCTATGGCGAAAGATTTTGCTGGTGAAGAATTCGCCTCAAGAAAAGCTTGTGAAAATCGACTGTCCCAGTTTTTTGCCAATAGCGACGAGGGTTTCTATGAGAAAGGCATAATGAAATTACCTTCAAAGTGGCAACAAGTTATCGATCAAAACGGTGCATATTAGACCTAAATCGGATCATTCTAACTATGCTAAATAAAGCCTTCAATTTCATGCAAAAATAATGGATTTCTTTTTACTACACCTTATATTCAAATTTAATGAATGAAGATTAGATTCAGATTAAGTAAATAAAGATAAAACATGATATATCGTACGAATACGAGAAAGGAATATAGGTTCGTGACATAAAAGTGCGGTGAAAAAAAAATTAAATTATTTTTCTTTTTTTCAATAACAAGGCTGTTCTATGGAAAAAAAGAAAAGTATCGTCGTGCCTTTTATTAACAGGCGTGACTACTTATGTATAGAAGAACTAACCATTTTCCTCCACAGCAGAATGTGACAACAGTCTTCTAATGAAAACAAAGCCATGAGATTTTTGAGAGACTGAATCGTGTACCATTTTTCCGTCCATCTCTTTTGTCTTTTACCACCAAATGAAACCAAATCACAGATTTATTAGGAATAAATAAAATATTGAGTTCTTAGATGATATTAAATAGATCTTCATTTGATTGAATAAATATATTTAAAATAAATAATTTTAATAATAGAATGCAATAGGGAAAATTTGATTTCACGAAAAATCTAGTTAATTCAAATTTAAAAAAAATCAAATAGACGTATCTAGTTAATGTCAAAGCTACACTGTCAGTGTAGCTTTCGGTCATATGAAGGTATTGGGATCTGTCATGTGAGCGGAGCTTTAAAAACATGGTGGCGATAGATGGACCGTAATAAACCCAAACAAACCCAAACAGTCATGCAGGTTAGTGCAAATTTCTGTGATATTATGATACATATTGGTGCAATTTTTGGGCTGGTCCTAAACAACGCAATTTTGTGGAAGAAGAACGTATATTGAAGGCTGGGCACATTTTAAAATGTGGTAAAGTTAGTTGCATTTCCTATACCGGTGCTGTCAGCTTCAAAGCTTATTTTTTTCAAACGTCTCAATTACGAAACGATCCCCATGAGATTGATGATTTTAAATAATTTGCTCTTGCACAACTGGGTTGGGAGAAAAATGTAAGCACATCATTACGACGTTACTGTATTGCAATCGGTACGACGAACCTCTCATTCTCACAGTACCTTTCGTTATTTGGCAGTGATAATTTTTTTCGTGGTTTTTAAATGTGTCTCAATTTTTTATTACAGTTAAAAAAATTTCTCTACAGCACACTGTCATGCTTAAAGTCACTTATCCAATTTTTACGGATTTCATCCAAGACTCTGATCTGTTTTTTTTCCACTTTTCCAAAATAATTTTTCACGCACACAAAGCGTTTCGCTGCCTCACTCGAAGTATTTTCGCAATCTTTCACAGCACACTCAAGGCCTTATATAGGCGATTTCGGCGATTTTAGAAGGTACTTTTCTAGACGCGGTTAAAAAAAATGACGCATATATTGACAAAATTTTTTTTACAGATCATTTATGCACATGGTTAAGTATATTTAAAAAAAAATCAGAAATACTAACAAATGGCGGAGATATAACATAATAAAGCAATGTATTTTTTTTTCGCGCGCGTTGATGGTGAAAGTTGTCGGCATCGATGTGGGTGCCTGAAAAAAAATGAACATATTTATAATTGCATAATGAATGTATCTTCAGTATGAACCAACAATATTATTTTTAAAAAATATAATAAAAATTCGAAACTTAAAATTTTTTTACTCAATTTTCTGTCGGTATTTTATTTTTTATATTTTTTTGTGCACTTGAAATTTTTGTTTCTCTGGTTCACACGATAGGTGATGATACTAAGATCTGAACGTTCGTTCAAGAGTTAGAACTTTCACAAGGTTCAAAAAACTGAATCGTGGAAAAACGGCTTTGAAGTTGGCGGTCGGGCGCGCCGCGCGGTATCTATTATAAATGCAATCTTACCTTATTTAATAGCATAATGGAATTTTTCAATTCTGTAAAGCTTAAAATATTCCTAATCGTTCAGGCTAATGGAATCAAAAATAAAATAAAAATGGAAAATTTGGAAATTTTTCGCGTATATAAGGCCTTAATATTCTCGCGATTGTTTTTACGCGTGGAAAACTTCACGAATTCCACTTTCACCGATATTTATGTTTTTCACAAAAAAATTAAATACTTTCATCGTATGGCTGCGAATGATTTCTATTGAAGGCTTTGCCCTAAGTATAGTTTGATTTTCCGCCACCAGATGTCATATCGCTATTTGACGGATCCCAATAGAATGCCACAATAGTGTCACGGTCATATTACTACAGTTGCGTAAAGGCTATCTTTACCGGTGAAGAGATGAAATTACCATTTCTCGCTTAATTTGAAAAAAAAAACGCGCCGAATAGATCGTTGATAGCTTTGTTAATCAGTGACACATTAATATCGTTATCAAAAGCAAAGTTTAAAGGTTCGTGGCAAAAGTATACCCGACACGTCATCGTTACTATCTTTTACGTTCAAAGTATTATCTAAGCGAGTCTCACGGATTTCTGTTCAAACAAACGTATCTACGTATTTTCCATTTCGTTGAAGCATCCGAATGAACAAAATTAATGAATATTTTCCATTTGCTCGCTCCGGTGAAATAATGAAATCGTCGAGCACGTGACGATCATCTTTGTGATTACGATTACCAGTACAAAAGCTGTCCCGCTCATCGCAGTCGTAGGGTAAAACGAAAACGAGATAGAGACGATTCTGGAGAAGATTATGAAAGCTAGCTGCACTTTTGGACAGAAAACAAGCTATCAAAACTCATATGGCCATGTTAAATAAGTATTTTTCGACGAACACGTAAACGAAGCTCGTAGTCGTTTTAAGGGGGAATATACCTTTGTGAGGGCAAAATCAAGGGTCATTGTTGACAATTTATTTAAGGAAAACAAAACAATATTTTTAAAATCGGTTTTTGATACACGTTAGTACAAGTCTTAAAGTAAAATAATTTTTTTTTTTTTATTATTTTGAAACAAAATAGCGGCGCAGTAGTCGATGAAAGAAAACTCCTTTTTTTTATAGTCCTCTACGGGCGTATTCGCACAGGTCATAATTTTCAAGCTAGAACAAAAAAGGAAAAATATTTTGAAAGTAGATATAAAAAACTAGTCCAGTACGTAGGGGTTTTTCAAAATATTGATTTTTTAAAAAATGGCGTTAATATGAAAAAAAATAATTCGTAAAAAAACCGGTCGAATATCGATCATAAAATTTTTTAATTTCAACTTATCGAAAAAATCCTACGTACTGGACTAGAAAATGTTGTCAAGAAGCTACAGTTAAAATTTCAAGTCAATCGATTAAAAACCCGAGGCGCTACGCATACGCCCCTGTCTAAAAACATAGTTTCGAGAAAAACGCGTTTAAAGTTGGCTTTCTCTCGCTCATTCTAGCTTGAAAGTTCAAGTACTGGCGCCATCTAGTGACTAAATTTAGTAGATCTAATAAAAGTAGACAGTCGAGAACAAGTATTTGCCGCCCTAACGACTTCAAAATTTAAAAAGCAAGCATTCGAGAAATTTTCTCAAAATACTACAAATCAGCACTAAAACCTTCCTCGGAAAATCGAATTTTTTAACCACTTAAAAAATTTCCCCCCTCATAAAACCTTTTGAATATCATTTTTGGATAGTTAAAGGACCTTTTAAGCCAATAAAAAAAAAAGCAAAAAATTTACAAAGGTATATTCCCCCTTAAGGATGTAGTCTGATGTTCAGGCCCGTTTCGGAAGCTTTTTCAGATTGTTTTTTATAAAAAAATAAAATACAAGCCTTTTAATTGTTTACCTATTTTTATTGACATCGTAAACTATTCAAAAAATTTTTCTTTACTTAATTTTACACAATTTTATAATTGTTTTTTTTACGGCGCGGATGATTACGGCACTTAGAGTAATCTGAAACAAAAAAATTTAATTGATTATTGTTCTGTATGCTTGTGGCTCCATCCCGTACTAAATATACACATTTTTATTAATAAACAAGAAAACAGCGGACTTAAAAAAATTTTAATCGCGATTTTTTTCGCTGAAAATCGGTGAAAAAAAAGAAATTATTATTATAATTAAGTAATTTTTGTACCCGGCCATTGTTGTGTAGAATAACATGTGCAAACATGAAAGCAATCAGTTGGATAGAATTTTTTTAATCATCCGCCCCGCTTATAAAAATGTTGTTTCGAGAAAAACGCGTTTGAAGTTTTGATTCCAGATTTCTTATAAAAAATGTTATAAAAAATAAATGGAAGTAAACCTTCCATTTATTCAAAGGCATCGTTTTCAGCTAATTTTTCTGCTCTGCGAGATGAACACCAGACTACATCCTTCAGAGAAGGCTATCGTCATGAGGCATGAAAAATGCCTGAACTGCAGGTTTTTTTTGTATAAAATGAATACTTTTTGAAATGCGTTTCAACGTATTTTATTCTTCTATCAATGGAGAGTAAATTGCAATTTTATTTATTTAAAAACAAACTAAAATGGCGGCTCCACCTCCCATCAAATAGAGCGATGCACGGCGTTTTGGCGTGGACGAGACGCTCCACAGCCTTGCCAGTTCATCTTAAACAAAAACGGGTTGGAAATTATTAAAGTAGACTAAATTTGGGGGACCCTATTGTTTTTTGTTTTCTGAAAAATCCCTAGATAACAATATGGCAGCCGTTTGAAAAAAAAACCATTTTTTTTGCTTCAACGGACGAAAAGCAGATTTATAAATCCATTTTTGGCAAAAGTCGCTTCCTATTGGCCCCGCAAATTGAATATCCTTTCGATTGTCCAGAGATTCATGTGAATCGGTTCATCCGTTGAAGCTGTAGAGAGCCTAAATTTACCGTTTAGGCTGTAAATTCTAATATACATTAGATATGAAAATATCCTTTTATCCACGCATTCTAAACACTTCAAGGATGCAAATTATCTTAAAAAATCAATTTTTTCATCGTCATGAACGGTAACCTGCCCTTAAATCCGAAGTAAACTCCTATATTCTTTACAGTGACCCGAAAAATCAATCGGCAAGCAGCTAAAATTATAATCCAAAAGAGCAATCATCGATATAGTACCTATTGTATGCTCCGAGCAGTGATCTAAAAAAAATTTACTCGGCCTCTATGCCAACAATGAAGTAAACAAGAATTTTAATTTGGTACATTGCAAGCATGAATTTGAATGCACGGATGACAATTTTACCGATACTACAAAATTCGAGTAAATCCGCGGCACTGTCTAGAATTTTGCGAGCACCGATCTAGAATGGACAAGATTATCGGATCGATTGATAAAAAAAAGGTAACAATCAGTACCTTTGATAATAATTTGCAGGCCGAGAAAAATTTGTCAAGTGTACTAAAAAGAAACATTGGCCCACGCAGCATCCGAAAACTATTTGAAACAATTTGAAGACCGATTCGTGTTCAGTGAATAATGATCCTTTTGTCAACGAGACGTCGGTTAAAAAGGAACTCTTGTATCAAGTCAAAATTGACAATCGAAAAGAATTCAAAACGCCGCGTCCTCGCGAGTGATTGGAAATATTCGTGACGTCGGGAGAGGCTTGGGTGAACGTGGATGATCGAGAGAAGAAGATCGCTGGAGCGGGAAAGTTTACCAAGCCGAGGTTTACCGTCGAATGGCATTGGTAAGTGTCGTATGATAGGTGCGTGTGTACAGAATGCAGGGAGACAAAAGAGAAGCGGAGAGTTCGCGAGGTGGCGAGTAGTAGAGAGGCAGACACGGGCAGACGGGAACCGGGCGATCCCACCAGAGTTAACCAGTAGTGACCAAGTAGCCGATAAGTCGTCAGCTAACCATCCGAACCCGTGCTCGGTTAAGAGGGCCTTTGGCGGAGGCAAAGCTCGACTGCTCAAAGGTGAACGAACATTCGCGTCCAGTGGGTACAGCAGTCGTTCGAACGATACGCGGTCTCGTGCTGTACGTAAAGCACGCAGGGCATATGGGAATAAGAGACAACCGGTTGTCGCTTAACGGTCGATCAACGAGAAACAATCGTGTCATCAGTTTAGCGAGAGAGAGAGGGAGACGACCAGAGGTTCATGATATGTAATGCAATAAGGTATAATACTTGTCATCCGCCCTGTGTTATATGTCAACGGATAGCCCAAGTAGCTCCATCTGTTTGCCCACCACCAACGGCTATCATCAATTTAAAATCATTCGCCGTAGTCTCGACTCGTCTTTTTCTACTTCAACATACCGTAAGTTGGAGTTCGAATTTTCAACGTTTGGAATTTCAACGAAAAGAGTGACTGGAAAATAACGGATCATCTTCAGGGATCATTGATCACTCAATGATCAGATGAGGATTAGTTGAGACTGTTGCTCGGATCAACGACAAGATCGTTTACTGGCTGCGGTGCTATTAGTGTAGTGAATTCCCCAGTGTTGTGTTTACTTCGATAGGACGCCGTTTAAGCTTCTTCGAGCAAAGGCCTCTGAAGCTCCACCGAGCAAACCTTAACAATGACGAACAACGTTCCGCCAGCGGCCACTTTAGAGCCCATCAAGCTCGAATCTACCGACAAAAAGTCTCTGACTCTTCAGACCAATGTGACTAGCTGCAATAGCGAAGGGCCGGTAACCTGGAAATCCATGAGTACTAGACAAAAATGGAGCTTCCTCACGAGTAACATAACGGTGGAGCCGATGGTCGCGTGTTACATAATGCCAAGTGTACTCGCTTCATTGGCAACTCAAAATTTAAATCTTGAAAAGGCATGCCGGGTAAACCTGGCCTATTCGAACGAAATTTGCGACGCTCTAACGGCAAGGAATACGACCGGTTTCGAGTCGGAGGAATCGGCGGTTCAACAACTCGTTGCCGGAATGCAGACATGGAAGACAGCGCTGCAGAGCGGCCTACCGACCCTTCTCATTCTCTTTATGGGCGCATGGAGCGATCGTACGGGTTTGCGAAAGCCCTGTATGCTTTTGCCAATAGTTGGTGAATTTTTGACCAGTATCAGCCTGATTGCTTGCGTTTATTGGTTTTACGAATTGCCGATGGAAGCTGCTGGTGTCTCGGAAGCTCTATGGCCGGCCCTTACCGGCGGTTGGTTCACCATGTTCATGGCTATATTCAGTTACATCGGTGACATTACGACCGTTGAGTCGAGAACTTTGAGAATCGGTGCTGTCAATGTTTTTCTGTCACTTGGTGTGCCAATTGGGATGGCACTCTCCGGAATATTGTACATTAAGATTGGTTTTTACGGGGTTTTTGCGATATCCACGGTATGCTACGTGCTCGCGTTTGTCTACGGATTGGTCGTCATCAAGGAGGCACCGAGGCCACCCCAAGCCGTGACCGCCAAAGGGAAAGAGATGTCGGCTTGCGCCAAGGTCGTAGACTTCTTTTCAATCAGGCACATCAACGAGACGTTTCGGGTCGCCTTCAAAAAGGGGGCCAACAATCGACAACAGAGGGTTATCGTTCTCATGGTCATCGTTATGGTGGTCATTGGTCCTATGTACGGTAAGTGTTTGATGAATTTCCACCAACTCTGGTGTTAACTATTTTTGTTACGTTACAAACGCGAGCCCAGAGGCTTGGAGAAAAGAGCACATGGAATCACGAGACTAAAGTTTCCATCATTGGTATGCAATGGAAATGAATACTTATGAATTTCTTGTTTATTTTTTCGGCATAATTTTTCTCACAAAAATCCCTTAATTGTTTGTTAAGATACTCATTCAGAGATCCACAATACAAATATGTGAAAAATGCTTTTTCAAAATAAGAAAAAAAACATAATTAAAATATAAAAGAAAAACTTTCGTTGCGTTCAAACGGTGCTACCTTCAATACCATATGAAATCTTCCCACGATGTTTAGGGTCAAGAAACTCAACATAACAAACCATTTGGTTTGTTAAGTTAAAAGTTGTAGCAAATGTACGTCATTGCCACCGACAGAAAAATTCTACTGATATTAACTAGATGCGTCTATGTAATTAAAAAAAAAAACTTTTTTTAAATTACTTTTAAATTTGAAAATCAATTAAAATTTTTTTTTATTCATTTTTTTTTCGCGAAGTCAAATTTTTACCTCTGCATTTCATTATTAAAATGATTTATTTTGAATATATTTATTTATTCAAATTAAGATCTATTTAATATCGTCTAATAACTAAATATTTTATTAATTCTGTATAAATCTGTGATTTGATTTCATCTGTTAAAAAAATGATTTAGTTGAATCCACTAAATGTATCTATTTAATTTTTTTTCAAATTGAAATTAAATCGAATTTTCGTACAGTCGAACATTTTTCTGTTTGATTGAATTAATGGTCTGTCTTCATTGCAACATCCACTGACTTCTTTGATTCAAGATATTGACCAATGTTTGGGTTTGTTTGGGTTAAAAGAAATATATATTTGAATCAAATTCATTCACGCTAATAAAAATATTTTTGATTTAAACATATTTCTCGTACGTTCAAAGAAAAAATGTGCTTGATTCTAATCTTTATTTAATTTAAATATATTTAATATTTAATAAGAATAGCTGAAACAAATTGAAAAATATATTTGAAACGAATAGGATTGTAGTAGACCGTGAGACAAGGGAAAAAAGCTATTTTATTTAAAGTATTACTGGATGGACCATCGGGCAAAAAGTTAGTTCAAAATGGGCGAATTGTGGACGTACAACCCTAGATCATGTCGTACGTGTTTAGCCTTACAGATATCTAATTTAATAATAAATAAATACAATAAATTTAATAATAAATTTTGGTATTAACTAGATGCGTCCATTTGATTTTTTTAAATTAAAATTAACTAGATTTTTCGTGAAATCAAATATTTCCTATTGCATTCCATTATTGAAATGATCGATTTTAAATATATTTATTTATTCAAATCAAAATCTATTTAATATCGTCTAGTAACTAAATGTTTTATTTATTCTCAATAAATCTACGATTTGGCTTCATCTGGTAGTATAAGACAAAAGAGACAGACGAAAAAATGATACACATAAATGATGACTCTCAAAAATCTCATGGCTTTGTTTTCATTAGAAGCCTTTTGTAACATTCTGCCGTTGAGGAAAAGGGTTTCTATACATAAATAATCGCGCCTGTTAATAAAAGGCCGATATCTTACTTTTTTTTGTCAAATATCAGCCTTGTTAGTGAAAAAAAGAGAAATAATTTAACTTTTTTTCACCGCACTTTAATGCCATGAACCTATATTCCTTTCTAGTATTCATGCGATATATCGTGTTTTATGTTTATTCATTTAATTTGAATCTAATATTCATTTGTTTAATTTGAATATATTTAATATTTAAAAAAAAGCTTGAATAAATTTTAAAAAAATATTTGAAATAAATAGGGTCGTAGTAGGCCGTGGGACAAGGAAAAAACCTATTTGATTTAAATAATACCTATTCAAATTATTTTTTTTTTTTTGCAGTGTGATTGATGTTTTGTCAGTGACTGTACATCTGTTTGAACTGTCCAACAAAATAATTACACAATTTTCAAATCTTATTGATATGTTCAGATTGTGTTATTATTATCAATAATTACCCAAAAACTCAATATATTGGGAGTACAAATTAATTCGGTCCGTTTTTTTTGTGGTAAAAAATCCATTTATTTCAAAATAAAAGGTATGAATAGATTAATCAAAGTACTGTCCATCGCTGGCTACTACTTTTTCCCACCTCTCAGGCAATTTTCGAATTCCATCTCGAAAAAAAGTCTCGTCTTTTGAGGCGATCGAAGTTTTGATGCAATTTTCGATTTCTGCGAAAGAAGTGAACCGGTGACCTGCTAAATCCTGCTGCATCCGTCGGAACAACCAGTAATCAGAAGGAGCAATGTCCGGAGAATACGGCGGGTGCGGTAAAATATTCCATTTGAGCGTTTCCAAATATTTTTTTACGACTTTTGCGACATGAGGCCGAGCGTTGTCATGCAGAAGAATAATTTTATCATGTCTGTGCTCGTATTCCGGCCGTTTTTCTCGTAATGCACGGCTCAAACGAATCAATTGCAGTCTATACCGATCGCCCGTAATGGAATCGCCAGGGTGCAGCAGCTCATTGGCTCATTTGGCTGTCCAGGGCGAGGCTTGTCTTCAACGCTGAAATCACCGTTCTTAAAGCGTCGAAACCATTCCCTACATGATTTATCAGTTGGAGCATCATCACCATAAACTTCAACAAGCATTCGATGCGCTTCAGCTCCACTTTTCTTCCAATTAAAGCAGAAAAGTAAAACTTCCCGCAAATGCTGCTTAGTTAACACAAAATTTGACATATTCAACACAGCAGAAAACAAGGTTTTTAATGGAACTCAAAGCGATATAAACTGAATGTTATTGACAGATGTCTAACCTCACTGAAACCACCGAAATCAGCTGTCACTATGAAACATTCATAACAGCCAGAGCCATCTCTTGAAAACGGACCGAATTAATTTGTACTCCCAATATATTGAGTTTTCCAATGATTGCTATAGATTCATCGATAAAAAAGGCGATCCTCCGTATTACTTTGGTTAATTCCTCGACAATTACTCAGTCGATTTATTTGAGGCTTAGCATATTCAGTCGCTTGATCCTAAAACTTGATATTTTATTTTCCGAATTTACGGCAATTTAGTTCCATTCGTTATGCAACCATTAACGTCTGCAGAAGCTGTTTTCCCATAAGCCACCGTGTTAAATATGTTTATAACTACAAAACTATTTAGTGCAAAAATTCTAAAATAATTCATGTATTATTATTCTATCAAGAACTATCGTTCCTAAAATGTTCAAGAATGTTTGCGATTTTTTAATATCCATCTAGTAATACCTCAAATAGATCCTATTTACATTAAATTTTTTTTTTTTTTGGAGTGTATACGCCCACGCAATCCGGTCCTGCGTGACGGAGCCTCCTTGAGTCAATGAAGGAGAGAACATTTTTTTTTCTCCACTGGTATACAAGGCCTTAAAAAAACACTTGGTAGGCCGAGACCAGAATACATTTTTATCCAATCGAACATAGTCCTTCTCTCGGTACGGTATCGACAAATAATTAATCGACCGTAATGAATTATTGAATGGAGGAAATTAATTACTCTGAGGTCAAAAACCTTTAAAAGGAGTACAGATACGCCTCTTATATGATAAGGTATAAATTCGCATTGTACACCTGTGTCGAACGACGTCTCGCGTCTTTCATAATCCTGGAGAGTTCACGGGTACGGGTATGCGTAATGGTCCCCTTCCGCATGCGTTTGGGAACGATGCGGAAGAGAGCGAGAAAGAGAAGACACAAAACCGCAGAAGGTAATTTGTGTATATTTATTCGCATACCTGCGGTGAATTTCACCGGTGGTGCATATAATGCGGCAAGCGGTTTTCGTCCTCAGAAAATACGAAAATCCGTTGAGACGTTCTTGTTCTTCACCTTTTTTTTTGCATCATCCCGTCTCGTCTCTCACGCCGGTCGTTACGATAATTGGGAACTGCGAGGGAGCCTCATCTCGCGTGCAACCGAACGTCGCACTTGCTATTATTTAATTCTTTTCATTTTTCCACGGCGATGTCACGACGGTACATCAATTATTTATTACTCGATGATTATTAACCGTCAGGTAACGCGCTATCGTCTATCATCTCGCCGACTTATGCGCAAAGCCGTAACTCATTCTATAGATCGAGACTGTGTGTGTACTCCAGCGTAGAAAGGTAGATAATAGATAATCGACGAATACGAATATGCGAAATTGTGTTGCGTCATCGTAATTAGTACCATCACGAGTGAAACTACGAGTTATAGGATTGCCCCATAGCTGTAAGTTAATATGGTAATAACTGATAATTGTACACAACGCGAAAAACGGATTTATCCCGTTAAAATCAATGGAAACCGAATCGAAGATGAAGGTAAACTGATGCGATTCATTTTTACCGTCAATAATTGATGCGAGGTGTAGTTCCGAAAACGCTCATTAATTTGGAATTTCGTGTACCCATGTATTTTGACTCGATGATCACGAGTATAATAGTGGAAATACCCGCAAATCTGATTTTCAAGGTCAAAACTCACGAAAACTGATTTTTTTTAAAGTTTTTCTATTTTATTTTAATAAATGTTGATCTTAGAGAAAAATGTTTTCTACAAAAGTTGTAGCCTATACAAAAATTGATCTTTTATGTTCTATGCAATTTTCGTCTAAAACCATTCTCTTTCGAGAAAAATGGGATATTGCTCTAATAAGTACATGTTGTGGGCTCTACTTCTCTACCGCTAAAAAAGAACTGCTAAAAATTCTACTGCTAAACGGGCTCTACTGCTAAAATTGTACTGCTAAAAGCTCTACTGCTAAAAGCTCTAGTGCTAAATGGGCTGTAGTGCTAAAACTGTACTGCTAAATAGATTCTAGTGCTAAAAGCAGCACTGCTAAAGAGTCAACTGCTAAAACGCAAAAAGGTATGTTTTTGAAAAGTTTTATTGGAAATCATTGAAACTGCTAAAACGCAAAAGGGTATGTTTTTGAAAAGTTTTATTGGAAATCATTGAAACGTTAATAGAACATTGAAAACAAAGGGAAAATGACATGAAGTTTTGTCAGAAAAATTCCAAAAAATTTTCTCAGAAAAATTCCAGAAAAATTCAAAAAAACACGCACACCTGCGGTGCTCCTGAGCCTGCGCAAGCGGCGAGGAAGGAGATCATGGCAGAAATTAAGGAGAAGGCTGCGACGACTAGTGACAATCGTCGTACAGTATAACCTCCCGCCGAGGGCAGCACAATGGCGCCGATAGCAAGGTAAGTTTTCTCAGAAAAATTCCAAAAAATCGTCAAAAAACCGCAAAAAGTACAGTATAACCTCCATCAGTGGGACTTATATGAGCCCTTTGTCAGAAGCTAGTTTTAGCAGTCCAGTTTTAGCAGTAGAGCCCATTTAGCAGTACAGCTTTTAGCAGTGGAGCCTTTTATCAGTACAGTTCTAGGAGTGGAGCTTTTAGCAGTAGAGCCCGTTTAGCAGTACAATTTTAGCAGTAGAGCCTTTAGCAGTACTTCTTTAGCAGTGCTTTTTTAGCAGTAAAACCCGACCACGGATGTTGTGTGTTGTTCAAAATTCAACCCACGGAAAAACCGTCTCCGCTGGATGATGTAGATACGATACTACATATAACACGCCATGTGTTCCAAGTTCGTGTGCCGCACGCCGAAGGTGTTTGCTACTGCAGCGCCGCGAGTCGGGGGCGGGGGGGCGGGGGTGCAACCCCACGGCGGGGTCAAGGGGCTGAGCCGCTTTCGGGGGGGGGGGGCGGAGCCCTCAATCAGGGACACTAAACGTAGTTTTTAAATGTATATCCGGATTAATAAATAGACGTAATTCATCTGGATATATTAATGTTTTATTTGTAAAGATTTGATTAAGTTGGTTTCGTTGGTTCGTTTGGGTTTGGTTGGATTGATTTGTTTGTGGTTGCTGGCCGAATTTTCCGTGGGTTGAATTTTCCAGGTCGACTTTTCCTAGATTCTGTTTGAATATGCGTGTTGTGCAGTGTTCGGTTATACGTGTTGTGTGTGGTTTAGATATGTGTTTAGTGTTAAAGATCAAACTCTAACCTTCCCGCCGTAAAGTGCGTAAGTAGATAATAACATATCTAAACTAATGGAGTTTAGCAAAATGTACTTATTGGAGAATTATCCCATTTTTCTCACAACAGAATGGTTTTAGACAAAACATGTATAAAATATAAAAGATCAATCTTTTTATAGGCTACAACTTTCGTAGGAAACATTTTTCTCTAAAATCAACATTTATTAAAATAAAATAGAAAAACTGAAAAAAAAATCATTTTTGTGAACTTTGACCTTGAAAATCTAATTTGCGGGTATTTTCACTATCACATTCGTGATCAGCGAATCAAAATACAGGGTTATAAGAAATTCGAAATTAATCAGCGGTATGGGCTTTTCGGAACTTTATCCATTGATCGTACGTTTCTGAAAAATATTTTTTGACAGCTCAACTGTCAGAATTCTTCAGAAATATTTATATATATGTGGATTTTTTTATTTTAAACTTTTGAAGCCGCAATAAATGTTGAACATTGTAGGACAAAATTGTCGGATATGAAAATTATTAAGAATATTAATTCATTTTTTATTAAATTTAAAATTAATTTTTTTCATTAATACATTTTTTAAATTTATCAATCGATTGTTTTAATAATTTTAAAATAAAATGTTTATATTAATAAATTTATTAAGTTTTTAAATTATTTGTTTATTCAATAAAAAAATAAATTTTCTTATTAATAAATTCATTAAGATTTTTAAATTAAATTCTAATTGAGTTTCGCGACAGCTCGTCTGTAGGGAGAATCGGAGGAGGGGGATATAGGAATATAGGATCTATAGGATCTATCTATCGCAATATCTATCTATTTATCTATCCATCTATATTTATCACCATTTACAGGACCTATCTATAGAACTATAGGGGGAATTCTATTTTTCTTGAGCTGGGCGCCAACTTCTACACACCAATATTTCGTTCGTAAATGACACGATTACTGTAATACATTTTGAGCCCTGTATTTATGTTTATTATTATTTTTACACGAGCGTATTAATAACGTGTTTTAAATGTTATATCAATGCGTATTTTTCGATTATTTTATATTTAAAAAAAATGAATTTTTTGACAGCTCACTGCTTGTACTGCGAGTTTGTTTTTTCACGGCTGCCAACACTTATTCTGTTACTGCCAGCATCAGCGGGAGAAGCAACTCACGCAGTCCAAAAAAACATTTACATATTTCTTCATTATGCTGAATAAATATCAAGTGTCGAAAAAATATATCACTTCCCCTTAAAAAGGCATTTCATTAAACGTATAGCTGCGCCACAGCGATTAATGGTATTCATACACGCGCGCCATTTAGCACTCATGCGACGTTGCCACACTTCGCTTCTACGTTTCGTCGGCGGGGGAAAACTGAACGTTTTCATTTATAAAATTGTCGATAATTAATAAAGGTTGTACACGGATGATTGCATTTTTGGTTAACATGATTGTTATAATGTACTGAGTGGTTTGACAGTTTTTCATAACATTCTTAATATTTTGTTCACACCATTTCGTGCGTAAAACTGCCGATCAGCGATGAATGTAGACATCTCCCTGTGTTAAAAAGTGTTTTTTTTTATTGTAAATTTTGTGGAAACGGTGTAGACTATCGATTTAAAATTTGGAGAGTTCATTCAATATATTGGGAGTACAAATGAATTCAGTCCGTTTTCAAGAGATGGCTCTGGCTGTTATGAACGTTTCATAGTGACAGCTGATTTCGGTGGTTTCAGAGAGGTTAGACATCTGTCAATAACATTCAGTTTATATCGCTTTGAGTTCCATTAAAAACCTTGTTTTTTACTGTGTTGAACATGGCAAATTTTGTGTTAACTAAGCAGCATTTGCGGGAAGTTTTACTTTTCTGCTTTAATTGGAAGAAAAGTGCAGTTGAAGCGCATCGAATGCTTGTTGAAGTTTGTGGTGATGATGCTCCAACTGATAAATCATGTAGGGAATGGTTTCGACGCTTTAAGGGGCCAGTCCACTTTGGAGCTACGAAAAAAGGCTATTTTCGCGATTTTTTTTGAGGATTTTATAAAAGATATGAATATAAAAGTTGTTGGGCTTGATAAATAAAGTCTTGAAATACATAAAAAAAAATTTAATTCATTTTTATTTATTTTTAAGTACAAAAACTATAGTTTAACGTAACGCCTCAAAAATAGGTGGGCTAGGTAGCTCCATCACAACTCGGCAACGGCTTGTCTGAAACAAAAAATCAAAGTCCATTAGATTCAGTATGACACCAGCTACAAAATGACCCTCGGATATAAAGTTTTATCAAAAATTAAAAAAATGGCAGATGAAAAACGAAAAAAGTAAAAAAAACGCGTTTTTTCGCAGTTTTTCGCAAAAAAAAGAGTAAAAATCAAAATTTCAAAACCGTCGAGGGTCATCTTGTTGCGAATCATGTTTACAATATGTGGTTCAAACTTCAAGAGAATCGGTTTATTAGTTTTAGAGATACGATGGAGCTCGATTTTGAAAACGTTGTTTCGAGAAAAACGCGTTTGAAGTTTATACTATGAAAAACTCTTACCTAAACTCAATCGGCAATTCCTGCACCGTACAAAATCCCTTCTGATTGCTCATCATCGTCGATTTCTTCAAGTTTTGCTTGCTTTCGTTTGGTTCTGGTCCCTTTTGAGCACTCAGAACTGCGGCGGTTTGCAGAGCGAACACGCTCGTCATCGCGATTGTCGGCGAATCCGATGGCGATCGGGCCGAGTTTGACGCCCATTATTTCCATTATTTTAAGCACTGGACGAAATCCTTCATTAAAGACACACGCGGAAACTTTGCAGGCAATGTGTACGATTTTTTTGCCGTTGAACATGTGTTTAGGTGCCGTATTCCATACGCAGTTGTTAAAACTTTCATTATTGTTTTGCGTATGACCACCTAAACACCTTTCGAGCAGTTTTGTTTTGGTGAGATCCTCGTAAATAGGTTTTGAAACTTCCTGTACTTCCCCAGAAAGAGCAGGAGGATGTTTGTAATATTGCTGAAGTGCCTTAGCTTTGAGGTACTTGCACCATTCTAGAGGCCGATGGGTCAGCCGAGCGCGCTATACGCTCAGGTAGACGACATGAGCTCCTGACGTTCAGGTAAAAAAAAAATACTTAGAGCGCTCGGATTTTCATAAAATTTTGACACAATATTTCTGAATGTATGTACTTTCGAAAACAGTAAAAAAAAACCGATTTTTTTTAATTTTCAAAGTGGACTGGCCCCTTAAGAACGGTGATTTCAGCGTTGAAGACAAGCCTCGCCCTGGACAGCCAAATGAGCCAATGAGCTGCTACAACCTGGCGATTCCATTACGGGCGATCGGTATAGACTACAATTGATTCGTTTGAGCCGTGCATTACGAGAAAAACGGCCGGAATACGAGCAAAGACATGACAAAATTATTCTTCTGCATGACAACGCTCGGCCTCATATCGCAAAAGTCGTAAAAAAATATTTGGAAACGCTCAAATGGGATATTTTACCGCACCCGCCGTAATCTCCGAACATTGCTCCTTCCCGGTACACTTCTTTCGCAGAAGTCTTGAAAATTGGCTCAAAACTTGGTTCGCCTCAAAAGACGAGACTTTTTTTCGAGATGGAATTCGAAAATTGCCTGAGAGGTGGGAAAAAGTAGTAGCCAGGGATGGACAATACTTTGATTAATTTATTCATACCTTTTATTTTGAAATAAATGGATTTTTTACCACAAAAAAAGGACCGAATTAATTTGTACTCCCAATATGAAAAAAAATATACTTATAATCGGTTGTATTGAAACGTCGCTTTTTTCATTAGCGTAAAAAATTGCATAAGAAGCGCCGTGCGCAGCTCGATCCGAGCATTGCATGTATTGCAGAAGCAAAACACGTCTGCCGAGCGGTATAGGCACCAGGAATACTATCACGACATTCAAAGCTGGTATTAGATGACTTTCTGATTTCTTGAGCCTACGATCGTTGCTGACTCTCGCATGAAATTATTTGCGCTCGTGAGTACCTTTCTCCACCGAATTGCAATAGTGAAAGTACACGCTGATGAGGTCAATCGAAAAAATAGTCTCGACGGAGATGAAAGTTTTGCCGGTTTCGAAACTCTTGCCTCGCAGAACCCTTCAACTATAACTGATAACTCGTTATATTGCTCTGTGACAGAAGTAACGGAAAATTCAGGATTATGTCACTAAATTTTCAAATTGCACCGAATGCCTCTATAGAAGCTCGGGATTGCTTTTGTATCGAGCAATCGATAGTAGCGGAAATTACGAGGACTTCCGGTTTCCGAAAGCATTTCAACGTTTCAACATTCGATCGATTTTACATTTCGATTTTACGTTCAATCTGAAAGAAAATGTTCGGGATCTTTTGAAAAACAGGAATTCCACATTTATTTCACTTGTCGTGCGGGCAATTAAATAATCGGAAGCATTATGAATACGATAAAATCGGATTTTACGGTCAATTGTATGTATCCTGGATGCAATTAAATAATGTGAAGAAGATTGCGCTAAATGATGAAAACTATGTGCACGGACGAGTACGATCGAGTGTACTGTACACTCGCGGGAATATTAGCTATTATTCTTTAACTCATCTGCAGTAATCGACTGTGCGTCGTGGGATAATCAAGTTCTGGCGTGTTAATGCGGTAATTAAGGTACATATTATAGTCGTTCTCCGAGAGAAGGGTATAGCTCGTTTCTGCGACAAGGTCAATCGCAGAGTCAGGGGGAGAGAGAAAGATAGAAGAGCAAGAACGAAACGAGGATTAAGGGGAGGTTAGCGTCGAGAGACATGAAAAATTCATGAACTTTGGGATTTTTTTTAAATATAAAATAAATATTAGGTCTAGTAAAAAGATATCCATTATTTTTGCAACGGATGGCTTTAGTAATCTGTATCTCGCGTTGTATAAGTGCGATCGGATTACGCTAGATGGCGTTAGAAAGATATGATTTCGTACTTATAAACATTTCAGACAGTTTTGTAATTGCTTGACTCAATATTGTTTGAGCGCGCGTCAAAGATGGCCACCAGCAAAGTGAAAATACGCCATATTTTACAGTTTTTCTTCGATAAAGGCGAAAACGCAAGCCAGGCGGCTGAAAATGTGAATAGTGTTTATGGTCCTGATACTGTATTAGCTAATCACGCGCAATTTTGGTTTCGTCGATAACGTTCCGGTAATTTTTATGTCAAAGATGCACCACGCTCTGGAAGGCCAATTGTCGAAAATGTCGATAAAATAATGGAAATCGTCGAGTCCGACCGTCATGTAAGCACTGTTCGGATTGCCCAGGAGCTAAACATTGCACAAAAAACCGTTTGGAACTACTTGAATAAGGCTGGATACAAAAAGAAGTTCGATGTACGGGTGCCACGCGAGTTAACGCAAAAAAACCTCATGGACCGAATTTCCATCTGCGAATCGCTGCTGAATCGCAACAAAATCGACCCATTTCTGAAGCGGATGGTGACTGGTGATGAAAAGTGGGTCACTTACGACAACGTCAAGCGAAAACGGTCGTGGTCGAATCGCGGTGAGCCGGCCCAAACGGTGGCCAAGCCAGGATTGACGGTTGGGAAGATTTTGCTGTGTGTTTGGTGGGATTGGCAGGGAATCATCTACTATGAGATGATTCCCCTACAGCCAAACTCTTAATTCGGACCTGTACTGTCAACAATTGGACCGTCTGAAGGAAGCAATCGCCCAGAAGCGGCCAGCTTTGGCCAATAGGAAAGGAATTGTGTTCCATCAGGACAACGCCAGGCCACACACATCGATAGTGACTCGCCAGAAGCTCCGGGAGCTTGGTTGGGAGGTTCTTATGCATCCACCTTATAGTCCGGATCTGGTACCAAGTGATTACCACCTGTTCCTGTCTATGGCGAATGATTTTGCTGGTGAAAAATTCGCCTCAAGAGAAGCTTGTGAAAATCGACTGTTCCAGTTTTTTTCCAATAGGGACGAGGGTTTCTATGAGAAAGGGATAATAAAATTACCTTCAAAGTGGCAACAAGTTATCGATCAAAACGGTGCATATTTCACCTAAATTGGATCATTCTAACTATGCAAAATAAAGCCTTCAATTTCATGCAAAAATAATGGATTTCTTTTTACTACACCTTATACTTTTGGAAATAGGTTTCAACATATTTCATTCTTCTATTAATGGAGAGTAAATTTTAATTTTATTTATTTTGAAAAATCCAAAATGGCGGCTTCAGCTCTCGTCAAATAAAGCTATGCACGTCGGGTTTTGGTCTGCGCGGGGCGCTCCACAGCCTTGCCAGATCATCTGACACAAAAACTGGTTAAAAATTATTAAACGAGACTAAATTGGGGAGGTTCTGAAAATAGTCTGGATAACAAAATGGCAGCCTTTTGAAAAAGAACCCAATTTTTTTGCTTCAACGGATGAAAAAAATATTTCTGAATCAACTTTTGACCAAAATCGCTTCTTAATGGCCGTGCAAATTAAATTTTCTTTCAATTGCGCGGAAATTCATGCCAAACGGTTCCTCCGTTGAAGCTGTAGAGCGCTTTGCGCACTGAAAAATGCTCTTTCCAGAAATACGCATTTAAAATTTAACGTTAAGGTTGTAAATTCTTAAATATTTTAGATATGACAATATTCTTTTACCCACTTGTTCTGAACACTTTTAGAATTCAAAAAAAAAAAAAATCGAATTTTTCATCGTCATGAACGGTAATCTGCCCTTAACGTCGATCAAAGGCTGCGAATTTGAAGAATAATAAAACGGAACGGAAGTTCTCCAATTTCCCCCATTAACTGTATATCTTCTATAACAAATTGTGGAAAGTTTCGAACGTGTCGACTTTCGCGAATATTTAACAAATAACTGATTTTCGTTTACAATTTAAAAAAAATACATGCCAGTATACTGGTTGAATTTAAACGCAAGCTAACCCAAGTGAACTTTTAACGAAAAATTACGATTTTAAAAATTGTTTAATTCATAGGGAACTTTATCAAGACAACACTGTTCGAAAGAATATTTGGAAAAAGTATTTATGATAAAACTTAGAAAAAATATGACTGGCAGAAGAATCTTCGTAATTGCGATTTTCCGGAAAAAATGTAAAGATGTCTGAATCTACCAAATTTATGGAAAATTTTTTATTCCAATATATTGTTGGATTTAATAATTGATTGTAATTCATTTTTATCAAGCTCCACTGTAATTGAGTAATGATTCAAAAGGATAGTCTTGAAGTTTGTATCCTTGGAATTCAAAGAGAATTCTTTTTTATATTTTGAATTTCTCATTTTTATTATTTTACAGTCTTTTTTGCACATTTAAATTCTAGATATCTAAGTAATTGTCTTTCAAAAAGATTAAAGGAATTTTAGCACGGTGATTCGCCAAAAGAAATTCGAACAATTGAAAAACAATCATTTTCATTGCATTCCAACGATGCAAACTTCAATCTCATTCAAAAGGGCCCTGCTTGTGTGTCGACAAAATATGCCCTTCTGCGAAAGGAACACCTGAAGATCTACTATTGCATTAAATATTCTGATGTCATCTCTCCTCCGCTATTTAACTGTTCCCCTGATCGGGCCCTTTCGTGGAACAGATCAGAAAGATTACAAAATCGTTTTTTATGGCTTACACTCTATGTTTGGAAATTGCAATGCTCTGGCCGAAATACATTGCGAGCAAGTACACTTCACGTAATGTAAAAAGTGAAACTTAAGAACTGTCTAAAGATGCTTCGTCCCCCTCCCTCTTTCAATACATTTATAATTGATTAGGACGAAACTAATACATCTGTTGTAATTCTATTTACTTTTATAAACATTTTTTTTTCATCAATGATAATCTACGAGAATAAAAAAGCTCATCATAAATAATGATATGACAACAAGTATTAATTTGAACATAACGAATAACCAAATTATTCGACAAGACAAAAAAGTAAAGAAGGTGGTTCGTGGTTTTTAAAATCGACGTCACCTTATCTGGAAATATCAATGTTTTCGATGGGAAGACAGTGACCAGTATGTATTTCGCCAACAATCCGCCAGGTGGCTTCGAGCGAAGTGCTTCGCGTAACCAAGGTACAACGTCCTACAACGATAAAACTTCGACCCGTTGTTACATCACGAACAGAAGTGCTATGCTCACAGCCTGCACATTCGCTTATGATTTTGTGATCCTTGTGAAATAATAAGTATCAGTACGACCTGATACTATTTATTTTACTCGGGTATGTCGCCAACAACCCTTTTTCAGTACCTGATCATTACTCTATCAGTCAGCGGGTTTATTTCTCATGGCCCTGTCAGTAACACTATCACCATTACGTCATTTCGAGGCGATTTTCCGATCCCTTTCCTCGTAAGTTCCTGATCAGTTCCCCGAAAAGGAAACAGCCTGATCTAAAACCTGTTACATGGTGAACCCGATCCGCGCTGGACGGCAGTGTTGGGCGTTAATATTGGGAGTACAAATTAATTCGGTCCGTTTTCAAGCGATGGCTCTAGCTGTTATGAATGTTTCATAGTGACAGCTGATTTCGATGGTTTCAGAGAGGTTAGACATCTGTCAATAATATTCAGTTTATATCGCTTTGAGTTCCATTAAAAACCTTGTTTTTTACTGTGTTGAATATGTCAAATTTTGTGTTAACTAAGCAGCATTTGCGGGAAGTTTTACTTTTCTGCTCTAACCCATCTAATACACCCGGGGTCCACTGGACCCCGGGTGCATTAGGCTTTAGACTTAGATTTTTGACGACTTCACTCGTTTCCGTGCATTTATGAAAACCTTAATTTTTTTTCACAAATCTGTAATTCTATCGCATACTAGATAGTTTAAGCTGCATTTTGGTTTTTATCTTATTCAAATCGGACAAATAGTTTTCTCGTCGCAAGCATTCAAAAATCGATGGGGGCCACTGGACCCCGTGTGTACGGCGCGGAAGTTTCCAGACGTGTGTATTATAAGGGTTAATTTGAAGAAAAGTGCAGCTGAAGCGCATCGAATGCTTGTTGAAGTTTATGGTGATGATGCTCCAACTGATAAATCATGTAGGGAATGGTTTCGACGCTTTAAGAACGGTGATTTCAGCGTTGAAGACAAGCCTCGCCCTGGACAGCCAAATGAGCCAATGAGCTGCTATAACCTGGCGATTCCATTACGGGCGATCGGTATAGACTACAATTGATTCGTTTGAGCCGTGCATTACGAGAAAAACGGCCGGAATACGAGCAAAGCCATGACAAAATTATTCTTCTGCATGACAACGCTCGGCCTCGTGTCGCAAAAGTCGTAAAAAAATATTTGGAAACGCTCAAATGGGATATTTTACCGCACCCACCGTATTCTCCGGACATTGCTCCTTCTGATTATTGGTTGTTCCGACGGATGCAGCAGGATTTAGCAGGTCACCGGTTCACTTCTTTCGCAGAAATCGAAAATTGGCTCAAAACTTGGATTGCCTCAAAAGACGAGACTTTTTTTCGAAATGGAATTCGAAAATTGCCTGAGAGGTGGGAAAAAATAGTAGCCAGCGATGGACAATACTTTGATTAATCTATTCATACCTTTTATTTTGAAATTAATGGATTTTTTACCACAAAAAAACAGACCGAATTAATTTGTACTCTCAATAAATTAAATTTTCGATTAGGTCATCAATTGATAAAGTAATAGCAATTAATTTAATTGCAATTACCTATTAATTGCTTGTTGCAATTAATTTATTTGAATTAATCTATGTTAATTGCAACTCGCAGTTAAAACAATTGCAATTAACTTTTTAAATTATTCTAAGAAACAATTAAAACTAACAATTAACTAACAAAGTGTATTTGATTTAAAACTAACACTAACAGTTAGTTTTAAATCAAATACACCAAAAAGATTACAAATTTATTAGTCTCTAATTCTGAAAAGTCACTATTAACAATTGATTAATTGTTAATCGTGAGTTTTCATAACTACAATTAATGAATTGTTAATTGTTATAGTCGCGATTAATAATTAACTAATTATTAATCTTTAGTTACCCTAACAATTAAATTTTGCCGAACCCTCCTTGACGGCCTGACCATGGTCTAATATTATCTAGAGAAAGCAGATGAGGGGCAGTACTCTTTCCCGACTCAAATTTCTACACGGGTGCAAGTCTTCCATTGAGCAACCGGTTGAAACAAAAGGAAAAAAAACACACTTCCGCTTTCCAAAAAGGCGAATAAAGTGTAGGTATTTCATCGTTTGCTCCCGATGTGATTCTTTTAGGAGTGAACTCTGCCGCAGAATTTTTACCGATCGAACTTGTAGTGCATGGAATCGATGGAGCCTACCTGCAGCAGTTCGCACGACGAGTTACGATGTTAGCAAGTATACGTTCGTGGATATATTTATATAAATATCTCGACTAAATTGGGTTTTCCAAGACGGACTAAATGGGATTTTCCAAATGAATTACCCAGACAGGAGATACCCACTCAAGATTGTTCAGCTCTTCCTAGCAATTAGCATTTTCGTCATTTTCAGCAAATATTATGAATACTTCAGTTTCTCAGGACATGATTGGTCCAATTAAAATAACTCCGGCGGAGTAAACTTGCGATGGTCACGAAACGGAGATCAGGAGACGCAATGGACGATAAGAGAGCTTAAAAACCGTATGTTTCTTCCGGTCATCAAGGACGAGCGACGCATACATTCTAAGTTGAAGTTAACGCAGCTACGACGACACGCGCAGAGACGAGTTATGAAAAATGAGCGAGGACTCACGCACACGATAAAACGTCGTCTCTGTATTTAGCCGGTATTAAACGTTTCGGAAGTTCTCTCGGAGATGAACGGAGAGAAGCAACAAGAAGGAAACAAAGACGAGGAGAGAGAGAGAGAGAGAGAGAGAGAGAGAGAGAGAGAGAGTCGGAATAATTTGATAAAGACCGCGGAGAACTCGGCAGGAAACGACTAAATGGACGTACTGATAAACGAACTTGTTGTGCAACCTGGGCATTCTTACATAATGTCCAGTATATGTAACGACGCCCGTGTGACCGACGGAATATACCTCTGCCTATTTTACTCGTACAAATTTTCATCGCTCGTGTCATGTAGGAATTCTCGTTTCATTTGTTATTTGAAGCAGCGATGACGATGCGAAAAACCAACCAAATATTCGAGGTAGTACGTGTTGCTTCCAGGCTTCGTCTGATGAACGAAAAAAAGCAGGCGTGCCAAACGATAAATCTATTAGAACATTGAATAAGTTCTCGCTATTTTCCGGCAGATGGGGTTACCAGAACTGCGTGCGTGTACTTTAAGATGGTAACGCATCTATAAAGAAGTACTATAAGCAAGCTTGAAATTCAGTGTATGCCATTTCGTCTACTTTATTTTAAAAAGATCTGCAGCTGATGCACACAGAATTCTTGTTGAGACTTCCGGCGACCATGCTCTGACGGAAATCACACGCAGAGATTGGTTTAGACGCTTAAAAAATAATGATTTTGATGTTGAAGATGAAGAACGGTCTGGCGCACCGAAAAAGTTTGAAGACGAAGAATTGGAATTACTTCATGAAGCCTCAGGTCAGACGTTAGAACTTGCTGAATCATTAGGAAGCATTAGAAATGATTCAAAAGCAAGGATATTGGGTGCCGTACGAGCTGAAGCCGAGAAACGTCGAACGGCATCTCGTCATGTGTGAACAGCTGCTTCAACGGCAGAAAAGGAAAGGTTTTTTGCATCGTATCGTGACTGGCGATGAAAAATGGATACCCGAGTGTTAAGCCCAAAAATGGATACAATGGGGTAAGCCTGGACATGCATCAGCATCGTCGGCAAAGCCGAATATCCATGGTTCCAAGCTTCTGTTCTGCATTCGGTGGGGTCAACTGGGTGTAGTTTATTATGAGCTACTGAAACCGAACAAAACCATCACGGGAAATCGCTATCGACTGCAATTGATGCGTTTGAGCCGAGCATTGAAGGAAACATGGCCGCTATACAAGCCGAGACATGACAAGTGATTTTGCAGCATGATACTGCAGCCACATGTTGCAAAACCGGTGAAAACCTACTTGGAAACGCTTATAGCAAGTCTTACCCCACCCGCCGTATCAACCAGACATTGCCCCTTCCGATTATCACTTGTTTCGATTCCGATCGATGGCACATGGTATGGCTGAACAGCACTTCCATTCTTATCAAGATGCCACAAAATAGGTCGACTCTTGAATAGCCTCAAAAGATGTTTCGTTTCTCCGACGTGGAATTAAAACGCTGCCAGAAAGATGAAACAACAAGTAGTGGCTAGCGATGGACAATACTTTCAGTGACATGTTTTTTTTACTAATTTTAAAAAATAAAGCATTAATTTTCACCAAAAACAGCGAAAACTTATTCAACATCCCAATATTTGGAGCAGAAATATATTGAGCGCGGAATGTTTTCCATTTTTATTCGTATTTCGATCCTAGAAAGGCATTTGGGAGATCCAAAGCAGAATTTTAATTCATACTCAAATTATTATTCTATTTATTTGTTTTTGGTTACAGGTGAAATGGCAGTGATGTATCTCTTCACGAGGTATCGATTCAACTGGAACGAGGTCAAGTTCAGCATGTTTTCAACGTACAGTATGGTGACTAATCTCATTGGTGAGTATTCCCATTTGATCACGTTGACGTATAAAAAAAAGGACTTAAAATTGAGCGATTGAAATAGAAAGGACTGCAGCGATGAGTGTAATCAACTCGTCGATCAAGTTTGGCACGTTCGAGGTGAGTCCGATTAAGGTGATTGCAACGTCAGGCAGGTCCAACGCAATCCAACGTCACGTTACTTCCTTCTATATAAGTTTCGACATATAAACGACAAATGAGAATCCTTCGTTGCGTCGTATCTCGAACGCTCTCCATTCGTCTTTTGGCCATGACAAACTTCTCGCCTACTGACGCGAAAGTAAGTCTCGGGTCCGATGTGCTCGTTCAAGGCTCGAGTGTTCCACCGATGAATATCAATATACACTGCGACCTTTCTAATCGGCACAGTGGCGGGATCGGCTACACATCACACTTGCAATCATAGAGGTTGCGCACTATCCACTCAAGCCGACTCTGCGCAGCCGGGGTAGATGATAGCAGGACCCCTCCAATCCCTCCCTTGTCTAGCATGCTTCGAGACTGACGCTAGGGCCTGGCGAGCTTCGGTGGGGGCTGATTTCATTTATGGAGGTGCCGATCGGAGAGGTTGCAGTGTATTCCTTCAGGGATCTGTCCGGTCAAAGAAGTCACCAACTTCGGAGCATCAATTTTCTCAAAACCACGTGAAACTTAGGAAAACCTCGAAGTTCAACTTTCGTTGAGCACATGTATGTTTGGAAAAAAATAATATTCACTTTTATCAGTGAAAAACGCGATCCTTCTCGACAATCATATACATTCCAATTATTCTTAAGGTGTTCCTTTCACGAACCCGAATATTCAACAGTTAACTGATTTTCATATATTTACAATTGAGTAAAAATACACCTCAGTATACTGGTGAAATTTCAGCCCAAGTTAATGAACTTTTAACAAAAACTGACGACTCTATGACATGCTGGCCACATTTCTATCTGATAATTTATATACTAAATAACTCTAGATATCTGATATAAACAGATCTAAGCATGTAAAAATTCTAAAGATTCCGTAACGACAATAAAAACAGGGAGTCACTAAGTGTTTAAGGCGGGCAACCACTTTAGGAGACCGAAAATTAGATGTTTTATTTTTTTGTTAATTGTGAAAAAAACTCCAACTCTGACAATAATTTATTCATATTTTCATACACTTCTGGTATTTTTTTCAAGTTATTTCATGCATTAATTAAGGTGTAATCCGCTGTGTCCCTTGGCGTGTCCTCAACGTCGTTGTCGTTTTTCGGGAATTGTGCAGCTCGCAATTCACATCTGAAATAGTTCAAAAAATTTTCATAAATTCTTGAGATGTTTTTTAAGAACATGAACCTAAATTTTGAAAAAAAAATCTAGAATTAAATGTTGGGCCGTGTTTGAAAAAAAAATGATCGATTTTTAGCATTTTTTTCCCCGGCATTTTGCAATAATAAATATGTTTTAAACAATCTAACCTTCCCAACTTTAGGTTCATGTTTTAATAAATTATATTATGTAAACATGTTCCAAATTTGAAGATGATTCCTCAATTAGTTTTTGAGTTATGATTCCCGCAAATTGAAAAAATGTCGTTTCGAGAACAACACGTTTAAAGTTTCACAAACGAAAAACTCAAAGTCAAATGTGTTTAATCAAATGATAAAGTGTCTTCCCGATTAATCAGCGATTCCAGCACTATACAGCAGTCCATCCTCTTCCTCATGCAACTCGTTTGAAGCTTGCATTTCCTCTTTACGAGCTTTTTGAGCTTCTTTTGTCTCTAATAAACTTTTTCTATTTTGCCGAACTACACGCATCTGATCCATTTGCTCGGCATATCCGTAGCTCTGCCTGCCAACTACGATTTGTAGTTCATTCATAACCATGAGTAGGGCTGAATTTCCTTCATTGAATAAAATAGCAGCAAGAAATGCCGCTACCTTGATTATTTTCTACCCAGAATGGAGATGTTTTGAAGCTAATCGCCAAACGGTCGAGTTTGGGTTTGCTTGGGTTATGAAAACCCAAACAAACTACCTAACTGAGTGCTCGTGGATACCTGAGCGCGCTTGGGAGCCGAGCGGAGAGTCTTTATCATTTATATACATACTGTTAGAAGGAATCCAAATATCGTTTTGAAATTTTCAGGGTGTATTCTTAAGATATTTTGCTAACGACTTATGAAATGAAAAAAAATTAATTTTTTGAAGCATCTGAAGTCGTTGCCCGCCTTAATGAAAATATTAATGATAAAACTTATAAAAATGTGACTAGCAGAGGAATTTTCGTAACCGCGGCTCCTCAGAGAGCATGTAAAAATATCTAAATCTACAAAATGTATACGAAATTTTTCATTCCTCTTCAACGTTTGGTATAATAATCGATCATGCATAATGATTTAGAAGGGTCAGGAATACCTGAAGGAGTTTCGATACTGTTCTTTAGCTGCAAGAGTGGGGATGAAAATATAATGATTTTTCGGCAGGCTTCTTACGAATAAAATTTCATGCCGGGAAATGATATTAATACTTATCATTTTTCAAATTATTAAATATAAATATATTCCGCAATTTTATTCAAGAAAAAATAAACGATAGACTTGGCAAAGTTTGGCAAAGTCGAGAAATCGTCAAAATTGTCGAGCGGACGAATAACTACATTTTATTATTTAGTTCGTATGCTGTAATACTGTGTAGGTTTCAAACATCTGGCGATTTTGAAATAGCGGCCAGTTACTGATTGACTGTGAGTGGCTCAATCGAAAGAGCTAGGCGGTATCACCACGTTTAACCTACAAGTTTCTTTAATGTCCGAAAACAAACCGTTCATGCTCAAAATTCACACCTTTTTTCGAGCAATATTAATGGCCGAAGTAGAGAAACCACTTGATTATTTAACGCGATATTCCTAACACTATAATCACGATTTGCTCAGTTTTTTTAAATCTAAATCTCGGTATTACTTTTGTCTTTACAGCCCCATAGCAGGTGTTTAGGAGATGTCATGTGCATTACTGAATGGATAAAGGTTCAACTTGAACAAGAAAAATCTGCGAAACTATCTTGTGAAACCGACTAATTTTTGGACAGTTAATGCATGTTAAATTAATCTCTTGGCGATATAAATTTCATCCATCTACAAGCTTTTCGATTTTGGTGTCAAAACTCCTTAAGATTTTACTGCATGGATATTACAAAATTGCCAAAATTCTTGGAAATTTGAGGAATTATAGTTCTTGATAGAATAATACATTAATTATTTTAGAATTTTTCACTAAGTAATTTAGTAGTTATAAACATATTAAATTCATATGTTTATCGCTTATGGGAAAGCGATAAACGGTCGCTTATGGGAAAACAGCTTCTGCAAACGTTAATGGTTATAAAATGAATAAAACTAAATCGCCGTAAATTCTGAAAATATTATATCACCAAGATTTAGGATCAAGCGATTGATTATAAGTTTCAAATAAATCGACTGAGTAATTGTGGAGAAATTAATTAACGTAATGATCATAACGTAGGAGCATCGCCTTGTTTAGAGATAAAGTAATAGCAATCATTGGAAAACTCAATATATTAGGTGTGTGAATTAATTTTTACAGTTTTTTTTCGATACTTGCGGTTTATTAAAAAAAATAGACAAAACCGTGTTTAATCCGGGTAATATCCCCCGTTGCTTTCTACAACCTTCTGCCACCGATCTGGTAGCATACAGATACCATCACGATAGAAGCCGGCTGGTTTCGAGGCGATAAAGTCATCGACGAATTTCCTAATATCTTCGACTTCTCGGAAGTGGCTCCCTCTTAAGCTGTGCGCCATTGACCGAAATAGGTGATGGTCGGATGGGGCCAAGTCCGGTGAATATGTCGGATGAGGAAGAACTTCCCAGCCCAGGTTTAAAATAGTTGTTTGGGTCGTACGAGCAACGTGAGGTCGAGCGTTATCATGCAGGAGAATGACTTTTCGCCTTCCGTGTCCTGTGAATGGCCTTTTTTGCTCAATTGCTTCGCTTAAACGATTTAATTGGTCACTATATCGTTCTGCAGTGATCGTCTGACCCGGTTCTAGAAGTTCATAATAAAGAACACCGTTTATGTCCCTGCAGATACACGAAAGCATTTTTTTGACGTTCATTTGCGGTTTGGGAGTTGATGTTGTTGGTTCTCCAGGGTCCACCCATGATTTTTTCCGCTTGGGATTCTCATAAAGGATCCATTTTTCATCCCCCGTCACGATTTTCCAGAGAAAAATCTTCCTTCGTTGTTTGCTAAGCAACCAAAGACACGTGTTCATCCGTTGTCCGAGGTTATATTCGGTAAGTTCATGTTGGACCCATTTCCCGAGCTTCTGAATTTTTCCCATCGCGTGTAACCTCTTGGCAACGGTTGATCGATCAATTCCTAGTTGGGCTGCAAGTTCTTCTTGTGTCTGTGAAGAATTTTGGACCAGTAACGTTTCCAAATCGTCGTCCGAAAGATTTTCAGGCTGTGCAGTACGCGAACGGTCACTGAGTTTGAAATCATTGTTTCTAAAACGTTTAAACCAATAATTGCATGTTTCGTATGACACAATACTCTTCCCGAACACAGAACAAATTGACTCCCACGCTTTGGTGGCACTTTTTCCTTGTTGGAATTCGTAAAGGATACAGTGGCGAAAGTGCAGCTTATCGGTTGCCATTGTTCTTGCTACTTTATTTTAGGGTTATGATGCTCGCCCAATAAATTCATACAGCGTCTTGAACAGGGCTATGTCAATACTTTAAAATCCTAAAAGGACGTTGAAATATTTCAACTTGAAAGAGGATTCCCAGCCTGCTAGAAAAATCTGTAAAAATTAATTCACACACCTAATATATTGAGCTTTTAGGTAATTATTGATAATAATAAGATAATCTGTACGTATTAATTAAATAAAAAAATTGAGCTATTTTTTTGTTGGACAATTGAAACACGTGTACAGTCACTGACAAAACCTCAGTCAAGCACACGCCAATATCGCCGAATTTGACTTATTACTGAATGTGGAAAATTAACATTTATAAGCGTTAATTTATGATTAAATTAGCTATTTGTAAGGCTAAACATGTACAACATGATCTAGAGTTGAAAATCCTCGATTCGTCCATTTTGGACGAACTTTTTGCCCGCCGGTCCATCCAGTAATACCTTAAGGCAGGGTGTTCTTTTAAATGGGAAAAAATTAGACAATTTTGAGGGATTTTTTAAACTAAGAAATAATTATTTTTAATTTATCAAACTGTAGGTGTACTTTAATAGCATATTTAAGAATACAAAATAATTTTTTTTAATTAATTTATCATCAAAATATGCGAATTAGCGTGCAGTCTAGCATTCCGTAGACTTTGATGTGCAAAAAGCAAGAAAATGCAAATTTAAGAGAATGACACGCATTTTAAAAAATATCAAAATTTCACACAATATTTCTGTAAAATCTGGATTAATAAAGTATTTTACAGTATTATCAATATTTCTGCAAAGTTTAAACTCAATCGACTTAATAGTTTTTGAGTAATCCTGCACGTCAACTTCGAAAATGGAGTTTTGAATAAAAAACGCGTTTAAAGTTTCGACACTGAAAAAACCAATAACTAAAATTACTTGCGGGTTAGTCAGTGATACCAGTCCCGTATAATAAGCCTTCAGCTTTTTCGTAAAGTTGATTTTCTTCCATTAATTCATCGCTTCTTGCTTTTCGATTTTTTAATCGTTATAAATGTATATTCCGCTTTAAAATGAAATGTTTCATCGGAAGCAGCATGATTAGGACATCGCTGTCCAAGTACTGCGAGCCCTATTTCGTAATGATTTTAAGTATAACAATTGAGGGCTCAAAAATGACCATTTCAGTTATTACTCGACTATATGTTCTTGGAGTTTGCGTAATTCTGTTTACAATATCATGTACGTACGGACAAAAAATCAGAACCGTCACACCCTCTGCCAAGAGTAATTCCAATATATGGTCGCAACGAGAATGTTATAAAACAGCCATCTAGCTTTTTTTATTTCATTTCCTCTGTTGTTCGGCAAAAAAGAATAGTGATATTCAATTTGACGCGCCTTCTTTTGTAATCAAGTCCATTATACGAACTCGAGCATTGAATAAATATTCTTATTTAATTGAACGCTTGTGCAAAGTGGAGTTTTGCGATCCACGATGTTTCGTTCGTACGAGCCTCGAAAGGAAAAATGTAGCGAAAGATTGATCACAAGGTTTTCCATAAACATCGATATATCGATGTTTTTACACGTCTGAGAAAAATCTATCTGAGGTTCAAGGATTGGTAAAAAAAAAGTTGTTCGTTTACTATCCAGTATATTATACTCGGGACTTGGATTTATCTCCGTTAGCTTGGGAGGCTCGGCATATTCTCATCAGAGGCTCTCTTGCCTTTTATTTGCGCCTTCCAATTCGCCTCCCGTACATGCCCCCCGATGAAGTATTACCATAATCTCATTACACACGCGAGTGTCGTATCTCGAATTGAATATGAATCGTATGCCGACCTTAATTCCAATATGCACAACACGTGTTTGCCCGTAACCGACGATGATTAAGGGGATCGGGAGAAATTTAAAACATTTCCGACATTTAAGTTTGTTGACTCGCTCGAACGATGATAATAATGCGTAAAAATATATATCGTCCGTTAACGGAGAGAATTGAAAGGAATAGACGAAAGAATAAAAGGGGGTCTAGAAAACTCAAAAAAGGAAATTTTAAGGAAGAAAGAGGAAAAAATAATAAAATCGACGGACATTGAAAAGTACAAATATATTCGGATGTTGAATGTGGTTCTTGCTGTTTTTCGTGAAAATTGCTTTACCCTAAACCTAAACTTTGGGACACTTTTTCAGGTTTTTCATGAATTCTGTCAATATATTAGGACTTGGAATTAATTCGTAGCGTTTGTTTAATGAAAAAAAATATTTATTTTAAATGAAAATAAAAAAAAACCTTAATAAAAGTATTGCCTATCGCTTTCTACTACTTTTGACCATCTTTCGGGCAGAGTACGAATACCGTGCCGGAAGAACGCCTCGAGTTTAGATGCAATCCACGAATCGACCCATTTTTGACAATCTTCGTAAGAAGTGAACTTCTGCTCAGACAGGCTATGAGCCATAGAACGAAACAAATGGTAATCAGAAGGAGCGATATCTGGAGAATACGGCAGGTGGGGTAGGACTTCCTATTTAAGGGGCCAGTTCACTTTGGAGCCACGAAAAAAAGGCTATTTTCGCGATTTTTTTTTGAGGATTTTATAAAAGATCTGAATATAAAAGTTGTTGGGCTTGATAAATAAAGTCTTGAAATACATTTAAAAAATTTTTATTCATTTTTATTCACTTTTAAGTACAAAAACTATAGTTTAACGTAACGCCTCAAAAATAGGTGGGCTAGGTAGCTCCATCACAACTCGGCAACGGCTTGTCTGAAACAAAAAAATCAAAGTCCATTAGATTCAGTATGACACCAGCTACAAAATGACCCTCGGATATAAAGTTTTATCAAAAAATAAAAAAATGGCAGATGAAAAACGAAAAAAGTTTAAAAAACGCGTTTTTTTCGCAGTTTTTCGCAAAAAAAAAGAGTAAAAATGAAAATTTCAAAACCATCGAGGGTCATCTTTTTGCGAATCATGTTTACAATATGTGGTTCAAATTTCAAGAGAATCGGTTTATTAGTTTTAGAGATACGATGGAGCTAGATTTTGAAAACGTTGTTTCGAGAAAAACGCGTTTGAAGTTTATACTATGAAAAACTCTTACCTAAACTCAATCGGCAATTCCTGCACCGTACAAAATCCCTTCTGATTGCTCATCATCGTCGATTTCTTCAAGTCTTGCTTGCTTTCGTTTGGTTCTGGTCTCTTTTGAGCACTCAGAACTGCGGCGGTTTGCAGAGCGAACACGCTCGTCATCGCGATTGTCGGCGAATCCGATGGTGATCGGACCGAGTTTAACGCCCATTATTTCCATTATTTTAAGCACTGGGTGAAATCCTTCATTAAAGACACACGCGGAAACTTTGCAGGCAATGTCTACGATTTTTTTGCCGTTGAACATGTGTTTAGGTGCCATATTCCATACGCAGTTGTTAAAACTTTCATTATTGTTTTGCGTATGGCCACCTAAACACCTTTCGAGCAGTTCTGTTTTGGTGAGATCCTCGTAAATAGGTTTTAAAACTTCCTGTACTTCCTCAGAAAGAGCAGGAGGATGTTCGTGGCCAATGGGTCGGCCGAGCGCGCTATACGCTCAGGTAGACGAAATGAGGTCCTAACGTTCAAGTAAAAAAAAATACTTAGAGAGCTCAGATTTTCATAAAATTTTGACACAATATTTCTGAATGTATGTACTTTCGAAAACAGTAAAAAAATCGATTTTTTGAAATTTTCAAAGTGGACTGGCCCCTTAAGTGTTTCCAGATATGTTTGTACTGGTTTTGCGACGTGCGGACGAGCATTGTCGTGCAGAAAAATGACTTTGTCGTGTCTTTTGGAGTATTCCGGCCGTTTTTCTTTCAATGCACGGCTCAAGCGCATCAATTGCAGTTGGTAGCGATCCCCAGTTATGGTTTCATTCGGTTTCAGCAGTTCATAATAAATCACATCCCTCTGATCCCACCAAATACAGAGCAGGAACTTAGACCCATGGATATTTGGCTTTGCCACTGATGTTGATGGTTGGCCGGGCTTAACCCATGACTTTTTGCGCTTCGGATTGTCGTAATGGATCCTTTTTTCATCACCAGTGACAATTCGATGCAAAAAACCTTTTCTTTTCTCCCGTTGAAGCAGCAGTTCACATGTCAAAAGACGCCTCTCAATGTCCCTTGGGTTCAATTCATATGGGACCCAATGTCCTTCCTTCTGCATTATGCCCAACGTTTTAAGACGTTTTCCTACCCTTGATAAGTCAACTCCCAATGATGTAGACAATTCTTGAAGTGTTTGAGATGAGTCTTCATTGAGCAATGCCTCCAACTCATTATCTTCAAATTTTTTCGGCTGGCCAGGTCGCTCCGTGTCATCCAAGTAGAAATCACCAGCTTTAAAACGTGCAAACCACTTCCGACACGTTTGCTAAGCTAGAGCATGTTCACCATACACTTCCACTAAAATACGATGAGCTTCAGCAGCACTTTTGTTCATATTAAAGTAATGAAGTAAAACTCCCCGCAAAAACACTTTATTCGGCACAAATGTTGGCATATTCAATAAATTATAAAGTGTTGTTATTTACGATTCAAAAAGAGGTTATGTACAGCAAATGACATTCAATGATACCTGTTTCACGATGAATACATTACTGTCGCTAACAACGAAATACTGTACTACCTACGCCATCTCTTGTAAAACGCTACGAATTAATTCCAACACCATATTATATATTAAGCTAGGTAACTGAGACTATGGTGTTATATGAAGTTAACCTTCTTCTTTCAAAACATGGGCATGATTTTACTCTGCAACCAACGCTACGCTCATAAAAATCCTTCATCTTTGTCCCCATCTTACCCCATGAATTGGGGTAACTTTGGTACAGTGCTGTTTTTGCTCAGAAACACTACGGAAAAATCAATCTGTCCGAATGTTAAATAGAAGTATTTTAATAGAGACTTAAGACCCAGTTTTTGAAACATTTACGGAAGGTTGTTGTTTTTATTTCAAACTTGTATTAACTTTTTAGAAATTATAGTGAAATTTAAAACATACTAGGATTGAAGATAACATAATTGGTTAGGAAGGATAGACAAATTTTGATAGGAAGGTAAGAAACATCTTAACATAAATTAATTACTCAAGTGAATTTAAAACTTGTTCGTAAACAGTATTAGTTCTTGAACTTTGAAAATTTCCCGTCGGCCAATTCGAGTAGGCTGGTTAATTTTCTGGATGATTTCATCCTTCGAATAAAAAATTTTGTCAGGGGCTTAGCTGATTTCCTTATCTCCATTTCCAGTTTAGGTCAGACTTCTTGATCGCAGAGATAAGTACTTCTTCGTCATTTTTTATCTGAATGATCCGTCTCGGGTAAAGCTCACCGTCGTATCTCACCAGAACATAGTCGCCGACTATAAAGTTCTGGTAGAAACTTAAAGATTGTAGGGGTGGTGTTGATGGAGTAGGCTGTTCTTCCAAATCACTTTGGGACAGTCTCAATGTTACCCCACTAAGTACTGAAAATTTACAACTTTCAAGTTATAAAATTAAATAGCCGGCTTAAAGGTATAAACACTCCGAATAGATGGGAAATAATGTACTTCTAAATACACATACCTGCCGGTAGTGAAATGTTTCCAGTTTTTCGAAGGCGAATGAAAGTTTTAACACGAACTGAAAACGCTACAACGAACGGTGAAAAACAAGATGGACTGCGGTCGGACATCAGTACAACTACAGCTACAAATATGTGCCGCGAGGTAGTAGTACATACTAGCGTATGCAGTAGCGGTGATTGCGCGCCAATTCATAAGGCATGGCGTTGGTGGGAAATTCAAAAGTCTAAAATTGCGCGATGTCCCAAAGTTGTACCCCCAGTCCCAAAGTTACCCCGGTTTACAGTATTTTCAAAAATTAGTAAAAAAAAACACATGTCACTGACAGTATTGTCCATCGCTAGTCACTACTTTTTCCCATCTGTCTGGCAGCATTTTAATTCCACGTCGGAAAAACGACACGTCTTTTAAGGCTATCCAAGAGTCGACCCACTTTTTGGCATCTTCATAAGAATGAAAGTGCTGCTAAGTCAGGGCATTTGCCATCGATCGGAATAAGTGATAATTGGAAGAGGCCATATCTGGTGAATATGGCAGGTGGGGTAGGACTTGCCATTTAAGCGTTTCCAAGTACGTTTTTACCGGTTTTGCAACTTGAGGCCGAGCGTTGTCATACTGCAAAATCACTTTGTCGTGTCTCTGTTCGTATAGCGGCCATTTTTCCTTCAATGCTCGACTCAAACGCATCAATTGTAGTCGATAGCGATCTCCCGTGATGGTTGCGATCGGTTTGAGCAACTCATAATAAATTACACCCAGCTGATCCCACCAAATGCAGAGTAGAAGGTCAAAAACATGTATATGCTGACGATGTTGATGTATGGCTTTGCTGACGATATTGATGTGTGGCTTTACTGACGATGTTGATGTATGACCAGGCTTACCCCACGATATTCTACGCTTAGGGTTATCATACTGTATCCATTTTTCATCGCCAGTCACGATACCATGCAAAAAATCATTCCTTTTCTGCCGTTGAAGCAACTGTTCACACGTAAAAAGACGCCGTTCGACATCTCTCGACTTCAACTCGTACGGCACCCAATGTCCTTGCTTTTGAATAATTCCGAAACAAATGTTTCGAAACTGTTATGCGATCAACTCCTAATGATTCTGCAAGTTCAGCTAGCACCTGACATGAGTCTTCATGTAGTAGTGCCTCCAATTCTTCGTCCTAAAAACTTTTTGGTGCGCCAGAGCGTTCTTTATCTTTAACATCAAAATCATTATTTTTAAAGCGTCTCAACCAATCTCTGCATGTTGTTCCCGACAGAGCATGGTCGCCGTAAGTATCAATAAGAATTCTGTGTGCTTCAGATACAGATTAAAAAAAAAAAGTAGTGCAGTAAAATTCCCCGCAAATACTCTTTTTTGGCACGAAAGTTGACATTTTTAAGACTATGAAAAAAAAAAGTTATTTACACTTCGGCGAAATGACGTACACTGAATTTCAAACTTGCTGATAGTACTTATTTATAGATGCGTTACCATCTTAAACTATACGCCCGCAGTTCTGGTAACGACATTTGTTGGAAAACAGCGAGAACTTATTCAACGTCCCAATATTATCGAGAATGATGATATGCGATGGAAATGCTGGTCAACGGAGTGACTAAAGTGCAGGATATGCAAAGAACAACAATAACACGTTGGAACATCTGTTAATCTGTAGAAAAGGCAGAGAGTTTGTAGCATAGAAAGCAAGAAAGAAAGCAGAGGCGTGGCTGGAAGGAATATAAGAGTTGGCAATAAAGGGGGAAATTATAAATATGTTGGGTGGGAAAATACAAAAAGGAAGAATTGAATATTTCCGGAAAATAGAGGAAGTGTGCAAAAGGATGAGTAAGGAGGAAGGAGGAGGAGAAAGAGATGGAGAAGAACAATAAATTAAGTAAAAGAGAGAAATGTTAAAGAGTAAGAAGTGCAAGAATTCGGGGTGAAGTAAATAAGTGGAGAAATATGTAAGCGGAAAGTTACGGTTTTTTTTTGACTTTTGTAAAAAGTGGTGCAAATAAAATTCGTTTTTATTGATTGATTGATATATATTGTCCTTTGCGAATATTCAACTGTGAGGAATTGAAAAAAATATGGGACCATGGGGTCCACGGTTCGCTTTACTCAATCTAGATATATGTTATCTTCGTGGTCGCGTTCTACTGCTAAAAAAGCACTGCTAAAACTGTACTGCTAAACGGGCTCCACTACTAAAAGCTCCACTGCTAAAACTGTACTGCTAAAAGGCTCCACTGCTAAAAGCTGTACTGCTAAATGGGCTCTACTGCTAAAACTGGACTGCTAAAACTAGCTTCTGACAGAGGGCTATAAGTCCCACTGATGGAGGTTATACTGTACTTTTTGCGGTTTTTTTGACGATTTTTTGGAATTGGAATTGAAAATGCGAAATTCTGAAAATGTGAAAATGCGAAGATATGATAATGCGAAAATGTTAAAATGTGAAAATGCGAAATTCCGAAAATGTGAAAATGCGAAATTGTGAAAATGTAAAAATGTGGAAATGCGAAAATGTGAAAATGTGAAAATGCGAAAATGTGAAAATGCGAAATTGTGAAATTGTAAAAATGTGGAAATGCGAAAATGTGAAAACGTGACAATGCGAAATTCCGAAAATGTTTTTCGGAATTTTCAAACTTTTCAAAAACATACCCTTTTGCGTTTTAGCAGTTGAGACTTTTTAGCAGTGCTGCTTTTAGCACTAGAGTCTATTTAGCCGTCCAGTTTTAGCACTAGAGCCCATTTAGCACGAGAGCAGTATTTTAGCAGGAGTGCTTTTAGCAGTACAGTTTTAGCAGTAGAGCCCGTTTTGCAGTAGAATTTTCAGCAGTTCTTCTTTAGCCGTAGAGCAGTAGAGCCGTTACCTTCGTTAATGAAAAATAAAACGACGGTGATAGTTTTCAAGGCAGGGTCTCGTAAAAATCTACCCAATCAATCGTACATTTTTATTGGATCTTCCACATTATCAATACTTCAAGGTTATTTTTGAATATTTTTAACCCCATTGAAAAAGTAGAAGCAATTTTTGTTTTATAATGGATGCCAAAAATCAACGGTAATCAAGTAAACCACAGGTAGCCATATGTATTTTTGGCAACCTGCCAGACTTTATTCTTTTCACATCAGGTTTTGGTTGATATACAGAAAAAAAGAATTTCAGGACCGTTTGTAATATAATTCTCAAAGAAATACAATAGTATAAATCGGACGAGAATATATGCAATCGAGACTTCTAATAAGAATCAACCATTAAATCACCGAGATCGATTCCTAACTGTTAATCTAGCTCAATACATCCGATAATAATAAGCCCAGACTTCGTCTATTATTGCCAACACCTGCTGCACCGTTATTCAATGTTTCTATGTATGAATAAGTGTGCATAATGGGAGGGAGAATAGACTGTGGAAATCGAAGGTCAAGTTCGTCATAACGAGATTTTTGCCTCGACACCGAACGTACGCTGGTAAGAACGAGAACGAGAGTAATTGCCTAGACCGACTGTTTCTTCACTTTTCCACCTAGTTACCGCACACACCAATAGCCTCGTACGAACCGGTTGCATAACAGTTATCGACGTTGCTAAGCGGGTTTCTCGTATACCGATTGATTGCTACGAAAAAAGGAGCGTCAGCTACAATACTTTGTTCTCGATGGATCCAGGCTATAGGACCATTTGTTTTCTAGCAGTCAATATGCCAATTTTTCTAAATACAGTTGGCGTCGCTACCAGTTGGGGCAACGGGAATAAAATGCTTTTTTCGAGTCAGCACATCAATTAGCCTGCATTCGAACGCGATCGGATTGATCGTAGATAAGGAATGTTAGATGTTATTGGATTAGCTCGCAAGCATGTACGATCCATTGAGTGGGTTTGCCATCCAATTCAGCCAATATTCCAACAAGCCCCTTTCAATTGGATGTTTTTGAAAGTGTGCTTTGATCGCAAATGAATGAGCACTCATCCACAGTGCAAGGGATTGACGACGTGTTTGGACATTTGGACTGAGAATCAGGCCCATTGAACAACCCGTGCAGAAATTTCTTAGGGATACCTATGTTCCGATCGGATCCCGATCGGGATATGAAACGGATTCCCAGACGGCGCCCACTACGTAGCACAAGGCGAAGATGTGATGGCAAGAATTTGAAATACGTATTAAATACATTTTTCTTAGCAAATTAAATACATATTTTCTTAGTTCGAACGATCTTCATTTAATTTAAATATAATTACTTAGAATAAATAACCTACGTCACTTTTCTCCAAGTATAATACACGGAGAGAATTAAATGTTAAAAATTACCGTGTAGTAACGGTAACCAGGTGACAACCCTGAAACTTCGCTTATTATTACTGAGTAAAACACAGATTTTCACGAAAATAAAATAAAATTTCTTCTTCAGATGGAAAATTTTACCAGATTTTCTAGTAAATTTTCATGTGTAACAAAATACGCAAAACTTAAATTTAAAAAATATATAATATCGGCGAAATTTTACCGTGCATTTTATTATTTTATGCTTTACAAAAATGTCTATAAAAAAGTATCGTCTTTATAACAGTTATTTTAAGATTTATTATAAAATTTAATGAGTGTTATAGGAAAATGTATTGTGCTCTCGGTAAAAATTATCGTGCGCGTTACCCTTCTTGTATAGTAAAATTTTAGCTACGTATTTGAAATTTTCTGTAACGTGAGTTAAAAAAAAACTTGTCGCATACGAATTATTATGCTTTTCTCACTTGTTACCACATTGAAATATATCATGGTAATTTTTACCGTGAAATTCACGACAAAAATTACTTTTTAATTCTCTCCGTGTAGGTATAAATAACTAAATAGGTATAAATAACAAATTTGGTTCGAAATTCTGTTATTAAAATATATAAGTTTTGACAGTTATACTGGAGCACCAATTTTTACCTAATCTTTTTCAGATCCTTGAATAAGTGATTTCAGAAAACGTCCAGCGTCTCCAGCTGATATTGATCGGTATCTCCTGGTGATTTTTACGTTCATCCCTAGGATCCGATTCGCTATCGAACTAGATCTTGTTCTAGAAGTTCGTAATTGTAGCCTGGCTCCTATGCAAAGTTTCTATTTGGATTCTGACTAGAGTCCTTAATAGTTCTGGATTAGAAATCTGGCTGGAATCTGTTTTGCGAGCGTTACATTTCGCTCCCCGATCCGAGGCGATATCAGACTGGATCCCGATTGAGAAACCATGATCCGAGTCCGAATCGGACTGTATTCATGACAATATTTCTGCACGGGAAAGGCTTGGTGGCAATTAGCTTGGGCGAGTGACAGAATGCACGACTGCTTGATGAATTTTCGTACAGCAATTCGATCTTGTTTCCTCTGAGAACTGGTTGAAGTACATTTGGATGAAATCTTTTAGAGGCTTCTCGTGCCATAAGACAGCTGACGAACCGATTCGGGTTTAGGTGTCAATAGGCTTACTTGATGAATTTTTGTTTGAAATTTTCAAGCTCGTTTTCCTACAAAAACCATACTTATCTACAAAATGTTCATTAAATTTGTGGTTTTTGTGTGATAAGATAACCGACACACAGAGGGCACTTTGTAATGACATATTAGGATTTCGAACTTGTAACCTGAAAACGATCACTCACTTGGGATTCTTCTCTACGCAATCATAAGTCGAACTTCGATTTGAAAAATATGCACTCTATAGCGAAGAGAATAAGACAGAATTGTTTATCAAACAGATGGCATACCTTCGATGTTTGGCATTCGATACAAAAGCCCGGTTTCGATCACGTGTGTCAACACTCGGTCGAGAGTTTTGCAATATTCCAAACGCTTCGGACAAAGAACTGATGACAAACATTATTTGTGGTAGAAATACTCGAGCCGCTGTTCCAGAAAACTCGCTCAACACGATTACGAGAATTTAACTTTTCTTCATGACCCTTTGCGTTTTTCACAGGCACAATGGTGTCCGTGGGCCTGTTCAGTCACGTACTGAAGATCGATGATGCCCTCGTTGGGGTGATGAGTTGCATGAGCAAGATTCTCGCTTGCTTCGTTTACGCTTTCGCCACGGAAGATTGGATGATCTATCTCGGTAAGTTTTACCGTTTTCCACTTAACGCAAGTGTTATTCAATAATGATCGAGGAGTTAATCAAGGACTCGGTATCGTTCAAAGACGGTGCTAGAACGGTGTTTGATTACGGAGATTAATTAATCGTTTCATTGGCATTTTCCAATGGGTAATTTGCACATTCCAATGTGTCAAAGTGTTAAGAATCTTCATTATGCCAATTGGGTGTAAAAGGAATACGAGTGTTTGAAAAAGCTATTGAAATACAATCGTCTTGATCAGCCAAGTGAGAGATAGACGCTAATTATTGAGCTTGATCCTTGAACTGTCTGTTTCCACGTGAATTAGCACCCTTGGTCGAAATCGTGAATGGAACGTCCTTCATCGCTATGCGTTCGATAGCCTCGAAACTCGTCCCGACAGATGAATTAGGCAAGTCATTAGGATTCAATATTCAAGTTATCCTTCCGTATCCTCACGCGATTTCCATGGTTTGATGGAAATAAAAATGTAATATATTCTTGCTCGTAACTGCAGGCAAAGTCAACTCTCTTTTCGGCGTTTGCGAGTCTCTCATGCCTCTGGTTTACGGGCCAATGTACAGTTCCGTGTACGCCGCAACCATGAACACATTTCCGGGGACCTTCTTCTTGCTCGGCGGAGGTCTCACAATTCCCGCTGTATTTTCCTTCTTGTAAGTATCTTCACGTTTTCTCATTAGTCATTCGAACAGCTTAATGTTTTTTTTTGCATGCGTAATTCTGTCTATGGACTTGTAGAACGAGCAAGCATGAAATACATTTTATACATTTTATACATTTCCCTTGTTATCCGGATCGGGACAAAGTTTAGATTTTGTTACGGTGTCGTTTGCTCTTTTCCATTTCTGACGATCTTCTACAATTATTTTTTATTTGAATGCGAAGTTATTGATTTTTCATTGATTCAAGCCGCGATCATTATTATTTTGATGTATTGCCCTGCACAGATGGTTGTACAGAGAGCACAGACGCGATCGTATATTGTTGGAGATGGAAATGAAGAAAGAAAAGTTTCGAAAGTCCGAGGAAAGGAATGAGAATGGAGTGACGAAAATCAGCTCTGACAATGAAAAATCGAGCATGGAAAGATCGATTGATCCGAGTGCCGGTATAGCGAACCCTGCTTTCATCACGGAACATTTGTGACCTGGTGATTTTTCTTCCACCAGACAGTACAAACTTACAACATTGGGACTCGATGGATATAGGAAGAGCTAAGTGTGTCGAAAAGGTATACAATTGGTGAATTAACCAATTCATTTTAATATCGCACTTTGAGGGAAGGTTATGCTAGGCTCGAGAAGCATAAAGAATGCATGCACTTCGGGCATTTTTTTTATATAAAATAAATACTTTTGGAAATAGGTTTCAAAGTATTTCATTCTTACATCAATGGAGAGTAAATTGCAATTTCACTTATTTAAAAAAACTAAAATGGCGGCTCTAGCTCCTGTCAAATAGCCATGAACGGCGTGTTTTGGTCTGCGGGGGGGGGGGGGGGGTACACAGCCCTACCAGCTCATCTTAAACAAAAAAGGGGTAAAAATTATTAAACTAGACTAAATTTGGGAAGTTTTATCGTTTTCTGTATACTGAAAAATTTCTGGATAACAAAATGGCAGCCGTTTGAAAAGAATACACACCTTTTCGCCCGGTTTCCAGAAAAAAACGTATTTAAAGTTTAACGTTTTGACTGTAAATTCCAAAATACTTCAGATATGAAAATATCCATTTACTCGCGTGTTCTAAACACTTTGAGGATGCGAATTTTGTATATAAAAGTTGATTTCTTCATCGTCATGAATGGTCACCTGCCCTTAAGGATGTAGTCTGGTGTTCAGGCCCGTTTCGGAAGCTTATTTCAGAATTTTTTTTTTTATAACAAAATAAAATACCTTTATTTTAATTTTTTTAAATCTTTTTCTTATTGACATCGTAATCTATTTAAAAAAAAATGGGCATAATTTTAATTTTTTTACCTTTTTCTTATTGACATCGTAAACTATAAAAAAATATGTTTTTACTTAATTTTACACAATTTTATAATTGTTTTTTTAAGTTAAATTAGACACCTTTGAATGGAGGTAGGTGGGTAACGCGGATAATTATGGCACTTGAAGTCAACTGAAATAAACAAATTTAATTGATTATTTTTATTTTTATTAATAAATAACAAAATGGCGGACATGTAAAAAAAAAATTTTTATCGTGATTTTGTTCGTTGAAAATCGGTGAAAAAAAAGAAATTATGTTGTGTAGAATAAAATGAGCAAAAATGAAAGCAATCGGTTGGATAGAATTTTTTTAATCACCCGCGCCGCTTACAAAATGTTGTTTCGAGAAAAACGCGTTTAAAGTTTTGATTCCAGATTTCTTATAAAACATTTATACTTACACTAAACAGCTTTGCCTGGTGCATACAGTAAACCTTCCGTTTCTTCAAAGACATGGCTTCCAGCTAATTTTTCTGCTCTGCGAGATGAACACCAGACTACATCCTTAATCCTCTTAGTTATGCATGTTGAAAATTAAATAAAGGGTGTCTCAAAATGACCTGACATTTTAAATTGTGCGCCATTTTTTTTTTGTGGCGAACATAGAGTACTACGATTTGACAACTGGCATCAGGAAGTATTGAGGTTTAGTCATGGAGAATTACACGATCGAGTAACGCATAGAAATTGTGAAACAATGCAGTTATTGCAGACGAAGTTTCATGGTCGTGTTATCTTGCACCGCGGCGATGTTAATTCGCCACCAAGATCGTGCGATTTGACGCTATTGGACTTTTTTCTTTGGGGTTTTCCGAGAGGGAAAGGGTATGCCAATGATCCATAGACCATTCCGCAGCTCAAGAAAGCAAGTGGACGCAGCATTAATGAAATTAGTCCGCAATTATGCAAAAATGTTATTGAAAATTTCAACAGAGTGAACGTTTGCTAACAGGAACGGGGCGGCCATTTATCGGATATTGTGTTCCACACATAACCTCCATGTTTGCACCTTATAGTAAAATTAAAATATTCGTACTTTTCTTTACTTTATTAATCAAATAAAATGTCAGGCCATTTTGAGACACCCTTTATATGCATTCAATTGTAACTTCGAAGAATCCTTGTTGCTGAACACAGCATTATAATTTTTGCAAATGGTTTTACTATTATTTACTAATTCATTAACTTATACCAGACATTTATCAATTGTTTTTCCCAAATTAAATTTGATTTTCATATTCTCTTCAGATGAGTAAT